>CM055320.2:49314909-49914909 GCA_029255685.2 Silene conica
ATAAAAATAGGAATAAACATGAAAGTTATAAAGAACATAAATCTAAACATGCAATAATAATAAAGGAAATTAAAATAAGATGAAAAGGAGATTAGGAACTTCGGTTCCCCATGGTTAAAACAAGTTAATGAAAGGTAAAATAATCAAATAACACAATCCCAAGGAACAAAGAATAAACCTTTAGGTCAATATTCTACCCAATCCTTACGGTCTTAGGGTTCCTAGAAAAGCACTAAACTTTCGTTCAAGGGCAATCCCAAAGTTGTTTTTAAACTAATAATCCTAACAATCTTTCAATCTAAAAGAATTAGTTTACCAACAACAATGGGGGATTGGTAATTTAATCATAAAACTATCAAAATCAAGTCTTTACCATGGTTCCCCTAATTCCTAATCACAAGAATTAGCTATGCATAATCTTAATCATAAAATTAACAATAACAAGAATTAAGAATATCAAAGGAATTAACATAATTAAAGATGATAATAAAGAGGAAACATGAATTGAGAAATAACAATAAGATGAACAACAAGATTAAATTAAAAGGGAAGATTGAATTGTAGCAACTTACAACTTAAATGGAAAATCTAAGAACAAAAGATGAAAACTTGGTAAATCTTCTCTCTAACTATGGAGTTTTGACTAATATGGACTTGATTATAATTCTATGATAGAAAACTAGATTAAGAACTTTATGGAAATCTCCATTCCTCTACCCTAATTACGAAATTTGGCTTAAATAGGCAGAAATAAAGAGTTTCCTAATGACCTAAATACTTTAATGGGCTTCGCGGAAACTTCTGGGTCGGTGCGTGCTGTGGTCGGTCGACCAATATTTTCGGTCGGTCGACCACTTTACGGATTTTATGCAATTTCTGGGCTTCAGGCAAATTCTGGGCTTTTCCAATAGGCACCTGGTCGATCGACCTACTTTGTTGGTCGGTCGACCAACTGTCGGGACTGCAGCGCGCATCGTTCTTAAAACAGCTGCCATTTCTTCGTTACTTATCGAAATCAAGCGATTCTCGCGGCGTTGGGAAGCTAAGAGGATAAGCTTTCACCTCCAACTGGAATTACTCCATTATCAGCTCTAGAACTCGAGATATAGCCATTTGAAACAGGCTGCAATGTCGTGGTTCGATTCTTTGCTTGTTAAAGCTATCTTTTAGGCCTTGAAATGTGCGCTAGGCTTCGTTCCTTCTTGTCCTTAGTCATAAAAAGTCCCGAGGGCATAAATTTGGTATAAAATTGTCCCTTTTTCCGCGTAAATCTGCAAAAGAGCATAAAAATACGAAAGTAGACAATTGTTGGGAAATAAAGGCTAAAACATAGTAAATGAGCGACAAAATGCGTGTAAAAATAGATGTAAAACATCATAAAATAGACACGCATCACCAAGCTAGCACGTGAATCCTGGCTAAAAGCCTTCATGGACTCCATGAATCAGTCCACAAGACTGAGGAATGATGGGTCAAACTTCTCTGACTGGGAGGCAGCACTACGGAATGCTGCCATTGCTGACGGAAAGCTCAAGTACTTAACTGAGCCCATTCCGCCACACATAGGAACTGGAGCTAGAGCCAACGAAGTTCGCACTCATAGCGACTTCGTCATGGAAGCGGGTGCGATAAAGAACGTACTCATCTATGCAATGGAATCAAATTTGCAAAGACGCTTCATATCCCATGGTGCAAACAAGATTTTCACCACGCTCTCTAACGAATTCTCCAAAGCTCCGAGAATCGTTTTTTATGAGCATACCTGTCGCTTCTTTGAGGCGAAACTCCAGAAGGGCCAAGCTGTTAGCCCACATATTCTTCACATGATTGAGAATATCGAGAAACTGGAGGCCCTAAACTGCAAGATCAGTGAGAACATAATCGTTGATCGTATGCTTCATTCGCTTCATGATGGGTTCGCCCTCTTTAGGGCCAACTACTACATGAACGACATGAAGAAGACTCCTCATGAGCTCCACTCCCTTCTCGTACAGACTGAGAAGGATCTAAAGTTAAGTGGGAGCATGAAGCAGGATGTTCTCATGATCTCCAGTAAGGGAAAGGGTAAAGGGAAGGCTAAAGCTCAGGGCGACCTAGCAGTAGGTAAGCCCAGGTTCAAGAAACCAGGATTTACTAAAAGTGGGCCAGGTGAGTCAAGCAACTCACAGGGCAAGACAAAGAGCAAGGATACTAGCATGGAATGTCACCATTGCCACAAGACTGGGCATTGGAGGCGCTCCTGCCCCGTGTATCGGGAGGACATTAAAGCAGGCCGCATTACTCCTGTTGGTATGTCTTCTTCTTCTTTTATTCACATGATTGAGATTAACCATGCAAGTTGCGGAACTTGGGCACTTGATACTGGTTGTGGTTCTCATCTATGTAATCATGTGCAGGGCCTCCGAAACCAAGAACCCCTAATCAAGGGTGAGGTTGACCTGCGTGTCGGGAATGGAGCACGTGTTGCTGCAATCTCGAGGGGAACATACGTAATCCAGCTTCCAAGTGGATTCGAGTTATCTTTATATAACTGTTATTATGTTCCTTGTTTGTCCAAAAACATTATTTCAGTTTCTACGCTTGACAAACTCGGTTTTTCATTTGTAATAGAGAATAATAGCTGTATTTTCTCCTTACACAATATGATTTATGGCAAGGCAGTTTCCATGAATGGAATTTATGTTTTAGATCAAACCACCGAAATATTACATGTGAATAATAAGAGATTAAAGGTAGGTGACAAAGATCAAACTTACCTATGGCATTGTCGTATGGGACACATAAATGAGAAACGCGTGAAACAGCTCATACAGAATAGAGCTATCTCGCCCTTTGATTTCGAATCATATGGCACGTGTGAATCATGTCTCATCGGTTAGATGACTCGTATTTCCTTCAAAGGTGTTGGAATGCGCGCTGCCGACCTATTAGGACTCATACATACGGACGTATGTGGCCCTATGTCGATCAACGCACGAGAAGGCTATAGGTATTTCATCACTTTCACGGATGATTTGAGTAGATATGGCTATGTCTACTTAATGAAGCACAAAGTGAATCCTTTGACAAGTTCAAAGAATACCAGAATCGGGTACAGAACCAGCTGGGTAGAAAGATAAAGCACTACGTTCTGATCGTGGTGGTGAGTATCTTTCACACGAGTTTGATCAACACCTTAAAGACTGTGGCATCGTGCTACAGTTAACTCCACCTGGAACACCACAATTAAATGGTGTGTCCGAACGGAGAAATCGGACTTTACTTGATATGGTTCGATCCATGATGAGTCACACCGTCGTGCCTGATTCATTGTGGGGCTATGCTCTTTTGTCGGCCGCTCTAATACTTAACCGAAGTCCGTCTAAAGCTGTTGACAAGACTCCATACGAATTATGGAAGGGAACGGTCCCTAACTTGTCCTTTATACGGGTTTGGGGCTGCGAGGCTTATGTCAAGTGGAGACACGAGGATAAGCTCGGCCCGCGATCGGTCAAGACATACTTTATAGGTTATCCAAAGGGAACTTTTGGTCATTACTTCTACTCGCCAACCGAACAACGTGTTTTTGTTGCGGCTAGTGCGACGTTCTTAGAGAAAGAATTTCTCGAGAACAAGTCGAGTAATAGAACCTTCGAGTTATCGCAGGTTCAAGAACCAACTGCCGAGCAACCATTGGAGGAAACAGTTCCTTCAACCGAGGCTGCGGTAGATATTCCTGAGGAACCTAGGAGGTCGGGAAGAGTCTCTATTCCTCCGGACAGATACATTGGTATGGTCGAGGAACATGATACAGATGACGTCTTACTCCTAGAGGGTAATGAACCCACAACCTATAAAGGTGCCATGACTAGTTCTGACTCAAAGCTATGGCTAGAAGCCATGCAATCCGAGATGGACTCCATGTATGAGAACAACGTGTGGGATCTTGTGGACCTACCTGCAAAGGAACGTCCCCTTCAATGCAAATGGCTTTACAAGATAAAGCATGTCGTGGAAGGACAACAAGATATCCACAAGGCTAGACTAGTTGCTAAAGGTTTCACTCAAGTGCTAGGCTTGCACTATGATGAGATCTTTGCACCCGTAGTCATGCTACGTTCCATTCGGATTATCTTAGCAATCGCCGCATTTCATGATTATGAAATATGGCAAATGGACGTTAAAACCGCCTTCTTAAACGGTTATTTGGAGGAAGAGTTGTACATGGTACAACCCGAGGGTTTTATCGATCCAGCACATCCTAAGAAAGTTTGCAAGCTTAAGCGTTCCATCTATGGACTTAAGCAAGCATCGCGGAGTTGGAATCATCCCTTCGACCAAGTGATAAAAGAGAATGGGTTCATTAGATCAGTCGAGGAACCATGTCTCTATATCAAGTCGAGTGGGAGCAAGATTGTATTCCTAGTACTGTATGTCGATGACATACTCTTGACTGGGAATGACACACCTCCTATCTTCGGTTAAAGCATGGTTGAAAAACCATTTCCAGATGAAAGATCTGGGAGAGGCACAAAGAATTTTGGGAATCCGTATCTACAGGGATAGATCACGACGGATGTTGTCTCTCAGTCAGGAGTCTTATATAGATAAGATTCTAGAGAGATTCAGCATGACGAACTCCAAGAAGGGGTTCCTTCCTATGACTCCTGGGCTTCACTTGAGCAAGACTCAAGAAGCTAAGTCACTGGAAGAGAAAGAGCGCATGAGTCGGATTCCTTATGCTTCGGCAATAGGATCGATCATGTATGCCATGATATGCACACGTCCTGACGTTGCATATGCATTGAGTATGACAAGTCGATTCCAAGCTCATCCAGGTGAACAACACTGGATGGCCGTGAAAAACATTCTTAAGTACCTACGGAGGACTAAAGATTGGGGATTGACTTACGGAGGCGACTCGACGCTCTGCGCCACGGGTTACGCAGATGCTAGCTTCCAAACGGATCGAGATGACTCGAAATCTCAGTCTGGATTCGTTTTTACTCTTAATGGCGCTGCTGTCAGCTGGAAAAGTTCTAAACAGAGTGTTACAGCAGATTCTACGACTGAGTCCGAGTACTATGCCGCCTCAGAAGCAGCTAAGGAAGCAATATGGATGCGTCAATTCTTACAAGGACTATCAGTAGTGCCTAGTTCGAATGACCCAATCACCGTTTATTGTGATAATAAAGGTGCCATCTTCCAAGCTAAGGAGCATAAGTCTAGCAACAAGGCTAGGCATGTACAACGGAAAGCTTATCTAATCAGAGATTACGTGGAGCAAAAGGATATTTTTATTGATAAGATCGCTACGGATGACAACATAGCTGATCCTCTCACAAAAGCATTACCACGTGATAAGCATGAAGGGCACATTCATTCCATGGGAATTGGATGTGTTCCTAAGTTGTAGTACTCTATTATGAATTCATGTAATAATTCATTTTCTCGTGTACTCTATTCAACCTTATTGTTATGATATAAAATGTTTTGTTTCTCATGTGGAATTGTACGCCAATTTTGAACACCACAAAGTGAACTGATTAACATTACATCGTTTTGGTCCTTGATTACCCACTTGAGCTGATAACTCAGGTAATCATTTTGTGACGTTGGTTGATGGTGGGTTCAACGAGCCATAAGTCACGCGGCTGACTGACCAATCACAAAGGCGAGTTATACGGATATCTCGTAGGACACCCCGTGACAGCGTTATGGAGTCCTAAATGTTTTATAACATTGGGTGCCTGGTCGTGGATAGGACCTCCATAGTGTTCCTTAGAGTCGAGTCTTTTGACCTTCAACTGTCTCTTGAGATTAAGACAGATTTTGGGTAACTTTGGTTTCTTTCCCACGGTCACCGTAACAGGGGCCAAGAGGATTTTTTCTGGGTTATTTCATGCTGGGCGATATCGGCAGGATTCGAGTTGAGGGAAATATCCAAACCCTTATCAGGATTTTATCATTTCTCAGGGCCACTCGAGGAATAGTAACTGAAATGGATGGCCATGCTCGAATACAGATTCGTTTTATCAGTTAAGTTACTCTCTAGTCGGGGAAACCACTCTTGATACAAATCGCTTGTAAGATACGACCTTTGCGAATGCGGCTTTGCAAATTTTCTTACATTGAGTGGGAGAAATTTTAAAAGGATATAAGAATCGGTTTTCGCACCTACACTTGTACGGACAAGTGGGAGTTTGTTGGAGCTTGTGTCCTCCACATGTAGTGTGATAACGTCATTGCACATTCCCTTGTACGGACAAGTGGGAGATTGTTGGGGCTGGTGTCCTTGACAATTAAGTACAATGATTTTTTAAATCTCTTTAAGGATCACAAGGGCATACTTTTGTATTATTACCAGTTGATCCACGTTTATCAATAACGGTTGGCTTGCTAGATAAGTTTGACGTTATTGTCATACGGATGGTGGTGATCAACTGGTCCCTATACGTCACACGTATAGGACACGTTTGAGAGATGTGAAGGTATGAAAATACAGTCACATTTTGCCGGATAAGACTAAACAGTTAGTCAGAGGTATTGACTATTAAATTAGTCAATAAGATGTTGAGATTATTATTTAATACGGATTAAATAATTTTAGCTAACACGGATTACATGTTTAATTCGTAAATTAAATATAAACGGTTATATATTTAATTAAATATTGTATTCGCGAATTAATATAAACAGTTATATTAATTTGGGTAATTATACAATATCGTATTTTGTCAGACCATTATTAATATATCGACTGTATTGATATCTGATAACATGTTACGATCTATAATTAAAATCCCGCGAATAACTTATAGCTAAATGGGTCGAATCATGAATTAGAATAAGGTAAGAGTGGAAAGCCCACCCTTACCCTATTCAAATATTTCGGCCAAGTGTAGTATATAAGGAGGAGACTTCTCCTTATGTAAAACATTATTGTTGCACTGACTAAATAATTCTCAAGAAAATTAGGGTTTTGAGAGTTTTCTTCTCCCAAAACCTCAGATCTCACATCTAAAACCTAAATAGCTCTCCCAATATTGCAAGGCAGTTGGAGAGGATTTCTAGCACACGCGGCCACGTCTCATTCTAAGTCTTGGGTGCAAGTTATAGGAGGGAATTTGTGTTAATTCCTGTTCTTAGGCCTTTCGCACAAGGACCAAAGGTTGTACTTCTTTTCTTATCCTTTTTAATCTTATGACTATAAACACAACTGTATTTTTCATTATAATCCTGCAAGTTTAGGGTGAATACATGCTTTATTCCCCACAGAACCGTGGGCTTATCCATTTGGCGATGGGGACCGGAGTTTCTATCGAAGATAGAAGATTTGTGCTACTGTTGGAGGATGCTTCTGAGCGTTGAAGATACTCCTCTTTCTTTGTGCACCACCTTCTTTGATAACTCCGGATGCACATTCTTCTTTTAGAATATTTGTCTATCTCACTTGAACAGATCTTCATATCTTTCCAGCTTAACCTTGTTGCTTGCTTTCTTAAGGTGCGCTCTAAGTAATCTTCCCTTTTATTGGATTTGGAGGAACTAGTCTTAGGATAACCGTAAGTTGTGTTATATGAAATATTGTTATTTGAGGAATAACTTAAGAGGTATCGAGAGACATGTTTTGGTGATCCAAGGGTCTAGTTGTCTATCCAATTGGGAGAGTGAAAGTGAGTGATAGGATGCTTGCTTGAAGGGTGAGTTGTATACGTAGTCTTTTGTGGAGCTTAATCTTGAGAACCATACTTAGATTGTGAAAATATGTGGATTGAAGAGTACCGTTTAAGGAGTTAGATAAGATACTTGAGGATATAGAGCAACCTGAAAGAATAGGCTTAAGATGCTAAAGATGAAGAATAGATGATTGAAGTGAGTTAGTATCACTTGACTTAGGTGAGTGATTGAGCTGAGAAAGGTCTGTGGTTGAGGAATACGAATCATTGGCTATAATTGTTGTGTACTCGAAAAATTTATGAATTAAACTTGGAGGAAGTGAATCGTTATCTGGCCTTAGGTTATTTAATGGATCTTAGCGTTCTTCTATTGAAGAACTTAAGCGAAGTTTGAGGATGCACCACCGATCTGTGGATAGAATAAAGTAATCTATTGGGAGACGAGAATTCGGAAAACTTGATGGTTTGGGAATTGTTATCTGGTGGACAGTAAGGTAAGTAAAGTAGATATAGTATATAGGGGTGATGACCTGGAAGTGTTATTGGATTGTCATTCGAGGAACTAGCAGAGATGAGACATCTCAACCTTTTGGAAATAGGTAGTAATAATGATATCGTGTAAAGTTGGAAGATTAGGGTATATAAATCATTGGAGGAATTGTTCGTGAGAACCGATAATTGAATGACTTGATTTGGAAAGTAAGAAGTGAGAACCCCGTGAGAATAGTGAGAGACCCGCACCTTGGAAGATTCCGCAATCGTTCCTTTCACGTCGCTTCTCTTCTTTCTTATCCTTTGCTTCTCCGTCTGCTCTTGGCTTCAACTTGGGTTGGGGTCCATAATCGAAAGTTCCTTTACCTTATCATCTTGTTGTTATCGAGCCGTCTTCCGTATGTCTCTCTCGAGACTTGTGTCGTGTTTATCCCTGAAGTTTGAATCTCATCTCCTCTTCCGTGAGCCTTGTCCCTTTCATCTAGATTAGTGATGAGATCGACTTGCTCTTGAAGTAGTGATACATGCTTTGAGGAATGCTTGGTTTTGCGTTGTCAAAGTTTGGTTGAGAGAGTTGTGATAATATTATTTGGGTGATATTGGATAGTGTGCCGTCTTGAAAGCTTCATGTTAGATGGCTATATGTAAGTGGTGATTGTAGATTTGGAAGTACCATTTGAGGATTTAAATACGATACTTGGAGTCTTAGGTTATTCTGGAGGTACATGCTTAAGATGATGATGATGTGGTTAAATTTATGAATGAGGTAAGTTAGGGCTACTTAATCTTAGGGAATTGTTGTAATGCAGAAAGGATCATATTTGAGGAACAAGAATTATTGGTAACGGTGTGAGAATGTTGAGACATTTGCGATTTAACTTATGGAGTTGACTTAGTGTTTGACCTTAAGTTATTTATTGAACCTCAGCGTTTACCTATTGAAGTACTTAATGAAGTTGGGATATACACCCACTGTTAGGTGAATCGTTTATGATAACTTGTGGGATAATGTGTAACACTCCCATTTATTTAGAAGCCTGATCTAGGACCCTCCAAATAATCAAGGGTGTTAACATCTCGGAATACCGAGGCAGTAGATAATCACAGGGAAGAAACACAGTACTTAATTGAATACTTAAAATGATAAAACTTGAGTCTCCAAAACAACTCTATTACAATTGTCTCATGATAAATAAAGTGTAACTAAATAACGTCATCTATACTAGACTGGTCAGGTTCATAGCCTCTCCTCCCATCCAGCTCCCGTGAGTCTAAGACCTGTCAATCTGCTCCCCAATAAATTGGATCAACGCAGACACAAATAAGCAAACAGGGTCAACACATGGTTGAGTACACTAGTAGAAAAATAGCTATTTGCGGCGTCAAAAAAGTGGCCATTTGCGGCGTTTTTAGTGTAGCAGCAAATAAGGGGGCCGCAAATAGAAAAAGCTATTTGCGGCGGAAAAAAACGCCTCAAATAGAGAAGCTATTTGCGGCGTTTTTTAAAAAAACGCCTCAAATAGCTTCTCTATTTGAGGCGTTTTTTTTTAAAAAGCGCCGCAAATAGCTTCTCTATTTGAGGCGTTTTTTGGCCAAAACGCCGCAAATAGCACAAAAAAAAAAAAAAAATTTTTTTTTTTTTTTTTTTTTTGGTTAAAAAATGAAAGATGCAAAGAAATTATTTAAATATAATAACTCTATATATATATATATATATTTTTTACCAAAGTCAAATTACAAGGATTTCTAGATTAAATACAAAATACTAGGCTAAGGCTCGATCTTGTGATTTCGCTTCCCTGAGTCTGCGCTTGCCCAATTCCCAACTCACTAGTATCATTCAAACAACTTCATGCTACTCTGCCTTTTTCCATCTGCCAGCCTCTTAAAACTGGATAGGAAAAGCAACTTAGCAGCCTCATTGTTCAGCAACATTTTGCATCAAACCCAACATTTCTGCTGTTGTAACTGATGCTCACGCATTTACGATCCGGCACTACTAGTCGCTGCTGCAACAGAATAGTCCAGAAACTGACGCTGCAACAATTCTCAAAACAGACCACCCTCCTGCAGAAAACTGCCCAGTACAGAATACCAGACCCAGAAATGCCATAATTGTTATTTCCGTTCCAGTAACCGCTGTACACGCACCCTTCCAGCCCTGTGACCCTACTAATCTGCCGTATTCCTGAAGTCTGCAACTGTACCAGATTGACCAGTCCTGCGTTCAGAACTTCAGATACCTGTACACACATTCCTGCAACATCGACTTCAAAGACGCCAATCCTGCTCAGTACCCTATCATCCCTGTTGTGAATATAGGCCGGTTTGCATTTGGATCATTCATTATTACCTGCAATACATGCAATTTGGTGTTTAAGTATTACTATGTGATCTGAATATGAGATAGCAGTCTAGCACCACTGGGTGGTCCTCAGTTTCATTCTATCATACCTTTATAATTTGAGAAATTAATCCTACAAGCAGATGTGGCTGCAACAAACAACAAGTATATATGGAATACTCTTTGTCCCAATAATTTCTCTACGTTTTCTAGTAATTGTATCACAGTCATTTCCTTGCGTTTCTTTTACATTTCCGTTACGAGCATCTACACGTTTATAATCGTTTAGGATTGTATGCCTTACTTGCCACAACACTACATAGATGACTATGCTAATTCTTCCCTCAGCATGCACATAACAACCAAACATTTCTAAAAGAACACATGAACATACAATAGATTAATTAAACAATAAGAATAGAAGAATGCTAATAGTCACACTGATACACAAAAGATAAAAAGATAGGTCCAAGGAATTACAGTGTAGTAAGAAAACTTAAAAGATGCACTAATTAATAAAAAAACACTGAGACTATATAAAAATCGAAAAATTTGTACTGATCTTAAGAGGTAGTGTCCACAAATCACTTTAAAATTGACATAAATTAACAAAATATATTTAGTTAAGTCGATTTTCAGATATACAAAGGCCTTGAGCCTTTATACAAGTTTCCCTACCAAATGATCAGACTATAAAAACATATCGCAAATGTCCACAAGTCCACAACTGACGAGAAAATAGATACTTACATCCTGGAGAAGCTGGTGTTATACTAGAGGAATCTCTCCCTGGGCATTATTAATTGAGGTGGTGGGACTATGAAGAATAATTGTGACATTGTTTTGCTAATTTGTCTGCTGAAGCCAAATTATAGGGACTGAAGAATTTTCAACATCAGTTTATGAACTCCGTGCATCAGCTACAAGAAAATTGTCCTTTCCGTTAGACCATTTGCCTTGCTGCAATGGTCGTAGTTTGGGTTTTCTGGTATCAAAGTATAAGCAAGTGAGAATGAAAATGAAAATGACATACATAAGATGGAAAACTACTACTGCTTGTTCGTGTCGTTGCGTTACCTACTGGCTGAGAAGAGGGGCCTACCTGGCCCACTCCATTTTGCAGAACTCTTAACTGCTCTCGTGGACCCACATCAGAACGTGTAGCTTCAGATAAATTCGGGTTAGTCACTTGCATGGAACCTGCATTTCAAGGGGGAAAAAAGAAAGAGCCAAGTCAATAACAAAGCCAAATCTAGATTTCAGCATGCATAGAGGCTCAACTTGTTAAGAATCACTATAACATTAATGCAGTTAAAGAAGGAATACAATACATGCTACAAATCACATACACCAACTTAGCTACTCTTTTCACCAAGGTGACAAGCTACGATTCGACAAGACAAAATATTGAGACTAATTGTTCACGCAACGGTTTGAAACTCAGACTCATGAGTTACTATTTCATGTTTTAGCCAACCAAACTAGCCCATATCACCGTATGGAATCATCTCGAATTTCATGCTAATTTGTCATAAACAAAGAGTGCAGCCTACTCACATTCTTAACTTGTGATAAAAGTATGGAAATAGAATGGGGACTTTTAGTTGTCATACTCGTAATTTCGAACAAGCTTTATCTCAAACATCATTAGACATTAGTCAACTTGACAATAATCTAAGTATCTAAGTAGTAGAAATTATAGCTACAGCCTCAAGCCAGCTACAGTAAACTCATCACTAATCCACTGCCATGATTTCAAGAATGACCTTAAAAAAAGTCGTATAATTTTTTTTAAAATCAACTCACATTCAGACAGCTCAAACTAAAACCTTGCCTCCCAAGCAAAGAGATGAGTTCGCTACGGTACATTATATGCATTTACCTGAAGATGGTGCAAGTCTGGTAGCATACGGAGAATGGAGGGGTTGAGGTCGAGCCATTCCCCAAGAGCCATCCTTATTTGGAATTTGCAAAGATGAGTATGTTAAAGTCACTGGGACACTTCCAGTACTTGTAGCATGTGGGTGGGAATGGCCAGCAGTTGTAGGAGGAATGCTCGGCATAGATAATGGATAAATTGGCGTGTTTAGTGAACTTGTTGAGGGTGACTCTTTGACAGTTGACGAATAAGGCACACTTACGGCATTCGTAGTTTGCACTGGAAATGAAGAAGCGCTAATATTTGCCTTTCCATTACTTTCCTTGGGAGCTTGAGAAGAGCTAGCACTTCCACCTGGGGTTCTAGATTCATTATCGCAATGTGGGCTGATTTTTGACAGTGAGACTTCCACTTCAGATTCTGCCATGTCTTCATTATCACCAGTTGATCCCTCGTCGTCGGTTGTAATGGATATATGTGAATGTACTTCCTTAATTTGTAAATCACAACTATCGGAGTCGGTTTCCTGATTTTTATTGTTTTTCATGTCAACATTACTCAAATCATTTCCACCAGAAGCAGTCTGCGTAAAATTGTTAAAGAAGTTCTCTGGAGGTTTTACAAGATCTGTCCTCTGAGAAGATTGTGAAGCACCAGCATTGAGGAAATTTCTAAAATCATTCAAAATTTTACTAATTCTCTCATCAGTATCCATTTTATCCCTAACCTAAATCTTAATTGAAGAATAATGTGATAATAATAACATAATCCCTAAATCAAAACTGATAAGAAAACCAAAATCCCAAAATCCCCAAGTCAATCATAAACCCTAATCTAAATTATACAAATTTAACCCTAAATTTGTCTACCCACTTAAATTAACAAACAAGATAGACACTAATCTGAATTAATTAACAATAATCCACTTAAAATAAGCATAAACTAACAACAGTATTGTTGATGTTGTAAAAGACTAAAGAGATGTGAACATACATGAACGAAAGTCGGTGATGGTGGCCTCATACAGTGGCGACGGTGTAAGCGATGAACGACGGTGGGGAAGGAGTTGAGAGTGGTCGTGAGTTGGTAGGTATAAGGAGTTGAGAGTGGGGAGCGACGAAGGGGATAGAGATGGGTTGAGAGTGGGGTTTTGGTTTTTAAAATATTCACCTCTCATTTGCTGCGTTTTATTACAAAACGCCTCAAATACATAAGTATTTATTAAAAAAAATATATATTGAACTTCTATTTGCGGCTACTTGCTAAAAACGCCTCAAATAAGTAGCCGCAAATAAACATTTTTCTACTAGTGGTAGGTAATATAGTCAGAACATGAAGCAACACAATATACATTTCCTCCATCTCCGCAACTTCCAATTCTCCGTTTCGCCTCCAACACACCACACCACCCATGGCCATATCACAAGTCCCTTATCACAAGACCCATATCACAAGACCCATTTCACCACCTCCGTTCTCCACATTATTCAATATTAAGCATTCAATCGCAATATAACATCATAAAATATAATATTCAGATAATGAGTTTCCTCATGTCAAATCACAATTACCACATAGATATTCCCCTACCTCAATAATCGGATGAAGTCAATAATAATAATAAAGAGGAACCCTAATGAGCGATTATCAGGCGATTAGCAGCCATCATTAGGGCTTGTTTTCTTCATCATTATGGTTCGTAATTCAGCCTCAAAAACTGTGCAAAACAAATCACCATCCAACTCTACTCATCATTCACCATCAAAGCAGCAAAATTCAAGCAAACAGGGCACTCAAAGTCATAATAATGGAGGAAAGAAAGGACCTTCAGAAGATGATGTTTTACGTACTAAAACTATGCATGAACTCAATGGTATCCCTGGACTCTCTTATGCAGACGAAGAGGATCCAGCAGACAATCTTCCTTGGGTAACAAACAGAGGTAAACGTTCCAATAGTAAAGCAAACTCCATGGCTAATCATATGACTGAAACTGTAATGGAAACAGAGGATATACAAGAGGATATTTTGCAGTTTACGGCTGAGGATGTACAGGAGGAAATACAGTATTGGAATCAATCAGTATATTGCTTCGTTCTAGGGGCAAATCCTCCATGGGAAGTTCTTGAAGTGTTTGTTCATCGAATATGGAAGTCTTATGGCATAGACAAAATTTCCTTTCTTCCTAATGGGATATTTCTGGTGAGATTTAAAGAGATGAAAGACAAAGAGGCAGTGATCAATGCAGGATATCATATGTTTGATAACAAGCCATTAATTGTAAAACCCTGGCAGCAGAATATTGATCTATTAAAGGAGGAAATCAAAATTGTGCCAGCATGGGTTAGACTCCATGGATTGCCTCTGAAATTTTGGGGCAAGTGCCTTCCATCTATTGCCAATCTGGTGGGACCATTTGTCAAAACTGATCAAGCCACAGGTGACAAAACCAGACTGGGATATGCTCGTATAATGGTTGAACTAACAGTTGGTCAGAAATTCCCTTCCTTGATCAAATTTAAGGATGAAATGGGAGCTCTTCTTGAGATTAAAGTTGAATACGAGTGGAAACCAACAATCTGTTCTAAGTGCAAAGGGATGGGTCATGAAATGCAATTCTGTAGGAAAGGCCTATACCAGAAACCCACATCAGGCACCAAAAAATTTTGGAAACCAGTGCAGAAACCAAGTTCAGGAAATCCTAATGCTATTTCAGACAAAGATTTCCCTGCTCTTCCAACTACCTCAGCACCAAAAGTTTTATCTATTTTGAGTAAACAGACAGACTCTACTACATCAACAGATGACTCTGAGGACAATGAAATGGAACCTGTCATAGATTTAGACAAAATTGAGGCAGACAGTAATGTGAGTGAGCAAACTGGTAACCCTTCTATCCACACCCCTCTTAATGAATAGCATTGGGTTTTGGAATGTAAGGGGCTTGAATAATATAAATAAACAGAAAGATATTAAGAGCTTTATTAATAAACACAATATAGGTCTCTTTGGTTTGTTAGAAACAAAAATAAGTAGTGCTAATGTGAGTAATATAGCATATAATTTGTTTGATGGATGGAGTGTGACAACCAACTGTCACACTCACAAGGGGGGAAGAGTTTGGGTTATCTGGCAACACACTTTATTTGATGTGGATATACTGGAGTATCAGCCACAGTTTATTCACACCAAAATCACTATCAAAGCTACTCAGAAGCAGTTTATGTTAACCATGATATATGCCTTCAATGAAGGGAAAGATAGGGTTCCTCTATGGGAATCCTTAACCAGTATAGCAGCAACTATGACAGGTCCTTGGGCCATGGCAGGAGATTTCAACACTGTGCTCCACCCAGATGAGAGAGTGAGGGGTCAGACTAAGCAGGAGGATATGGAGGACTTCCTAAATTGTTTGCAAGGTTGTGAAATGAGTGATATTTATTCTACTGGAGCCTTTTTTACATGGAACAACAAACAAGAGGTGACAACATGGAAATATAGTAGACTGGATAGATTCCTTGTCAATCCAGCCTGGCGAGGAGAATTTCATGAAATGGTGGGTCACTTTCACCCTGAGGGACTCATGGACCACAACCCTTGTGTCATTAGCAACAAACTCTTGCAACATGAGCAGACTCGAAACTTTAAGTATTTCAACATGTGGAGTGCAGCCACAGAATTTACAAACAGAATTAAGGAAGGGTGGGCAGTACCTCTGGTTGGCACTACTATGTTCAGAGTTGTTAAAAGACTCAAAGCTCTCAAAGGCACCCTCAAGGGTCTTAATGCATCTTGTTTTTCAGATATTGAGAACACCACTGCCCACACAGCAAGAGTTCTCTCTGAAGTTCAGGTTCAGTTGGTCTCTGATGTGACTGACCAGGATCTCCTCCAGAAGGAAATTCAACTCTTGAAAGAACTCAAAATTCTCACCAAAGCAAGGGACAGTTTTCTCCAACAAAAATCCAAAGTTCAATGGCTGGAAGAAGGGGATTCAAACACTGCATACTTCCATAATGCTATAAAAAGGAGATGTATCAGGAATAAGATTATCCAAATTGCTGATCAAAAGGGCAAGATGCACACCACAAGGAATGGCATTCAGGAAGCTTTTCTTAATTACTATCAAGGGTTGTTGGGCAGTAGGAAGCCAACTGACATGGTTAGGCCTTCTGTACTGGCATATGGTCAGAAATGTACTGATAATCATATAGCCATTCTAAGTGAGCCAATTTCTTATGAGGAGGTTAAAGCAGCTGTTTTCTCTATCCCTATAGACAAAGCACCTGGGCCTGATGGCTATAGTAGTGGATTCTTTAGGGATGCTTGGGAGGTGGTTGGATCAGATATATATGAAGCCATAGCTGATTTTTTCCAAATTGGGCAACTGTTGAAACAAATAAATGCTACAAATATCACACTCATTCCTAAGTGTGATAGACCTACCTCAGTTACTCAGTTTAGACCCATTGCCTGTTGTAATACCATTTACAAGGTGATCTCAAAATTGTTATGCAACAGACTGGCTGCAGTCCTGCCTGACCTTATACATGACAATCAAGGGGCATTCATCAAAGGGAGATCCATCATAGAGAATGTATTAATCTGTCAAGATCTTGTCCACATGTACCACAGACAGAGTGCATCTCCTAGATGTCTGTTTAAGATAGATTTGCAGAAAGCGTATGACACAATTGAATGGGATTTCATTGAACAGATTCTGCAGGGGCTAAACTTCCCTCAACATTTCATCACCCTTGTGATGGCCTGTGTCACCACTACCACATATACTCTGGTTCTAAATGGTTCCAACTTTGGATATTTCTCAGGCATGAGAGGATTAAGGCAAGGGGACCCCATATCCCCTTTGATTTTTACTATATGCATGGAGTACTTAACTAGGCTCATTGATTTTGCAACTAATAGATGGCCATTTCACTATCATCCAATATGCAACAGCCTCAAGTTTACTCACCTTATGTTTGCAGATGACTTACTGTTGTTTTGTAAAGGAGATGCTCCATCTATACTCCTCCTCATGAGGGCCTTCTCTTCTTTCTCCCAAGCCACTGGTCTGTGTATGAACACTACAAAATCTGAGATTTACTGTAGTGGCATGAATGCTGAACTCAAAACTGATATTATGAGAGTTACAGGCTTCAAAGAAGGCAGTATGCCATTCAGATATTTGGGAGTTCCAATACAGCCTGGGAAGTTAAGTAAGAAAGATTGTGCTAGTCTGACAGAGAAAATGGTTGCTAGAATAAGGGGTTTGGGAGCAAAAAAACTCTCATATGCTGGAAGGATTGTGCTCATAAACTCTGTTCTCAACACTTTGTACAACTACTGGGGTTCTATGTTTCTCATTCCTAAAAGTGTTGTTAAGCATATAGAGGCAGTCTGTAGGAATTTTATGTGGGGAGGAACTGCAGATTACCAGAGGGTCCCTCTAGTAGGCTGGGACAAGGTTACTTTGCCTAAAATAGAGGGAGGTCTAGGAGTAAAGAAAGCTGGGGAATGGAATATAGCTACTGTTGGGAAACTAGTGGATTGGATATACACTAAGACTGACAGGCTGTGGATTAGATGGGTTAACAATATATACATAAAAGACAGGGACTGGGATAGCTATACACCTCCCATGGATGCACCATGGACTTGGAAAAGCATTTGCAAAATCAAGGAGAAACTCAAAGCAGGTTTTGTAGGGAACAGATGGGCTCTGGATGACAAGGGCTACTCCATTAAACAAGGTTATGCCTGGCTAACCAATGCACAACCAAAGCCAGCTTGGACTCATGTCATTTGGAATAAATGGAATTGGCCAAAGCATTCCATTAATTCTTGGCTCATTTTGCAAGATGGGTTAAATACCAAAGCCAAATTACACAGCTTTGGCTACTGCTCTGATGATCTATGCTGCTTGTGTGGACTACTGCCTGAAACCTCAGATCACTTATTCCAGGCCTGTGAGTACAGTTGTAATATAAGAAGCAAAGTACAGGAGTGGCTTACCATTCCGTTCCCCTCAATGAATGCTCTGGTGTCTGCAACCAGACCTACTGTCAAATGGAAACTTTTGGCCCTGATCATGACATCCTTCAGGTATCACATTTGGTACCAACGAAATCAAGCTCGAATAGAACTGACTCTGTCTATGCCTATGAAAGTTGCTGCCCAGATTGAGGAAAATGTCAGAAATCGTATCAAACTAAAGCTTGGACCAGACAATGCTGCTACTGAATGGAGGGACTGGCTTAGATAGCCTGTTTCTTAGCTGCTTGCTTTTGTTTTAATAATCCTGCTTTAATGTGCTTGTGGTGCCTCGAACCCACAACCCCCTTGTAAATGTTCTAAGTTTTTGATATATTAATACATACTCACATTTCACCAAAAAAAAAATAATCGGATGAAGTCGTCAGTTGCACAGCTGCTAAAAGTGTTCCACTCGGAAATCATTACCTAAACGTGTAACGCGCATAATTAATAAGACTCCCTAACTTACGTGATACAATTACGACTACTAAATATAGAAACCTTCCTTAAATAGACATCTCCCAAATATAGTAACTTCTAAAATAGGTAAACTTCTAAACATGGCAACTTTAGTTTGAAATTCAAACTACCCAAAATATATATTAACACCCTCATAAATACCAATATTCCATAATAATAACAATATCATTTCCTTAAATACAATAATATCTTTACTAATAATAACAATAATATTAATACATAATTAATAAAAGAATAAAAATAAAATAAAATAAAATAAAATAAAACAAAACAAACCAATCAACCCGACACACCCAACCCGCGGCTCCCAAGCACCTCGTCACAGCCACACGACCAACCCAGACCCCGCCGGCAACCACCAGACACGACCCCCACTCTGCCCCCTACAACACTGACCACCACCACAGACGTCGACCTCCTCCGGCGAGGTGAACCAGAGCCATTACCAGGCCTGGTTCACGACCCACTGTCATCTTTCCCCTCAACAGCCCCTGCGAAGGTCCTTGCAACCACCACGCACAAGGCTGACGACGACCATACTACCCATAACTGTAATACCTCGCATTTTAGTTTCTTTTATTTTAAATCGTTCGTTTTATAAGCTTATTTGTACTCATTTTATACGAGTTGTTTTGGCCTTAGATGGACTCGAAAAGGGGAAACTAGCCACCTTAAGATAATATTTGTAAGGTGTAGTTGTTGGGGTTCGAACCCAGGACCCATGGCAGCACGGCCATGGGCCTCGAAATGCGTGCAAACATAAGGCAACAGCCCACGTTTTTCTTTATTTGCTAAACCCTATTCTACACTTTACTCCAGCCGTCATATATAATCATACAACCTGACCTAATCTAGCCTATCTATCATACAAACACTTCATAGACTGACAGCCGACATAGCATACTATACAAGGGTGGTAGTCACGGTGGTCATAGGGTGGTCAGTGTGCGTCGATCTGGGCCAGAAAGAGGTGAGCACAGCACGTTCCTTCTTGTTCTCCTGTGTCTGTTGCGTTTTATGTTAAGTTCTAACCTTGTGTTGTATTTGTTAGAGTCTGGTTGTTATGGGTACTTAGTCTATGATGTCTGGGGTGGTGTCTGGGCTTTGGTCGCGTCGTTGTCAACCACTGTACACCACCGTAATGGGTGGTCTTTTGTGTCACCTGTCACGGATTTTGTGGTCAGGCTATGAACGGGTCTGTACGGGTATGGGTTTTATGGCGTCTTCAATGTGTGTTTTAGGAGTACGATTGGTGGGGAAGGGAGTGGAGAGACTGGTGGTGATACGGGGAATGTCGTGGTGGTTGTGGTGGAGGTGTTAGACGTCTAAGGTGGTGTCGGAGGGGTGGTTCGTGACCCCTGTTGATCTCGGTCTGTCTCTGTTTTGTCTCTGTTCAGATCTGTCGTGGTCAGGGGGTTGGTTGGGGGTGGTTTTACTGTCGACTCGGGGGAGGTCCATACAGTAAAACCACCGTGGCTTACTGGTGGGTTGTCGGTGGTGCAGATTGGTGGGTGTTGTGGGTGGTGCAAGGGCGGTTGTTGGGTGTTTGTTTGGGGTCTGTTCTGGGTATTTCAGAAGTCAGGCGTGTACAGGCTGGGTTTTGGAGACGCTGGTCAGAGTCGACAGGGGGTGTCGACTGGTGTGGTGGTGTCGTGGTGTCAGATGGTGGTCGTGGGTGTTGGGTTCTGGTGCTGGTTGGTGGCCGAAGGGGTGGTAGGCGGTGGAAAAAGGGGGCTGAAACCGGGTTTGGGGGCTGTCGGGTTTCGAATTCTTTGCTATGGTTTATGCTTATTATTATTATCATTATTATTATTATTATTACTATTATTATTATTATTATTATCATTAATATTATGATTTTTGCATTCATACATATATTTTATTATAGGAAGGTTTTAATGGGTATTTTGAAATTCAAATTTATTTCTATTCAAAGCATCTATTTTAGAAGTTACTATATTTAGAAGGTTGCTATTTTGGGTAAACTCGGTTGTTAGGAAGCTTTCTAAATATAGGGAGTTTCTATAAATAGAATGTGTATACGTGTTATGAGAATTAGGGTGTTTATTAATTAAGTAATATACTTTTAGGTGGAAGTTTTCGTGTGGAGCACTTTTGAGAACAGTTGTGCATTTTGCCATTTTCTTCTGCAATTCCGAGGTAGGGGAATACTACATATATGAGATGTGTAATCTGTTTATTGGTTGATATTAATTATGTTCATATATATTGTTATATGATTGGTATATTGTGATATATAATTCTGTGATACGATATGGTGCGAAGATAAAGGGTCTGTGTTTGGTGCGGAGATAAAGGGTCTGTGTTTGGTGCGGAGATAAAGGGTCTATGTTTGGTGCGGAGATAAAGGGTCTGTGTTTGGCGCGGAGAAAAAGGGTCTGTGATTCGGAGTGGAGAAGTTCAACTTTCTATTTATAGTAATGTGGTTTGTTTACAGTTTTCTCTACTCAACCTCGTGGTTGACCCTGTGTATTCGTGATCACCTGTGATGAACCAAATTATTGGGGAGCAGATTGACAGGTATAAAGTTTATGGGAGCTTAGGGAAGGGAGGAGCATGGACCCGGACCTGCCTAGAGTCTAGCTCACTTGATAGTAGATGATGAGTTGTACTTTTATTTGTTTCAGAACAGTTTTATAATTTGGTTTTGTAAGAACATGTTTTGAGTTTAAATTTAATTTAAAGTACTGTTTATCTTCCTTTGTATCTACTGCCTCGGGAAACCGAGATGGTAACACCTGTATTTATCTGAGGAGACCTAGTTCAGGCCCTTAAATAAATGAGGGTGTTACAAAGTGGTATCAGAGCGAACGATCCTCAAGCCTAACCTAATGAACCTAATGAATGTAGTAGAGTCTAAATAAAATGAACCCCGGGATAGGACTGTTAGGAGCACACTAAAGGAGAAGTATGAGTCTGGGGCCCCCTCACACCGAACCATAGGCCCTATCAGATTTACCCGGGAACCCAGAGTGCATACACGAGAGAAAAGGGTAGAATAGGAGGTGGTGGAAGTGATAGCATACTGTGATAAGTATCTTATGAGAATTCTGAGTATAATTGACTTTTGGAAAAGCCGGAAGGGGCATGAGCATGAATGAATCTTCATTTGTTTGAATAAAAGGTGTATATTGTGGTGGTATGTTAAGTGATTTGAAACATGCTAGTAATTCTTCTTTTATCATGTCTAGTGATATGCGGTTATGTGATCCCTGAGCCATGTTATAGAAGAAAACTACTTTATATAATAAGTGTTATAGATTTTAATGCTTAGGGAGCATAGCCCTAATCCAAATGGGTACCCACATACGTCGGGACTCATTTCCTTTTTCATGTTATAGTATGCCTCCGCGAAGAGATAATGCCGTTAACATCACCCAAGAGGAGGTGGACCGTTTGATAGCTGAAAATGAGGCCCTAAAGGCCAAACGTATGGACTCCGCGAAAATGAGCACAATCATCGCAAGACATCACCCTACCCAATTCACTGGGGAGGGGGAACCTCATCTGCTAGGAGCTTGGTGCCGGGAATTCAGTAACCTGTTCGAGTTGGTGGATTGCCCTGAAGAATTGAGGGTGGACCAGGCTGCCCACTATCTGAGGGGTATGGCTGGAGACTGGTGGACCGCGAATAAGGGAGAGATCCGGGAAGCAGCTACAGGGGATGGAACCGCATTTGTTCCTTGGGACGCATTCAAGGGGGTCTTGAACGAGGTGTTTCTACCAGAATTCCAAAAGAGCAAGCTGAGAGAGGAGTTCGACTCATTCAAGATGTCGGAGGACATGACCGTAGAGGCTTACTACAGGAAATTCATCCAGTTGGTGCACTACGTGGGAGACATGGGCTTCGACGATGCCATGCTAGCAATGAAATTTGAGAGAGGGTTATCAATCGCTGTCAAGAAGAGACTGATTGCAGCTCCGCCCACCACAGTCCGTGACATCTATTTAAGGGCTGGGGCGGCGGAGAGGCTTTCGGATATGATCAAAGAGGACAAGAAGTCCAAGTCAGAAAAGAGGAAGGCTGAATCAGTAGCTGAGGGTTCAGGATCGAAAAAGCAGAGCTCTAACAAGTTCAGTGGGTACTTCGGGAGTAGTGCCTCTGGTGGTGGGAGGAACCAGAGTGGGGGCAACTTCAGGAGTGGAGGTTCTGGTAGTGGTTCAGTGGGAGTGGTCTGTTTCGGCTGCGGGGAAAATTGGGCACAAGCAGGCAGTATGTCGTTCTTCTGGAGGGAATCAGTCCGGGGGTTATCGCACGCCTACATCCGGATATCAGGGATCCCGCACTCAGTCCTATGGTAGCAGCGGCTATCGCACACCCACAACAAACTACGGTGGGGGTGCGAAGTCTGGAGGGAGCAGCAATTTCCAGAGGAACTTCAACAGTTATCAGAACCGCTCTCACCAGAACCAAAGCTATGGGAATGGAGGTAACCAGAAGACAGGAGTAGAGGGAAGCCAGCAGGCTGGGACATCTAGTGCCAGTCAGAGTGGGGTCAAGTCCAGTGGCAAGCTATTTGCCATGGGAAAACAAGCAGCTCAGGAGGATGCGCATGTGGTAACCGGTACCTTTCTTGTGAACTCTAAACCTACTTTCGTACTTTTCGATTCCGGTGCCACCCATTCTTTTGTGTCTAGAGATCATGTTAAGGCTTTGGGTCTTGAGAGATTTGACTGGGTCGCGGATTCAGTGACCATACCTTCGGGCGAGTCGATAGTTTGTAATAGAGTATACAGTAGTGTACCCATCACAATTGGTGAGGCAACTTTCTTTGGTGACCTCATAGAATTTCCTTTGGGGGGTTTTGAAGTAATCTTAGGGATGGACTGGTTGAGAAAGTATAGGGCTTTTATCGACTGTCATCAAAAGAAAATTTCCTTGAAGGGACCCAAGGGAGTGAGGGTATCCTACAAGGGGTATAGGGTCAAACCAAAGATCAAATTTATATCTGTCAATACCCTGAAGTCTAGTTTGCGGAAAGGAGAAAGCCTAATCTTGTGTCAAATGTGGGACTGTCAGGCTGAGACCCCCAAGACTAGCGAGATACCTGTGGTACGGGAGTTTGAGGGAGTGTTTCGAGACGACGTGTCAGGGTTACCGCCGAGGAGGGAAGTGGAGTTTTCCATTGACCTAAAACCAGGAGCAGGACCGATCTCTAAATCACCGTACCGTATGGGGCCGAAAGAGATGGAGGAGTTGAAGAAGCAATTGGATGAACTAGCTGAGAAAGGGTTCATCCGACCCAGTGTGTCGCCCTGGGGAGCACCTGTCTTATTTGTGAAGAAGAAGGATGGGAGTTTGAGGTTGTGTGTTGACTACCGAGAGTTGAACAACGTAACCATCAAGAACCGTTACCCGTTGCCGAGAATTGACGACTTGTTCGATCAGCTGAGTGGAGCCGGGGTTTTCTCCAAGATTGATTTGAGATCCGGGTATCATCAGTTGAGGATAAAGGATGAAGCTAAGATATTCCGAAGACCGCTTTCCGAACGAGGTATGGCCACTATGAATTTGTGGTCATGCCCTTTGGATTGACTAATGCTCCAGCTGTGTTCATGGACTTGATGAATCGAGTCTTCAGTCCCTACCTGGACAAATTCGTGGTGGTATTCATAGATGATATCCTGGTATATTCCAAGAATGCAGAAGAGCACGAGGATCATTTGAGGAAAGTACTTCAGACCTTGGAGGAGCATAAGCTCAATGCTAAGTTGAGCAAGTGTGAGTTCTGGTTGGAGAAAGTGGCATTTCTGGGGCATGTAATTTCAAAAGAGGGAGTGGCTGTTGACCCTAGTAAGATCGAGGCAGTGACTAAGTGGCAAAGTCCGAGGAATGCGAGTGAGATTCGAAGTTTCCTGGGTTTAGCTGGATACTATCGGAGATTTGTCAAGGATTTTTCAAAGATAGCAAAACCGTTGACGTGGTTAATGAGGAAAGAGAACCGTTTTGTCTGGGATGAGAGTTGTGAGAAGGCATTCCTAACCCTTAAAGAACGCCTGACAACAGCTCCTATCCTAGCCTTACCAGTTGGAAATGATAATTTTGAAGTATACACCGACGCTTCAAAGCATGGGTTGGGTTGTGTGCTAATGCAGAATGGGAGAGTGATCGCGTATGCTTCTCGCCAGTTGAAGACCTATGAAGAGAATTATCCGACTCATGATTTGGAATTGGGCGCTGTGGTCTTTGCACTGAAATTGTGGCGTCATTACCTTTATGGAGCCACTTTTAAGGTGTTTTCTGATCATAAGAGCCTGAAATATATCTACACCCAGAAAGAGTTGAACATGAGGCAGAGGAGGTGGATAGAGTTGATCGGCGACTATGATATGCAGATTGTCTACCACGAGGGCAAGGCGAATGTGGTGGCCGATGCCCTAAGTAGGAAGTCAGTGCATGCTATGAGTTGTGCCAGATCGAGGGTGAGGTTGCATGGCGAACTAAGGGAGATGGGAATTTTCATGATCCGGAGAGGGGATGCCCTTGGTGACTTGACAGTAGAGCCGGAGTTGTATGGTGAGATTAGGGAGTTGCAAGGTAATGATACGAGAATCCAGAAGTGGCGCAGGATGGTGGAGAGTGAGGGTGGAGAGTCTGCATCCAAGTTCAGTATTCATACTGATGGTAGTTTGAGGTTCAGTGGGCGATGGTGTGTTCCGAATGTTGAGGAGCTAAAGAAGAAGATCCTGACTGAAGCTCATGCTACTCCATATTCCGTTCACCCAGGGGTGATAAGCTGTATAAAGACCTTAAGAAGACGTTTTGGTGGCCGAATATGAAGAAGGAGGTCGCAGAGTTTGTCTCGAGGTGTTTGACGTGTCAACGCGTGAAAGGGGAGCATAAGAGGCCTCAAGGGAAGGTGCAGCCACTAGATGTGCCAGAGTGGAAGTGGGAGAATATTTCGATGGACTTTATTGTGGGGTTGCCTTGGACTCAGAGGGGCAACAACATGATTTGGGTGATCGTGGATCGTTTGACTAAGTCGGCTCACTTTATTCCCATGAAAGATACCTGGAGTAAAGCCGAGTTGGCTAAGTCATATGTTCAGAATGTAGTTAAACTACATGGGGTACCCAAGGACATTGTTTCAGATCGAGACTCGAGGTTTATATCCAGATTTTGGCAGGAGTTGCAGGCTGCTTTGGGTACCCAATTGAAGATGAGTACAGCTTTTCATCCGGCTACTGATGGTCAGACCGAGCGGACGATTCAGACTCTTGAGGATATGTTGAGGGCTTGTGTACTTGAGTTCGGAGGATCTTGGGAGGATCGACTGGGGTTGATCGAGTTTTCTTATAATAACAGCTATCATGCAAGCATAGGCATGGCCCCTTTCGAGGCACTATACGGGAGGAAGTGCCGGAGCCCTGTGTGTTGGGATGATCGAGCTGATGTTGTGACTTTAGGGCCAGATATGATCCAGGAGATGGTGGAGCAGGTTCAAATTATTCGACAAAGGATGAGGGCCGCTCAGGATAGACAGAAGATTTATGCCGATCTGAAGAGGAGCGATATTTCATTTGAGGCCGGAGAGAAGGTTCTACTAAAAGTCTCTCCGATGAAGGGTGTGATGAGATTCGGCAAGCGTGGCAAACTGAGTCAGAAATTTATTGGACCATTTGAGATTTTGGACAGAGTTGGAGAGGTGGCATATCGCTTAGCTTTGCCTCCAACCCTATCCAAGGTCCATAATGTGTTCCATGTATCCCAGTTGAGGAAATACGTGAGTGATCCATCACATGTGCTTCAGCATGAGGTGATTGAGGTAGATGAGCAGTTGGCATACATTGAGACTCCGAAGGAAATTCTGGACAGGAAGGTACGGAAGACTCGCAATGGGGAGACGTCTTTGGTAAAGGTCTTGTGGACAAATCATAATCAGGAGGAGGCTACGTGGGAGCCTGAGGCATCTATGAGGGAGCGTTACCCACATCTCTTTGATTGAGGTAAGTTACGCGGACGTAACTTCTCTTTAAGGGGGGTGGAATGTAACATTCTGTGATTTGAGCAAGTTTTTATGACGATTGCTTTGTGTTGTTTGTGTCCCAAATCGTTTGAGTTGTTTGTTTTGTCACCTAAGTGTGGTAGAACTTCGGGACGAAGTTCTTTTTAAGGAGGGAAGACTGTAATACCTCGCATTTTAGTTTCTTTTATTTTAAATCGTTCGTTTTATAAGCTTATTTGTACTCGTTTTATACGAGTTGTTTTGGCCTTAGATGGACTCGAAAAGGGGAAACTAGCCACCTTAAGATAATATTTGTAAGGTGTAGTTGTTGGGGTTCGAACCCAGGACCCATGGCAGCACGGCCATGGGCCTCGAAATGCGTGCAAACATAAGGCAACAGCCCACGTTTTTCTTTATTTGCTAAACCCTATTCTACACTTTACTCCAGCCGTCATATATAATCATACAACCTGACCTAATCTAGCCTATCTATCATACAAACACTTCATAGACTGACAGCCGACATAGCATACTATACAAGGGTGGTAGTCACGGTGGTCATAGGGTGGTCAGTGTGCGTCGATCTGGGCCAGAAAGAGGTGAGCACAGCACGTTCCTTCTTGTTCTCCTGTGTCTGTTGCGTTTTATGTTAAGTTCTAACCTTGTGTTGTATTTGTTAGAGTCTGGTTGTTATGGGTACTTAGTCTATGATGTCTGGGGTGGTGTCTGGGCTTTGGTCGCGTCGTTGTCAACCACTGTACACCACCGTAATGGGTGGTCTTTTGTGTCACCTGTCACGGATTTTGTGGTCAGGCTATGAACGGGTCTGTACGGGTATGGGTTTTATGGCGTCTTCGATGTGTGTTTTAGGAGTACGATTGGTGGGGAAGGGAGTGGAGAGACTGGTGGTGATACGGGGAATGTCGTGGTGGTTGTGGTGGAGGTGTTAGACGTCTAAGGTGGTGTCGGAGGGGTGGTTCGTGACCCCTGTTGGTCTCGGTCTGTCTCTGTTTTGTCTCTGTTCAGGTCTGTCGTGGTCAGGGGGTTGGTTGGGGGTGGTTTTACTGTCGACTCGGGGGAGGTCCATACAGTAAAACCACCGTGGCTTACTGGTGGGTTGTCGGTGGTGCAGATTGGTGGGTGTTGTGGGTGGTGCAAGGGCGGTTGTTGGGTGTTAGTTTGGGGTCTGTTCTGGGTATTTCAGAAGTCAGGCGTGTACAGGCTGGGTTTTGGAGACGCTGGTCAGAGTCGACAGGGGGTGTCGACTGGTGTGGTGGTGTCGTGGTGTCAGATGGTGGTCGTGGGTGTTGGGTTCTGGTGCTGGTTGGTGGCCGAAGGGGTGGTAGGCGGTGGAAAAAGGGGGCTGAAACCGGGTTTGGGGGCTGTCGGGTTTCGAATTCTTTGCTATGGTTTATGCTTATTATTATTATCATTATTTTTTTTTTGGTGAAATGTGAGTATAATATATATCAAAGAGGTATAAATTACAAGGAGGTGGAGGGTTCGAGCCCTCGTACAAGCATAATTAAGCCACCAATAAAATCTGAGATTGAACCAACTCAATGTAAGTTGATCCTTCTCTGCTTGCATTCTACTTTTCATCCTATTTTTGACATCCACTTCAATCTGAGTTGCAATGAGTTGAGGTCTGATTAGGCATTCATCCATCCGTGCTTTATTTCGTTGATTCCAGATATGATACTGATAGGCATTGTAAATAGCTACCCTTACCTTCCACTGACTGTCCTTCCTATTTCCTGCATTAAGAGTCTGAACAGTAGGGAACTGCCCTCCATACCACTTCAGTAACTGTTCATGTACAATAGTTGCATACTGGCAATGCTCAAAGAGATGATCAATTGTTTCTTCTTCTATTATTATCATTATTATTATTATTATTATTACTATTATTATTATTATTATTATCATTAATATTATGATTTTTGCATTCATACATATATTTTATTATAGGAAGGTTTTAATGGGTATTTTGAAATTCAAATTTATTTCTATTCAAAGCATCTATTTTAGAAGTTACTATATTTAGAAGGTTGCTATTTTGGGTAAACTCGGTTGTTAGGAAGCTTTCTAAATATAGGGAGTTTCTATAAATAGAATGCGTATACGTGTTATGAGAATTAGGGTGTTTATTAATTAAGTAATATACTTTTAGGTGGAAGTTTTCGTGTGGAGCACTTTTGAGAACAGTTGTGCATTTTGCCATTTTCTTCTGCAATTACGAGGTAGGGGAATACTACATATATGAGATGTGTAATCTGTTTATTGGTTGATATTAATTATGTTCATATATATTGTTATATGATTGGTATATTGTGATATATAATTCTGTGATACGATATGGTGCGAAGATAAAGGGTCTGTGTTTGGTGCGGAGATAAAGGGTATGTGTTTGGTGCGGAGATAAAGGGTCTGTGTTTGGTGCGGAGATAAAGGGTCTGTGTTTGGCGCGGAGAAAAAGGGTCTGTGATTCGGAGTGGAGAAGTTCAACTTTCTATTTATAGTAATGTGGTTTGTTTACAGTTTTCTCTACTCAAACTCGTGGTTGACCCTGTGTATTCGTGATCACCTGTGATGAACCAAATTATTGGGGAGCAGATTGACAGGTATAAAGTTTATGGGAGCTTAGGGAAGGGAGGAGCATGGACCCGGACCTGCCTAGAGTCTAGCTCACTTGATAGTAGTTGATGAGTTGTACTTTTATTTGTTTCAGAACAGTTTTATAATTTGGTTTTGTAAGAACATGTTTTGAGTTTAAATTTAATTTAAAGTATTGTTTATCTTCCTTTGTATCTACTGCCTCGGGAAACCGAGATGGTAACACCTGTATTTATCTGAGGAGACCTAGTTCAGGCCCTCAAATAAATGGGGGTGTTACAATAACCACCATCACTGACACCCAACGTCCTCAACCACCATGGTACCACCGCATAGACCTCCCCCTAGTCGGCGGTGATACCAAGCCAAACAAACCCCCCGACAACCTGTAACACTCATACTCACCGACAGACCTATCGACATTCCCTATTCCACCATAGCCAGCCACCTCTAGCCACCGTGATTACCACTACTCACACCACCTAACAACCCTCTGCCCAAAACACCAAAATGTAACAGGACACCAATGTTTAAACATACTGTAACAGTCACCGTCTGACACCAACTTAGCCGCCCTCGAAAGGGACTTTAAACAACCAACGACACACGATTAACATCCTACAAGCGTTCACCACATAACATAGTATAAAAATATGCGAAAACACAACAATTACACCTCTAATATACCTTCTAATTGGACGACAAAACCCTTACAGAAAACAGAAGTTAAACGTGATTATGGTGAGCATACCAGAATTAGGACCACCACGAACCACCATAGATCCACCTACTACCACCGTGTGCAGTCTCCTTCTCCTCTCTACTATGGCGGCTAAGGTTTAGAGTAAGAGTTTTTGTGTTTGAGTTAGGTTTAGGGTAAGAAAACCATAGCTATATATGACGGCAGGCAAAGGTGATGGTCGCTGTTTCTGAACTTTCGAGTGGGCTCTCCTATTGACACGCTTATCGAGGCCCATGCGAGACAAACAACAAGTCCCAAGTTCGAGCCTCACTAAACCCATACGACTATTCTTTTTATAAGATTCCTAGGTTCCCAAATCGAATCCCACCGAAGTCCAAAACGCCTATCAAGATACGAGTATGCGCAAGCTTATTAAATGACCAATTTAAATAAGTAACTCATCGATTACCCATAACTTACCCATAAATTACTATATTTTAATAATAATAATTTGGGTTATTACAGTCTTCCCCCTTAAAATGAACTTCGTCCCGAAGTTCACCCACTCATAACGTCAACACATACACACAACACACCCTAATCATGTTAAAATCATGGAATGTTACATTCTACCCCACTAAAAGAAAGAGTTATGACCTCGTAACTTACCTCAAACGAATAGCTGCGGATAACGCTCCTTCATGGATGCCTCGGACTCCCAAGTAGCCTCCTCCATGTTGTGATTGGTCCACAAGACCTTTACTAACACTGTCTCACCATTCCGTGTCTTCCGAATCTTCCTATCCAAAATCCTTGGAAGCTCAACATAAGTAAGTTGCTCATCGACCTCAATCACCTCATGGCTCAGCACATGTGAGGGATCACTCACATACTTCCTCAATTGAGATACATGGAACACATTATGGACCCTGGAGAGAGCTGGTGGTAAAGCTAACCGATATGCCACCTCCCCAACCCTGTCCAAAATCTCAAACGGTCCAATAAACTTTTGACTCAGTTTACCTCGCTTTCCGAACCTCATTACCCCCTTCATAGGAGATACCTTCAGCAGTACCTTCTCGCCTACCTCAAAAGAAATGTCACTCCTCTTGAGATCTGCATAACTCTTCTGTCTGTCCCGGGCATCCCTCATTTTCTGTCGTATTACTTGTACTTGCTCAACCATTTCCTGAATCATTTCCGGACCCAAAACCACAGCGTCAGCTCGATCATCCCAGCACAAAGGACTGCGACACTTCCTCCCGTACAATGCCTCAAGTGGAGCCATACCAATACTGGCATGGTAGCTATTATTATAAGAGAACTCTATCAACCCCAGTCGGTCTTCCCATGATCCCCCGAAATCCAACACGCAAGCTCTTAGCATATCTTCCAAGGTTTGAATAGTCCTCTCTGTCTGACCATCTGTAACTGGATGAAAAGCCGTACTCATCTTTAATTGTGTGCCCAACGCGGCTTGCAGCTCTTGCCAAAATCTGGAGATAAATCTCGAGTCGCGATCGGAAACAATATCCTAAGGAACTCCATGTAACTTGACTACGTTCTGCACATACGACTTTGCCAACTCAGCCTTACTCCAGGTATCCTTCATTGGAATGAAGTGCGCGGACTTGGTCAATCTATCCACGATTACCCAGATCATGTTGTTGCCCTTCTGAGTGCGAGGCAACCCCACAATGAAATCCATAGAAATATTCTCCCATTTCCATTCCGGTACATCTAGTGGTTGAACCTTCCCCTGAGGTCTCTTATGCTCTCCCTTTACCCTCTGACACGTCAGGCACCGCGATACAAACTCAGCAACCTCTTTCTTCATATTGGGCCACCAAAAAGTCTTTTTAAGGTCCTTGTACAACTTGTCACCCCCTGGGTGAACGGAGTATGGCGTAGCATGAGCTTCTGTTAGAATTTTCTTCTTCAATTCCTCATTATCCGGAACACACCATCTCCCATTGAATCTCAGGCTATCATCAGCATGGACACTGAATTTGGATTCGGTCCCACTATCACTTACTTCGATCATTCGTCGCCACTTCTGAATCCTCAAGTCTTCTTTCTGCAATTCCCTGATTTCTCCATACAATTATGGCTCCACTGTCAGATCACCAAGTGTATATCCTTTCCGTATCATGCAAATTCCCATTTTACTCAACTCACCATGCAGTACTAACCTTGATCTGGCACTCCGTAATGCATGAACAATTTTCCTACCCAAGGCATCAGCAACTACATTAGCCTTGCCCTCATGGTAAACAATCTGCGTATCGTAGTCACCAATTAGTTCTATCCACCTCCTTTGCCTCATATTCAGTTCTCGCTGAGTATAGATGTACTTCAAACTTTTGTGGTCCGAAAACACCTTAAATGTGGCTCCGTAAAGATAATGACGCCACAGTTTCAGTGCAAAAACCAAAGCCCCTAACTCCAAATCATGGGTAGGATAATTCTCCTCATAGGTCTTTAATTGACGGGAAGCATAAGCTATCACTCTCCCATTCTGCATTAATACACATCCCAGCCCATGTTTCGAAGCGTCGGTATAAACTTCAAAGTTATCATTCCCATCTGGCAAGGCAAGGATAGGAGCTATCGTCAGACGTTCCTTAAGAGTTAAGAACGCCTTCTCACAACTCTCATCCTATACGAAACGATTCTCCTTTCTCATTAACGACGTCAGCTGCTTAGCTAGCTTCGAGAAATCTTTGACAAATCTCCTGTAGTACCCAGCTAACCCCAAGAAACTTCGGATCTCACCCACATTCTTTGGACTTTGCCATCTTGTCACAGCTTCGATCTTGCTGGGGTCCACAGACACCCCCTCCTTGGAAATTACATGACCTAAGAAAACAACTTTCTCTAACCAGAATTCGCATTTACTCAACTTAGCATATAACCCATTCACCTCAAGAGTCTTCAACACGGTCCTCAGATGTTCCTCATGCTCTTCTTTGTTCTTGGAATACACCAAAATGTCGTCGATAAACACAACCACGAACTTATCCAGGTACGGACTGAATACCCGGTTCATCAAATCCATGAACACTGCTGGTGCATTAGTCAACCCGAACGGCATAACCACAAATTCGTAGTGGCCATACCTTGTTCTGAAAGCGGTCTTGGGAATATCTTCATCTTTAATCCTCAATTGGTGATAACCCGATCTTAAATCAATTTTTGAAAAGACTCCGGCTCCACTCAACTGGTCGAATAGATCATCAATTCTTGGCAAGTGGTAGCGGTTCTTAACAGTCACATTGTTCAACTCTCGGTAGTCAACGCAAAGTCTCAGACTCCCGTCCTTCTTCTTTACAAAAAGTACGGGTGCTCCCCAAGGCGATACACTAGGCCGGATGAATCCATTCTCAGCCAATTCATCCAGTTGCTTCTTCAATTCTTCCATTTTCTTTTGGTCCCATACGGTAAGGTGATTTTGATATCGGTCCTGCACCAGGCTTGAGATCGATAGAGAAGTCGACCTCCCTCCTAGGTGGTAATCCTGACACATCGTCCCGGAACACACCCTCAAACTCCCTCACCACAGGTATCTCACTAACACCTGGAGTCTCCGCCTCACAGTTCCACATCTGGCACAAGATTAGACTTTCCCCCTTCCGTAGGCTCGACTTAAGGGTATTGACTGATATGAACTTGACCTTAGGTTTAACCACGAATCCCATATAGGTCACTCTCACCCCTTTAGGTCCTCTCAGAGAAATTTTCTTTTGGTAACAATCAATAAAAGCTCGGTATTTCCCCAGCCAATCCATTCCCAGGATTACTTCAAAGTCCCCCGATGGAAATTCGATAAGGTCGCAATGAAAAACCACTTCCCAATTTTGATGGGTACACTCCTAAAGACTCTAGTACATGACACCGATTCGCCGGATGGTATTGTTACAGAATCCTCAACCCAATCATAGATAACAAGCCCTAACTCCCTAGCATGATCTTTAGACACAAAAGAATGGGTTGCGCCGGAATAAAAAAGTACGAAGGTAGGTTTAAGATTCACAAGAAAAGTACCAGTCACGATATGGGCATCATCCTGTGCAGCCTGTTTCTCCATGGCAAAGAGCTTGCCACTTGTCTTCACTCCACTCTGGCTAGTAGAGGCTACTCCTGTCTGTTGATTGCCTTCAGTTGCGGTCTTTTGGTTACTGCCACTCCCGTTGTACTGATTATGCTGGGAACGGTTTTGATAATTGTTGTAAGTCTTCTGGTAGTTATTGTTAGTACCAGATCTCGAATTCCCTCCATAGCTCGACATAGGGGTATGGTAACCTCCACTCCCCGAAGTGTTCATGCGGGACCCACTGTACCCCGGAGTTGGGGTACGGTAACCCCAAGATTGGTATCCTCCCGAAGATCGACATACAGCCTGCTTTTGCCCCGTCTTTCCACACCCATAACACACGATCCCCACAGAACTGGTTCCCGAACTCCCACTCCTGTAGTTTCCTCCACTCTGGTTCCTGGTACCAGCCGAAGCCCTGCTATTGAAATATCCACTGTACTTGTTAGAATTCTGCTTTTTCGACCCTGAATTGTCACTCAAGGTCTCAGTCTTCCTCTTGTCACTTCTTGTCTTCTTCTCCTCTTTGATCATATCTGCGAGCCTCTCTGTTGCCCCAGCCCGCAAATAGATATCTCGGACGGTAGTGGGTGGTGCAGCAATGAGTCTCTTCTTAACAGCTATGGTTAACCCTCTCTCAAACTTCATGGAAAGCATCGGCTCATCCATCCCCATCTCCCCCACATGGCCCAGTAACTGAAGAAATTTCCGGTAGTAAACCTCCACGATCATCTCGTCAGTCATGCGAAAAAGTTCAAACTCTTCTCTCAGCTTGCTCTTCTGGAACTCTGGTAGAAATACCTCAAATAGGATCCTCTTAAAAGCAACCCACTCCACATGGTTAATTCCGTCTCCCATAGCTGCTTCCCGGATTTCCCCCTTGTTACCGGTCGACCAATCACCAGCCATTCCTCTCAAGTAATGAGCAGCTTGGTTTACTCTCAGCTCTTCTGGACAGTCTATCAACTCGAACAAGTTGCTGAACTCTCGACACCACTCTCCGAGTAAATGAGGTTCCCCCTCTCCAGTGAATTGCGTAGGGTTATGCCTTGCGATGATGGTACTCATTTTGGCAGAATCCAAGCGTTTGGCCCGAAGAGCCGCATTCTCTGCTAATATTCGATCTAGTTCCTCTTGAGTGATTTCAGCCGCGTTATTCCTTCTCGGAGGCATTCTATAATATACAAGGAAAACAATGAGCCCTGGTTAATGTAAGGGTACTCACTTAGACTTACATCGATATCATGGTAGTACCATTATTCTCATGCCTTACAGTATTGATACTCTTCCTTGCACCGTATCTATCATGGAGGCTTAGGGATCACATAACCGCATATCATTAGGCATGCATAACTATTAATATAACACTGATTATCGCATGTATGCACATCATTATATATACTCTATGTAAACAACCATATAGTTCTGATATGCATACTTCTCTTTACATTCATGCCATTCATATATATATAGAAGGGTTCTTACAACCTTTATCATGCTTTTACCACAAATTCCAACACTTCCTATTCTACCCTTTTCGCTCGTATTCACTCAAGGTATCCGGGTAAAACTGAGAGAGCCTATGGTTCGGTGTGAGGGGGCCCCAGACTCATACTTCCCCTTTAGTGTGCTCCTAACAATTCTATCCCGGGGTTCATTTTATTTAGACTCTTCCTACTTTCATTGGGTTCATTAGGTTAGGCCTGAGGATCGTTCTCTCCGATACCACTTTGTAACACCCCCATTTATTTAGAGGCCTGATCTAGGACCCTCCAAATAATCAAGGGTGTTACCATCTCGGAATACCGAGGCAGTAGATAATCACAGGGAAGAAACACAGTACTTTATTAAATACTTAAAATGATAAAACTTGAAGTCTCCAAAACAACTCTATTACAATTGTCTCATGATAAATAAAGTGTAACTAAATAACGTCATTTATACTAGACTGGTCAGGTTCATAGCCTCTCCTCCCATCCAGCTCCCGTGAGTCTAAGACCTGTCAATCTGCTCCCCAATAAATTGGATCAACGCAGACACAAATTAGCAAACAGGGTCAACACATGGTTGAGTAGGTAATATAGTCAGAACATGAAGCAACGCAATATACATTTCCTCCATCTCCGCAACTTCCAATTCTCCGTTTCGCCTCCAACACACCACACCACCCATGGCCATATCACAAGTCCCTTATCACAAAACCCATATCACAAGACCCATTTCACCACCTCCGTTCTCCACATTATTCAGTATTAAGCATTCAATCGGAATATAACACCATAAAATATAATATTCAGATAATGAGTTTCCTCATGTCAAATCTGTAACACCCCCATTTATTTAAGGGCCTGTACTAGGACCCCTCAGATAAGTAAGGGTGTTACCATCTCGGTTTCCCGAGGTAGTAGATAGAAAGGGAAGATAAACAGTACTTTAATTAAAAGTTAAACTCATAACATGTTCTTAACAACTGAAACCAAACTGTCTTATAAAATGAAAATACAACTCATGCTAAACTGACTAAGGTGATCTAGACTCTTGTCTGGTCCGAATCCAAGCTCTTTCTTCCCATAGCTCCCCTTAGTCTTAGCCACCTGTCAATCTGCTCCCCAATAAATTGGTTCATCACAGGTGATCACGAATAAACAGGGTCAACCACGAGGTTGAGTAGAGGAAAATAATTAAACAAAATTATAACATACATATATTGGGATCAATCATCCCTTAACTCCGCACCGATCCAACACCAAATAAACTCCACACCGATCCAACGCCAAATAAACTCCGCACCGATCCAACGCCAAATAAACTCCGCACCGATCCAACGCCAAATAACTCCGCACCGAATCACAATGTAATAACCCGTATTTTAATATCCGGTAATAATAATAATAAAATGTTAATATAATCAATTTGACTAAAGATAATTTTATATTCAATATACGTGTTATTATATATATATATATATACATATATATATATATATACATATATATATATATATATATATACAGAGGCGGGATCCGGTGAGTCCACCTAAATATTTGACTCCATGAGTCCATTTAGAGTATCGCAAGTTGTATTAAAACATATCACGTTTTTCTTACACTACAAAATCTACAATATCACAACCTTTTCAATATAATATCACAGCAAACAATATCACGCACCATATAAAACAATATCACGAAATTTTTTTCCAAAACTTTTTTTCCCAAAATTATTTTTTCCGACATTTTTTTTCAAAATTTTTTTTTTCAATTTTTTTTCTCGATTTTTTTTTTCATAATTTTTTTTTTGTGATATTATTTTGAAGAACCGGTGATATTGTATTGAGTAACTTGTGATATTGTAGTGAAAAAAAATTGAAAATTTTTTTCGAGAAAAAACGCCTTTTGTTAAACAATATCACGCACTATATTAAACAATATCACGAAATTTTTTCAAGAACTTTTTTCCCGCAAATATTTTTTTCGAATTTTTTTTTTCAATTTTTTCTCTCGAATTTTTTTTCCGAAATATTTTTTTCTTGAATTTTTTTTTGTGATATTATTATGAAGAACCGGTGATATTGTATTGAGTAACTTGTGATATTGTAATGAAAAAAAATCGAAAAAAATTTCGAGAAAAAACGCCTTTTGTTAAACAATATCACGCACTATATTAAGCAATATCACGAAATTTTTTCAAAAACTTTTTTTCCCGGAAATATTTTTTCCAAATTTTTTTTTTCAATTTTTTCTCTCGAAATGTTTTTCCGAAAATTTTTTTTCTCGAATTTTTTTTGGTGATATTATTTTGAAGAACCGGTGATATTGTATTGAGTAACTTGTGATATTGTAATGAAAAAAAATTCGAGAAAAAAACGCCTTTTTTATTAAAAAAAAGTGTTTATTTTAAAAAAAAATGCATACTGAAAAAGGGAATTTTTTTAATAAAGAAAATGTCATTTTAAAAGAAAAGGCAAATAAAATAAGTAATATTGAAAAAGAAAAAACAAAAAAAGGAAAAAAATTTGATATTGAAAAAACGTGATACTTTTTTATATAACTTATGATATCATTGTTAGACTCATGGACTCAAATATTTAGGGTGGACTCATGTGATCCCAACTCTATATATACATATATATATATATATATATATATATATATATATATATATATATATATATATATATATATATATATATATATATATATATATATATATATATATATATATATATATATATATATATGTGTGTGTGTATAAACATGGATATTTTGTACTCTGTATTATTATGTCATTATTATTATTACTACCATTATTATTGTTATAGTTGTTATTATAATATTCTTATTATTTTACTATTATTCTTACCAATTGTTGTTGTTAGTCGCATGGTCACTCTTATTGTTATTAATATCGTTACAATAGTGAGAATTACCATTATTATTGTAATTTTTATTATTAGTATTATTGGCTTTGATCATGTTGTCATTTTGCTATTATTATTGTTGTTAATACTATTAACTTCATTGTTATCATTTTCATGACATTTTCCATAAGACCGTTATGTTGAATTGAGAATTATGCTTGTATTATTATTATCGTAAAATAGTATTAATATATGTGTATATAAGTAATGTGTTATTCTAGCATATTTAAATTAGTATTACGATTATTTGGATGTCATTACGTTAAGTTGGGAAATATTGTATATATAAATGTGACGGTTGGATGCACAAGATGAATTACGATAATTTTTAAGATAAAATGAGCCTCGTTATACACATGATATTATGATACAACATAAATAACACGTTTTGTATTCATGTGCCTCGTCTTTAGTGTACCACATTTATACAATGTAAATGATAATTCATGCGGTTATACTAATAGCATTCATACCACATTCATGCACCAATATTCAATACAATCAATATACGTATTTACGATAAATTAATGAACTTCACTTCATCTTTCCAATATCATTCATTTCATATTTCTATCTACCGCCCCTATTCCTTTCCGTTCAAATAAATTCACACAATCACCCTCCAGAATCACGACACACACAAGTTTCCAACGCTGTTTATTTCACTGCCATTAAACGACATAGTCATCTCCATCTTCGGTAAGTTCATGTACTTTCATTTCATGGTTTTTACATATTTCCTGGTTGTGTTTATCGTATGGGTTAGAAGGGATGTGGGGGACCTTTAATATACCTAGGATGAACCTTGTTGGTTGTTGCGGTGGTAGTAAGGGCGGTTATCGACCATGGGAATGAGGGAGCGAGAAACAGGGACCCGAAACTCTCTTCGTATGTTGCACCCTCATCGTGTTTGACCTGACCTTGGGTTGGTGGATCTGGTTATGGGTAGGATTAGACCATGGTGGTGGCTTGGTGGTAGTCAAGGGTAGGGTTGTGCGAGTATTGGCCGGAATTAAACAAGAACATGAGCAAATAGAGAGGATTATTAGACGAGATATTTGAGGATTATTTCTCGTGGCAGGGACCAAGAGGGAGCGGGTGACTGATGGGGACTGGGTTTTAGACAGAAAGTGGTTACCGCCAGGTGTTTCAGATGGAGGTTTTGGTGGTTGCGGGGTGGTTGACGAAGGAACATAGAAGGTGCTCTGTTTTACCGCGGATGGGTGTAGGCAGTTTAGAGAAGTTTTTGTGGTGGCCGTGGTGGCTTCTGGTGGTGGCGGAGGGGAGAAAGTGAAAGTGGGTAGTACGTAGTTGAGGCCGGGGCCAGTAGTGGCGGTTGTGGGGAACTAGGCTAGGTTGTGGTAGTGTCTTGAAGTCGGGTGTCGGGTTTGCGTATGAATGGGGGGTTGTTGTTTGGTCCGTATAGCATGCATTATTATTATTGCTGTGATACATTCATACGTAGTTAGTGGTGTTGTTTGTTGTTCATTTGTTATCAATTACTTGTGACGGTATTTTATTCATCGACTAATTAAATAATTTGAATTAGTTACAATTTATATATATTTTTTTTCAGATACGGATAATATAGTAATAATGATATTATTGGTTTTATTTTCTTAATCGACTAATTAAATTAATTTAGTTGGTCACGTTTAATATGGTCTCGTTGCGCGTAATATATTAATTACTTAATTATTTGATTAATTGGATATATTATATTTGTTTACGTGATTATATTAGTTAGTAATTACGTATATTCTATTTGTTAGGTGTCGATTTAATGGAGAATGTTTCTAATTGGATAATAGCTGCGTGAATGGATTTCTTGCTATATTGAGGTAGGATAAATTAATCTGTCTTCTTGACTGTTATTCTGTTGGGTGTTATTCAATGATTCTGATGTGAGTTAAGGCATATTGAAACATTACATTCATTGGCATGACATATGCATTATTATTTGTCGGGAATGAATTGAGTTACGAAATAGCATGCACGGTTGCATTCATTGGCATGGCATATGCATCGGTATACAGGTTTAGCCTGGGCAGACATCATGATGTATAATAAACTTACCGGCAGACACCGTTTTATACCTTCGTGGTGGTGTAGTTCAGCTGTTAAGCTGGTTTCTCGATGACGATCGAGGCAGACCCGGCCAGGAGGAGGCGGGTGGAAGTTTGAGGTTGAGATCAGTATAAAAGCCATGGCATTGCATCTTCATTTGCATACTCATTCATTGCATATTCATTAGTGTGATTATTATCCTACTCAACCGCGAGGTTGACCGTGTATTCTTTTAACACCTGTGATGATCCGTAATGGGGAGCAGATTTGGCAGGAAAGATGATTCAATGGGAGCATGGGATGGAGTGAGTAATTCGATGGACCGACTTAGAATTAGACCACATACTTAGAAGTCGCCAGTTGTATTTTCTTTTCTGCTGCGTAGTAATTGTAATATTGAAAGTTTAAAATTAATCTGTTTTATATAAAGTACTTTGGTTTGTTTTACTTTGTATATCCACTACCTCGGATATTCCGAGATGGTAACATCTCTATTTATTTGAGAATGTCTTGTTAAATGCTCTTAAATAAATTGGGGTGTTACACACAAGACCCATTATATCAATTTCCGCATCATAAGAATATATAGTCAATAAATAATATCACGGCATTATTCATTCAACAAGGTATATATATAATTCACAACAGTAAGTAATCATGTTTCACATCATAAACGAGTGCACAGTTAATCCCCTACCTCGAATAGCAGAATTGTCGATAAATCCAAGCTCGTAAGAAGTGTTCCACACGAAACTCGCTACCTAAACACGTATATGTAACGAATTAACAACCTACACTTTCTATAAATAGAAACCTCCCATAAGTGGAAATTTTCCAAAAATAGAAACATTCCAATTATAGAAACTTTCCAAATATAAACATAGAACTCCCCCAACTTAAATAATTCCCGACTCGCATCTTTAATTAACACGGCCCAAAACCGTATGGAAATAATAAAACACTAATTAACAGTAAAATAATAATAATACTAACATTAAAAAAAAAAAAAAAAAAAAAAATAATAATAATAATATCATGAACACCACGCCCCTTAACCAAAACCCGACTCACGACTTACATCCCTTAAAACCCTACCGTAGCCTAGCCGCAACCACCAACCACCACCAGACCGAGAGCCCAGCACCACCAACTACCACCACGACCACCAGCAACTCTTCGACAACCACCATCGTGGTGAACCAGGACCCAAAACAGGCCTGGTTCAACACGCCACCCACCAGACCCGCCTATTAAACAACCCCTCATCGACACCCAATTCGCTGCCACGACCACCCTACCATCACACTACAGCCACCCCTGACCCTAGACACCCAGACACGGTGGTGCCACCGCATCGACCTTCCCCGAGTCAGCGGTGGTACCACCCCCAAAACAACCAGCAAACCTTATGTAAAGACCTGACCGACAACAACGAGTAAACCACCCTATCGACACTACATACGCAACCCAAAACCCCCTTGACCAACACCCTAACACCCTCCTGACCACTACCTGCTCCAACACTCTAACAACCCTCAAAGACGCGCAAGGAATAAACGTCGACACTACCACAAACAGACTGGTCAGACTCATACCCGTTTCCGCATCCCTGTGACAGGCGGTTTTCAGACGCCTTTCCTGACGTCATACGGTGGTCGACATACTCACAACGAGGGTCAGACGTGACACACCAAACCCATAGATTATAACTACACCCATAACAGGAGCCTCGAGACCCATAATCATGCTTAAATCATTATACAAATATGCGACATATAACAGTAAGAATACACATGTTTGCACGTACCTACTTTAGATCAGAACGAAGGCCTCTAGGTATGACTATACTGGCCGTGAACACCTTCTGTATACTCTGTGTGGTGGCGGCAGAAGTGTAAGGGTGTGGGTTGAGTGAAAGTTGAATTAGAAAATAGGGTAAAACCCTTCTTATTTTGACGGTATATAGGTGGTAGGGTGATGTGTTTGTTGCGGATTAGGGTTTAGTATGGAGTAAGGTGTAAACGTGTATGGGCTGTTTTGTGTTGACACACAAAACGAGGCCCAAGTGATCAGAAGGTCCCGAGCTCGAATCCCATAGTCGACATGTCTAAATCTCAAAACCATTCAGCTATTTTATTTATCGAATGCAAAAGCGTTTATAACTATCGACTCCACAATTATATAAGACAATAATACGAATAATAAATCGGGTTATTACAGTCTTCCCCCCTTAAAATGAACTTCGTCCCGAAGTTAAACGAACTTGGAACACAAAACATCACAAAAAGTTCACTTAAATCACAGAATGTTACATTCCACCCCCCTTAAAGAAAAGTTACGTCCGCGTAACTTACCTCAATCAAACAAATGTGGGTAACGCACTCTCATGGATGCCTCAGGCTCTCATGTAGCCTCTTCCTGATTATGATTGGTCCACAGGACTTTCACCAAAGACGTCTCCCCATTGCGAGTCTTTCGCACCTTCCTGTCTAAGATCTCCTTCGGAGCCTCCACGTAAGCCAACTGCTCATCTACCTCGATCACCTCGTGCTGAAGCACATGTGATGGATCACTCACATATTTCCTCAACTGAGACACATGGAACACATTGTGGACCTTGGATAGGGTTGGAGGTAAAGCTAATCGATCTGCCACCTCTCCAACTCTGTCCAAGATCTCAAACGGTCTAATAAATTTCTGACTCAGTTTGCCACGCTTGCCGAATCTCATCACACCCTTCATTGGAGAAACTTTCAGCAGTACCTTCTCTCCTACCTCGAAGGAAATATCACTCCTCTTCAGATCTGCATAGCTCTTCTGTCTATCCTGAGCGGCCCTCATCTTTTGTCGAATAATCTACACCTGCTCCACCATCTCCTGGATCATATCTGGCCCTAAAGTCACAACATCAGCTCGATCATCCCAACACACAGGGCTCCGACACTTCCTCCCGTACAAAGCCTCGAAAGGGGCCATCCCTATACTGGCATGATAACTGTTGTTTTACGAAAACTCTATCAATCCGAGTCGATCCTCCCAAGATCCCCCGAACTCAAGTACGCAAGCTCTCAACATGTCTTCAAGGGTATGAATCGTTCTCTCGGTCTGACTGTCAGTAGCTGGATGGAAAGCTGTACTCATCTTCAATTGGGTACCCAAAGCGGCCTGCAACTCCTGCCAAAATCTAGATATGAACCTCGAGTCTCGATCTGAAACAATGTCTTTGGGTACACCATGCAATTTGACCACATTCTAAACATATGACTTAGCCAACTCAGCTTTACTCCAGGTATCTTTCATCGGAATAAAGTGAGCAGACTTAGTCAAACGATCCACAATCACCCAAATCATGTTGTTGCCCCTCTGAGTCCGAGGCAACCCCACAATAAACTCCATCGAGATGTTCTCCCACTTCCACTCCGGCACATCCAATGATTGAATCTTTCCCTGCGGTCTCTTATGCTCCCCTTTCACTCTCTGACATGTCAAACACCTGGACACAAACTCTGCGACTTCCTTCTTCATGTTAGGCCACCAGAACATCTTCTTAAGGTCTTTATACAGCTTATCACCCCTGGGTGAACGGAATATGGAGTAGCATGAGCTTCAGTCAGGATCTTCTTCTTTAGCTCCTCTACATCTGGAACACACCATCGCCCACTGAACCTCAAACTACCGTCGGTATGAATACTGAACTTGGATGCAGTCGATCTCCACCCTCACTCTTCGCCATCCTGCGCCACTTCTGGATTCTCGCATCAGTACTTTGCAACTCCCGAATCTCACCATACAACTCAGGCTCCACTATCAAGTCACTAAGAGCATCCCCTTTCCGGATCATGAAAATTCCCATCTCCCTTAGTTCACCATGCAACCTCACTCTCGACCTGGCACAACTCAAAGCTTGAACAGATTTCCTACTTAGGGCGTCAGCTACCACATTCGCCTTGCCTTCGTGGTAGACAATCTGCATATCATAGTCTCAAATCAACTCTATCCACCTCCTCTGTCGCATCTTCAACTCTCTCTGGGTGTAGATATACTTCAGGCTCTTATGATCAGAAAACACCTTAAAAGTGGCTCCATAAAGATAATGGCGCCACAATTTCAGTGCAAGTACAACTGCTCCCAATTCCAAATCATGAGTCGGGTAATTTTCTTCGTAGGTCTTCAACTGGCGAGAAGCATACGCTATCACCCTCCCATTCTGCATTAGCACACAACCCAACTCATGCTTCGAAGCGTCAGTATACACTTCGAAATTATCACTCCCAACTGGCAAAACAAGGATAGGAGTTGTAGTCAGACGTTCCTTAAGGGTCAGGAATGCCTTCTCACAACTCTCATCCCAGACAAAACGGTTCTCTTTCCTCATTAACGACGTCAACGACATTGCTATCTTTGACAAATCTCCGATAATATCCAGCCAATCCCAGGAAGCTTCGCATCTCACTCACATTCTTCGGACTTTGCCATTTAGTCACAGCCTCGATCTTACTAGGGTCGACAGATACCCCTTCCTTGGAAATTACATGCCCCCGAAATGCGACTTTCTCCAACCAGAACTCACATTTACTCAACCTAGCATTGAGCTTATGTTCCTCCAAGGTCTGAAGCACTCTCCTTAAATGATCCTCGTGCTCTTCTGCAGTCTTGGAATACACTAGGATATCATCGATAAAGACCACCACGAACTTATCCAGATACGGGCTGAAGACTCGGTTCATCAAATCCATGAACACAGTTGGGGCGTTAGTCAATCCGAATGGCATAACCACAAATTCATAGTGGCCATACCTCGTTCTGAAAGCGGTCTTTGGAATATCTTCATCCTTTATTCTCAACTGGTGATACCCGGATCTCAAGTCGATTTTAGAGAAAACTCCAGCTCCACTTAACTGATCGAACAGGTCGTCAATTCTTGGCAAAGGATAACGATTCTTGATGGTCACATTGTTCTGCTCTCGGTAGTCAACGCATAGCCTTAAACTCCCATCTTTCTTCTTTACGAATAAAACCGGTGCTCCCCAGGGTGGCACACTGGGTCGGATGAATCCTTTCTCAGCTAGTTCATCCAACTGCTTCTTCAATTCCTCCATCTCCTTAGGGCCCATAAGGTACGGTGATTTAGATATTGGTCCCGCCCCTGGTTTTAGGTCAATGGAAAATTCCATTTCCCTCCTTGGCGGTAATCCAGGAACGTCATCCCTGAATACTCCCTCAAATTCCCGCACCACAGGTATCTCACTAGTCTTAGGAGTCTCAGCCTCACAATTCCACATTTGGCACAAGATCAGGCTCTCTCCTTTCCTCAAGCTAGACTTCAGGGTATTGACAGAAATGAATTTGATTTTTTGTTTGACTCGGTATCCCTTGTAGGACACCCTCACTCCCTTAGGTCCCTTCAAGGAAATTTTCTTTTGATGACAGTCGATAAAAGCTCTATACTTCCCCAGCATGTCCATCCCTAAGATCACCTCGAAGCCCCCCAATGGAAATTCTATGAGGTCACAATAGAAAATTGCTTCCCCGATTTTGATGGGTACAGTCCCACAAACCCTATTACAAGCTATCGACTCTCCTGAAGGTATGGTCACTGAGTCCGCGACCCAGTCGAATCTCTCAAGTCCCAAAGCCTTAACATGATCTCTAGACACAAACGAGTGGGTGGCACCGGAATCGAAAAGTACGAAAGTAGGTTAAGAGTTCACAAGAAAAGTACCGGTTACCACATGAGCATCATCCTTGGCTGCCTGTTTTCCCATGGCAAAGAGCTTGCCACTGGACTTGACTCCACTCTGACTGGCACCAGATGTCCCAGCCTGCTGGTTCCCTTCTGCTCCCGCCTTCTGATTGCTTCCACCCCCATTGTATTGGTTCTGGTACGAGCGGTTCTGATAGTTGTTATAGCTCCTTTGATAATTGCTGCTCCCTCTAGACTTCGCACCCCCACCATAGTTGGTCATGGGCGTGGGATAGCCACTGCTACCATAGGACTGGGTGCGAGATCCCTGATATCCTGCTATAGGCGTACGATAACCCCCGGACTGATTCCCTCCAGATGATTGACACACTGCCTGCTTGTGTCCCCTCTTTCCACAGCCAAAACAAACTATCCCCGCTGAACCACCGCCAGAAACCCCACTCATGTGATTTCCCCCACTTTGATTTCTCGCTCCTCCGGAAGTGTTGTTACTGAAGTAACCACTAAACTTGTTGGTGCTTTGCTTCTTTGACCCAGAACTTTCAGTCACTGCCTCAGCCTTTCTCTTTTCAGATTTGGACTTCTTGTCCTTTTTGATCATTTCTGAGAGCCTCTCCGCCGCCCCAGCTCGTAAATAGATGTCCCGGACTGTGGTGGGCGGAGCTGCAATCAGTCTCTTCTTGATAGCAATTGACAAACCCCTCTCAAACTTCATTGCCAGCATAGCATCATCAAACCCCATGTCCCCTACATAGCTCACCAATTGAATAAATTTCCTATAATAAGCCTCCACCGTCATGTCCTCCGTCATCCTGAAGGTATCAAACTCCTCTCTCAGCTTACTCTTCTGGAATTCCGGTAGGAACACTTCATATAGGATCCTTTTGAATGCGATCCAAGCAACAAACTCGGTCCCATCCTCTCGACCTGCCTCTCGGATCTCTCCCTTGTTCCTGGTTCACCAGTCTCCGGCCATACCCCTCAGGTAGTGGGCTGCTTGGTCAACCCTCAATTCTTCAGGGCAATCCACCAACTCGAATAGGTTACTGAATTCCCGGCACCAAGCTCCTAGCAAATGAGGTTCCCCCTCCCCGGTGAATTGGGTAGGGTGATGCCTCGCGATAATCGTGCTCATCTTTGCGGAGTCCATACGTTTGGCCTTTAGGGCCTCATTCTCAGCTATCAAACGGTCCAATTCTTCTTGCGTGATGTTAGCGACATTGTTTCTTCGCGGAGGCATACTATAATACAAAAGAAAGAAATGAGTCCCGACACATGTGGGCACCCATTTGGGGTTAGGGCCATGTTCCCTAAGCATCATAGTCAATAATTAACTATCATCAAGTGTAGTACTCTCTATCATATGGTTCGGGAATCACATAACCGCATATCGCTAGACATGATATAACTACTGATATAATTCAAATCACCTCATGCATCCATATTAATATACACCTTTGTACTCATATAAATAAAACTCTTTCATGCTCTTGCCCTTACTGGCCTTTCCAAACGGTCACATATACTAAGAGTTCTCATAGCATTCTTATCACCGTATACTATCACTTCATCACCTCATATTCTACCCTTTTTCTCTCGTATATGCACTCTGGGTTCCCGGGTAAAACTGAGAGGGCCAATGGTTCGGTGTGAGGGGGCCCCAGACTCATACTTTTCCTTTAGTGTGCTCCTAACAGTCCTTTCCCGGGGTTCATTTTATTTAGACTCTCCTACATTCATTGGGTTCATTAGGTTAGGCCTGAGGATCGTTCGCTCTGATACCACTTTGTAACACCCCCATTTATTTAAGGGCCTGTACTAGGACTCCTCAGATAAGTAAGGGTGTTACCATCTCGGTTTCCCGAGGTAGTAGATACAAAGGGAAGATAAACAGTACTTTAATTAAAAGTTCAACTCATAACATGTTCTTAACAACTGAAACCAAACTGTCTTATAAAATGAAAATACAACTCATGCTAAACTGACTAAGGTGATCTAGACTCTGGTCTGGTCCGGATCCAAGCTCGTTCTTCCCATAGCTCCCCTTAGTCTTAGCCACCTGTCAATCTGCTCCCCAATAAATTGGTTCATCACAGGTGATCACGAAAACACAGGGTCAACCACGAGGTTGAGTAGAGGAAAATAATTAAACAAACTTATAACATACATATATTGGGATCAATCATCCCTTAACTCCGCACTGATCCAACACCAAATAAACTCCGCACCGATCCAACGCCAAGTAAACTCCGCACCGATCCAACGCCAAATAAACTCTGCACCGATCCAACGCCAAATAACTCTGCACCGATCCAACGCCAAATAACTCCGCACCGAATCACAAGACCCATTATATCAATTTCCGCATCATAAGAATATATAGTCAATAAATAATATCACGGCATTATTCATTCAACAAGGTATATATATATAATTCACAACAGTAAGTAATCATGTTTCACATCATAAACGAGTGCACAGTTAATCCCCTACCTCGAATAGCAGAATTGTCGATAAATCCAAGCTCGTAAGAAGTGTTCCACACGAAACTCGCTACCTAAACACGTATATGTAACGAATTAACAACCTACACTTTCTATAAATAGAAACCTCCCATAAGTGGAAAGTTTCCAAAAATAGAAACTTTCCAATTATAGAAACTTTCCAAATATAAACATAGAACTCCCCCAACTTAAATAATTCCCGACTCGCATCTTTAATTAACACGGCCCAAAACCGTATGGAAATAATAAAACACTAATTAACAGTAAAATAATAATAATACTAACATTAAAAAAAAAAAAAAAAAAAATTAATAATAATAATAATATCATGAACACCACGCCCCTTAACCCAAACCCGACTCACGACTTACATCCCTTAAAACCCTACCGTAGCCTAGCCGCAACCACCAACCACCACCAGACCGAGAGCCCAGCACCACCAACTACCACCACGACCACCAGCAACTCTTCGACCACCACCATCGTGGTGAACCAGGACCCAAAACAGGCCTGGTTCATCACGCCACCCACCAGACCCGCCTATTAAACAACCCCTCATCGACACCCAATTCGCTGCCACGACCACCCTACTATCACACTACAGCCACCCCTGACCCTAGACACCCAGACACGGTGGTGCCACCGCATCGACCTCCCCCGAGTCAGCGGTGGTACCAACCCCAAAACAACCAGCAAACCTTATGTAAAGACCTGACCGACAACAGCGAGTAAACCACCCTATCGACACTGCATACGCCACCCAAAACCCCCTTGACCAACACCCTAACACCCTCCTGACCACTACCTGCTCCAACACTCTAACAACCCTCAAACACGCACAAGGAATAAACGTCGACACTACCACAAACAGACTGGTCAGACTCATACCCGTTTTCGCATCCCTGTGACAGGCGGTTTTCAGACGCCTTTCCTGACGTCATACGGTGGTCGACATACTCACAACGAGGGTCAGACGTGACACACCAAACCCATAGATTATAACTACACCCATAACAGCAGCCTCGAGACCCATAATCATGCTTAAATCATTATACAAATATGCGACATATAACAGTAAGAATACACATGTTTGCACGTACCTACTTTAGATCAGAACGAAGGCCTCTAGGTATGACTATACTGGCCGTGAACACCTTCTGTATACTCCGTGTGGTGGCGGCAGAAGTGTAAGGGTGTGGGTTGAATGAAAGGTGAATTAGAAAATAGGGTAAAACCCTTCTTATTTTGACGGTATATAGGTGGTAGGGTGATGTGTTTGTTGTGGATTAGGGTTTAGTATGGAGTAAGGTGTAAACGTGTATGGGCTGTTTTGTGTTGACACACAAAACGAGGCCCAGGCAATCAGAAGGTCCCGAGCTCGAACCCCATAGTCGACATGTCTAAATCTCAAAACCATTCAGCTATTTTATTTATCGAATGCAAAAGCGTTTATAACTATCGACTAAACAATTATATAAGACAATAATACGAATAATAAATCGGGTTATTAAAAAATCACAATTACCACATAGATATTCCCCTACCTCAATAATCGGATGAAGTCGTCAGTTGCACAGCTGCTAAAAGTGTTCCACTCGGAAATCGTTACCTAAACGTGTAACGTGCATAATTAATAAGACTCCCTAACTTACGTGATACAATTACAACTACTAAATATAGAAACCTTCCTTAAACAGACATCTCCCAAATATAGTAACTTCTAAAATAGGTAAACTTCTAAACATGGCAACTTTAGTTTGAAATTCAAACTACCCAAAATATATATTAACACCCTCATAAATACCAATATTCCATAATAATAACGATATCATTTCCTTAAATACAATAATATCTTTAATAATAATAACAATAATAATAATACATAATTAATGAAAGAATAAAAATAAAATAAAACAAAACAAACCAATCAACCCGACACACCCAACCCGCGGCTCCCAAGCACCTCGTCACAGCCACACGACCAACCCAGACCCCGCCGGCAATCACCAGACACGACCCCCACTCTGCCCCCTACAACACTGACCACCACCGAAGACGTCGACCTCCTCCGGCGAGGTGTACCAGAGCCATTACCAGGCCTGGTTCACGACCCACTGTCACCTTTCCCCCTCAACAGCCCCTGCGAAGGTCCTTGCAACCACCACGCACAAGGCTGACGACGACCATACTACCCATAACCACCATCACTGACACCCAACGTCCTCAACCACCATGGTACCACCGCATAGACCTCCCCCTAGTCGGCGGTGATACCAAGCCAACAACCCCCCAACAACCTGTAACACTCATACTCACCGACAGACTTATCGACATTCCCTATTCCACCATAGCCAGCCACCTCTAGGCACCATGATTACCACTATTCACACCACCTAACAACCCTCTTGCCAAAACACCAAAACCCAGAATAAAACTATACGGACTCTTTGTTTTAAAACTGATCACAAAATGTAACAGGACACCCATGTTTAAACATACCGTAACAGTCACCGTCTGACACCAATTTAGCCGCCCTCGAAAGGGACTTTAAACAACCAACGACACACGATTAACATCCTACAAGCGTTCACCACATAACATAGTATAAAAATATGCGAAAACACAACAATTACACCGCTAATATACCTTCTAATTGGACGAAAAAACCCTTACAGAAAACAGAAGTTAAACGTGATTATGGTGAGCATACCAGAATTAGGACCACCACGAACCACCTTAGATCCACCTACTACCACCCTATGCAGTCTCCTTCTCCTCTCTACTATGGCGGCTAAGGTTTAGAGTAAGAGTTTTTGTGTTTGAGTTAGGTTTAGGGTAAGAAAACCTTAGCTATATATGACGGCAGGCAAAGGTGATGCTCGCTGTTTCTGAACTTTCGAGTGGGCTCTCCTATTGACACGCTTATCGAGGCCCATGCGAGACACACAACAAGTCCCAAGTTCGAGCCTCACTAACCCCATACGACTATTATTATTATAAGATGCCTAGGTTCCCAAATCGAATCCCACCGAAGCCCAAAACGCCTATCAAGATACGAGTATGCGCAAGCTTATTAAATGACCAATTTAAATAAGTAACTCATCGATTACCCATAACTTACCCATAAATTACTATATTTTAATAATAATAATTCGGGTTATTACATAATGAGACCCCGTTGGCTTAATAATAATTCGATGGTGATTGATGGGTAACCATTGATGTTGTGGTAATCATAGTGTAGAGATTTGCAACTTATAAGTGTTCAGTAATATCATTTGAGGAATCTCGGAATGTGAATAACTAAGTCTTACTGAAACTGTGGGAATGAAGGTTGCTACTTCCTTGGAACTTTGCCTTGGGATGTATACTGTTGGTTAGAAACCAGAGGATTTAGAAGTTGTTACCTTAGTGAGGTCGTGATTTGAATGTTCACTGTGGTAATAAAATTTGGGAATTTAGGATTTCGAAGCACCTTGTGGAATAAGTTATTGGGATCAAGCTGTTTAAAAATTGAATTATGGAATTTTGTTATGGTCCCCAATGGGAGAGGTTACAGAATAATGAATACTATATCTTGAGTTTTGAGGTTTGAAGTTATGGTAATGAGGATTTTGGGTTAGAGTTTCGGAAGTGCGTGAACCTTGGTCTAGGATGCGTGCTTAAGCTTCTGTCTGGTTGAGGAATATCTTGTTCTGTGGATAAGATAATGGCAAGAGAGATCGTGAAACCATTGCAAGTCTAGATATCACTTGAATCGTTCCCCGTGGGATCTATTAGAAATCGTTGTAACGATGTTTTGATTATGGATTGAGCGGTTAGTGTACCCATGTTTGGCAAGAGTTACCGTCTTCCTTGACCTCTAACCTGGTTGATCCTTTCCTTCGATCCTTTCTCGTGTGTTCTGGCAGCTGTGAAACTGGAAACTCACCATTCTTCGTGTCGAAGGTAATCTCTATGATCATTTCTGCGATCCCGGTGACTGTTTTTGAAATTTGTTTCCCATTGTTAACTCTGAAATTTTGTAGTTTTTGAAAAATCTTAATTGTTTTGAGAATTTGAAACTGCTCCCTCTTTTAGGGAAAGTGGCCTTTTTACCGTTGTTGCAATTTTTCTCGTTTGTAGAATTGAAATAAAGGTTATTGTGGGAAATTCGGTTTTGAAAGAACTAATTTATTACAATTTGGATTGATCTCAGCGTTGATTTGTCATCTGAACTCGTTATTGGAGACGTCTGATAACCCGTACTATGCTTATCAACACCGGATCGATCGGGATTTTGAACTTTTAATGATTTAACCTTGGGACTTGTCTCAGATTTTGAATGTCGGACTCTTGAATACGTAACGAGAATCCCAATGTCCATTGATGAAGACTCGTGCCTTAGAATCTTTCTTTTAAAACCTTTTCGAAAGACAGGGATTTGGATTTCCATAATCCGGGTAGTACGTTTGATAACTAGAGTTGTTTTAGTACTTATTTCTGTCTTCAAGTTTCGTGGACGAAACTTTTTGAAAGATGGGGTGATTGTAACATCCCGCATTTTCGTAAACAATATTTAAAGGTTTTAAGTCCAACTTCGAGAAATAATTTATATTTCGTAATTTTTGGGATTTCATTTAAATAACTGATTAATTTATGTGAGAATATTTTTTTAAAGGATTTAAATAAGATTTCATTTAATTGCGTAATTTGCGTCTTAGCAATTTAATTTCATAGTCCGGAAAATATTTATATCGTCTTAAGTTTATAGTTACCTTAAGTCGGTGTTCTTAGCTTGAACCGTCTTAAAACTTGTCTTATGGGCCTAACTTGTTAATGGACCCATTTCCCCTCCTTTTACTCACAAAACCCTAACCCCACCATCTTCTACCTCCCTTCTTCATTTCATTTTTCAGATTTGTAAACTTAACAACAAACACCATTTTTGCATTTTTCTCCTTCAATCTTAAAATGCTCATAAAATCTTCGTTTCTTATCCGATTGAGACGATTTTTGTAACACCCCGTAATTTCCTATTCATTATATATTATTTAAAATCTTATTTTAGTAATAATAATGTTCCACAATAAATAAAATTCCATTTACAATATATCGTTTTTGACAACGATATTAATATGTCCGTCTTAAAGTTATACTTATAAAACTTGTAAAACGTTACTCTGTCCTTGTTGCTAATTTTAAGATATTTTACAGGCATATTTAGCTCTTGATTATAAAATAACAGTTTTAGATCTTTTTATTAGCTCTCCAACGCCAGCGAAAACACCTCAATCGGAGTTCTGTGGAGGAAATTATGCCGAAAATACGAAAGGCTGTCACAGATAATCCGCCAACGAGACTATCGCTCGTTGTTACCTCTAACGCTTAGCCTAAAAACTTCGACACATGGGCTTAGCACCTCTTACACTTGGCCTAATAACTTAGACACCTGCCTTAATCACTTCTTCCACATGTCTTAAGACTGTCGACACATGGTTTAACCGTCTCGTCACTTAGCGTAAGAGTTTCGACACTTGGCGTAAGAACTTCGACACTTGGCAATAGCTTCCGACACTTGGCTTGAACATGCAAAGCATGTTCCTTGCTGCCCAAGGGCTTCTTCATTCTTCTTCCTTTCTTTTTTTTTCAGCCATGCACTCAAAACACAAAAGAATAAGGAACACCATTGTTGCTTGTGCACCTCCACCGTAAAACGATCGTAAAATCTTCGTTTCTTATCGGTTTTCGACGATTTCCGCGCCTACCTCTTCCTCTCCTCGCCCAACATCTTTCTAGGTAAGAAAAGTATCAAATTTCTTCCTTAATATACTCTGGTCGTGGCCTTTAAGGCACGGTTCTCATAGCTAACCTCGTTTATTTATGTGTAGCTAGTTCGGTTGTCCAAACCGGAGTGGCTTTAAGTTCAAAATCATGCTTATTGAAGATTTATAAGGTAACGGTGATGGGTTACTCGACTTATCGTCTTTGTTTGCATGATCATATGCTTGTAATGTTTAGTATACAAGAATTGCGTTTGATTAAATAGTGGCATGATTAGGTTCATAAATCATATGTTTGGATGAATTTCATCATGCATGCTTGTGTTGGATGTGATTTTAATTGTGGAAATTCATTAAGGATTGTATGGTTAAATGAGTTTATGATCATTGAGGATGATTAGTTTGATAGTCTTTCAAGTTCATAGTGTTTTGCTTATAATGGTTAATTCATGATGTTTCAGCACCTTGACAAATCTGTCCATTGTCTTGTACTTCCTCCATTTTTATCCAAATACCATATTTGCTTTTTGTACACTATTCACCAATCAACTTTCAATCTCAATTTTCTCTCAATACGTAAGAAAAAATATATTCATGTGGAGTCTTGTTTAATTCGTCTTTACGAGTACATTAAAAATATATAAATTTTATAATTTTTACAAATACGTAGTTAAATATATGAAGCACGCAAAACTTGCGTTGGCAAACGTGATAAAGCAAATAGGGTATTTGGATAAAAATGGAGGAAGTACAATTTATTTCGACATTTTAGAATATCTGCCTTTGAAAATGTTGAAAAGAGACCCCTGTTTATTTTAAGTGTAGAATCTACCTCTAAAATATCGTAATTTTCTTGCATGTCGTTTGTTCATAATAAATTATTTACGAACAGTGCGCTGAAATACTCGCAGAACGGACAGTAGCTCAAAGATTGTTTTGAAAACCATTTTTAAACTTTTAAAAAATTCTGGTCCTTTTCAATAATTAAACTTTGAAGAGTTTAGATGATGTTAGGATTTTACTTTGCCCCAAAATGATTTGTTAAACCCGTTTTATGAAGCAATACATTTTGTGTGACGGTTTCTGAGACACTGTAAAGATCAGTCAATAACCCCCTGTTAAGTTTGTCTTTTGGAAATGTTTATTTGACAAATATTGTAGATAAAAGTCTTATTAAACTGAACCAATTGGCCTTGTATCATTTCAATTTTATTTGAATTAATTATGAATTTTACGGCAGAGGACAGTTGTAATGTCAAAATGCGTTTAGAACTTTTATTTCATTATTCAATCCCGTGTGTTCTCTTTTGGCTTGGAATGGATATAAGTGTTGTATTATTCATCTTTTATTGGCTCATGTATGTTTAAATGAGTGGGTTAACGGTTATGTTATCCTAAGCTTATGTAAGTGACGGTTATGTCATCCTAAAATTGTGTTGGCGACGGTTATGTTGCCTTGACATGTGAATAGATAGCGGTGATACAATTTGTGTATCACTGTAATGAACTAACGCCACCCATGCAATGGGAATTTATCTATGTTTGGGATTGGTCGGAGGCAGTGGTTATACGCTCCGGTCCCCGTGTGTTGTTCGGTGTAAGGCATTACATAGAGAGGTCTGGCCAGGTCTTAGGCATATAGGCAGTGGTTATATGATATACATAGTATTCGGAGGCAGTGGTTATACTCTCCGTAGCTGGAGGCAGTGGTTATACGCTCCAGTAGTCAGAGGCAGTGGTTATACGCTCTGGTACGTCAGAGGCAGTGGTTATACGCTATGACGGCGTTCATTCTATTCATGTAATCGGAGGCAGTGGTTATACGCTCCGTAACAGGAGGCAGTGGTTATACGCTCCAGTAGCCAGAGGCAGTGGTTATACGCTCTGGTATGTCAGAGGCAGTGATTATACGCTCTGACTATGTGTATGCTTTGCTTGGATATTTCCTTGATTTTGATATTATCGCATATGTTGGCTTTAATTCTGTTGTATATGTTGATTCATGTTGTTTTCACATGTTTTTGACTTATCGCCCACGCATTGATCATGTTGTTCATGTTTGGTAATATATATGATTGTTTATGAAATTATATACATGTTCATATGCATAAGATGTTTAGTATTACCGTTTACATGTTTTCTGACGTAAAGTGGCTGGGAGAACCCTGAGTTACTCCCCACTGACTGTGGCGTTCATGTTTCATGAATGTAGGTTGGTGCTGTTTGGGGAAGACGTGTGGCTAGCGAGCATTGTTGATAATTCGACAATTACCCTTACGCTTAGTTTAGATTTAATTCATGTTGTTATCTTGGGATACCTTATCCCTTGTCTATTTAAGTTGTTTTTGTATAATTTATACTTTCTCATTAGTTTTTAGTCTTCCGCATGTTGTTTTGATATTCCGCGAAAAAGTTTTAATAAATATGTCGAAAAGTTTTTAAAAGTATCGTATTTCCGCTGCAAATTACTTGTTTATTTTTATGCTAAATCGCGGGGTGTCACAGTTGGTATCAGAGCAGTAATGCTCCCGACCCACGCACGTGTACCCCAACTTAAATATGAACTTGACCTGAAATAATGAATGAGAGATGGGTAGATTTAAGGACCAAGCAAGTGGTAGTCTGTAATGTGATTGCTCCTTGTTAAGTCTAACATGTTTGTTAATTGTCAAAGATTTTATTTTTGTGCTTAAGGATTGGTGAACCATGAGCTTACCTGGATGGCAATCTAGATTATTGTTTGCTACCGAAGATGGAAGATTCGTGTTATTATCTTTGAAGGATGCTTCTATGATCCCGAAGATACTCTTTGCTCATCATGCATCACCTTCTTCCTTATTTCTTGATGCATACCCTCCCCTCTCGAATTCTCTTCTATCTTAACTCGGAAGCTACTTCTGTGACTTCCCGACTTAACGTTATCCTTGTTACTTGCCTTTTCCCATGGCGCTTTTTAGGTAGCCTAGCTTAGTTGGATATTGAGGTTTTTTTTCAAGGATAACCCCTAGCCCTTATTTTGAAAAGTAATGTTACTGAAAACGTTTAGGGAGTGTTGTAAGGCATGTCTTGGTGATCCTAATGCGTAATGTTGGCCCTACATAGTGAGTGGAAATGGTTGGTGGAATTCTTGGTTTAAAATATGAAATTGTATGTGCAATATTTGGTGGATTTTAACCTTGGGAATCATAATTGGGATTTTAGATTAGTGGATTAAAATGTGTTGTTCTAAGAGTATGAATGACGGTTAGAATTCATAAAAATGAATTTGGAAAAATATACTTGGGATGCTAGTCAAAACGAATGGTTGAGTGAAGTGAATCAGTAATGATTGACTTTGGGAATTGGGTTTGACTTTAATTGGGATGTTACTTTTGGAGGATAAGAATCGTGTATATTGATGGACGAGTATTGAAAGAGTTAGCAATGTAACTTTAGAGGAACTGACTGAAGTTTACTCTTTTAGTTATTTGATTGGATTAGAGGTGTAACCTTTGAGGAGTTACTTGAAGATAATGTCTTTGGATGTCTGATTGATGTCATAAGGTGCAACTTATGGATTTGTGACATTTTAAGGTTGTGATGTTTAAAGGACGTTTTAATTCGTATATAGAGGTGTGAAAACGTTAACGGTGGATTTTCTTGGAGTTCACATTTTGAGGTATTATTGAATTAAGGATTTAGGCCTTGTGTGAGATTAGAATAAAGTAACTCGATGAGTAATGAAAGTTTTGCGAATTGAAGGAATTAGAGAGTTGATAATCTATGGATTATAAAGATTGTGAAGTACCAATGGTATAGAAATGGTTTATCCTGGAGTATTACAGAAATGTCGTTTGAGGAATTTAAGATATAGAGATACCTGAAACTTTATGCAATAATCGAAATTGAGATAATCGTACACCCTTATCTTTGAAAGGACTTATAGTATGGTAAACTATATGGGAAAATTCTTCTTGGAAAGTGCTAGTTTTGGTGCTTGAATTAGGAAATAGGAGATGAGAACCTTATGAGGATTTTGGGAACCCTAAGCCTTGGGAATTGTGTCAGTTCAAAACGTAACCTTTCCTCAACGCTTCTCTTCTGCTTTCTTCTTCCATCCTAATTATGTCGAGTTATGCTTTCATAACAAAGCTTACTTGACCTCTCTTTATGTCATATATCTTCTTACCTCTAATGCCCGTTCTTCTACTCTTAGCTTTACTTTTGTTTGAGTCTCTCACCTTGCCATCTTGTCTCTTTCTCTCTATCTCTCTCAAGCTCCTATATCGCGTTTGTCTCTAAGTTGTATCATATCTTTAACCATCATCAGTCTTATCCCCTTTCTTCTTGGACTAGGTGTGAGGTTGAATTCGTTTGTGGAATAGTGATATATGCTTAGAGGATCCTTGGTCTTGTTTTATCGGACATAGTTAAGAAAGTTAACGTTTGGTGACGTTTGGGTAATATTGGGTAGTGTGCCATCTTGATGGTTTCAAGTTAAAGGTTTAAAGGTATGAGTGCTTCTTGTGGATTAGTACCAACCATGAGGTTAATAATTTTGGTGTTATCTATGAGAGTGTTAGTGGTTACCTAGAGACCGTTTGGGTGAAAGTTGTTACTTTTATGAGACTTTCTTTTGGGATGATCACTTTACGGTAATTATGGTACTCAAGGTTTAAGAGATTTTTTTTCTTGATTTAGGTCGATGAGAGTTGACTAGTTTGGGACTGAATGTATGGCTTGGATGTTTAACCTGCAGTCATGCGTTTGAGAATAGTTACGGTTTGAAGAATATCGTGTTTATGCTTTTGGGATTAGATGATTTGGATGTTTATCTCATAGTTCTATGTATGAAAGTAAGTACAGTTCCGAGAGTGCCGCTTCCATATATTTTGTTGTCGGTATGAGCGTATTAGATTTTTGTTTATAGGTCTGGAAGTACGATGGATTCAGGTTTAACATCCTTGTTTTGGTGATTCACCTTGTTTGGAGATCTGTAACATATGCTAGTTGAGTATGAAGGCAACCTTGTTAATAATTTTGGATCTCGCTCTATGAAGGATGTTGATTGTTGAGTAATAATCGAGAGTTGTGAAGTTCCTTTTGTAATGGGATACCTTGTATCGTGGATGACCTAGAAGTGAGTGACCCAAATTAAGTTGAGGAAGCCTTGAGAGTTTTGCGGTTGAAAGAGCTGCCTTCTGAGGTGTGTAAGGAATCGTGATGATTATGATGATGTTTCATTTATGGTTGAGTGGTTAGTGATTTCCGTAATCCAAAGAGTTATCTCCTTCTTAACTTTAAACCTCTTTTGTTCATGCTTTTGTACTTTTGTTGTTTATGTATCCTTACTCTTTTGTTGAGTATTGTGCTTAGCCTTGAAGATAACAGTTTATGAAGCCTTGTTTTAGGTTAGCTTCCTTGTTGATCGACCTCTTTGTGCTTTGAGATCTTTGAAAGACTGACCCGACCCTCTTTGGTTGTTAATATGTAGCTTTCAACCTTGTGTTTTGTTTGAAGTATTCAAAATATTTTCCATTTATATATTTTATAACCGATTTGAGTTACTAAACTTTTGTTGTTGAAAATCTTAATTTCTGTTACAACCTTACCTATTTTTACGGTTTCGGAAATGGAAGTGTACTTTCGAAATGACGTGTTTTAAAAAGCTTGAAATGGTTTTAATTTTGGGTGGTTTTAGCGTGATTTGATGTAAGGCTGGTTATTTGAGACGTCTAATAACTCGTATTACGCTTGTCGACGCTTGATATGATTTGGTTTTGCACTAGTCCTTGATTTGGAATGTGGGACTCTTGAATGCGCAACGAGAAGCCTCTTATTCCATTGACGAGGACTTGTGCCTTCGGAAACTTTTTTTCGAAGTTTTTGAAATAAATCTAAGTTTTGAAATATCAAATTTTGGGTAAACGCTTTTGTTGTTTACCTTGTCTTTACAACTTACTGTTTTCAGCTTTCAAGTTTCGAGGACGAAACTTTTTAAAAGGTGGGGTGATTGTAACACCCCGTAATTTCCTATTCATTATATATTATTTAAAATCTTATTTTAGTAATAATAATGTTCCACAATAAATAAAATTCCATTTACAATATATCGTTTTTGACAACGATATTAATATGTCCGTCTTAAAGTTATACTTCTTAAACTTGTAAAACGTTACTCTGTCCTTGTTGCTAATTTTAAGATATTTTACAGGCATATTTAGCTCTTGATTATAAAATAACAGTTTTATATCTTTTTCGTATCTCTCCAACGCCACCAAAAACACCTCAATCGGAGTTCTGTGGAGGAAGTTATGCCGAAAATACAAAAGGTTGTCACAGATAATCCGCCGATGAGACTATCGCTCGTTGTTACCTCTAACGCTTAGCCTAAAAACTTCGACACATGGGCTTAGCACCTCTTACACTTGGCCTAAGAACTTAGACACCTGCCTTAATCACTTCTTCTACATGTCTTAAGACTGTCGACACATGGTTTAACCGTCTCGTCACTTAGCGTAAGAGTTTCGACACTTGGCGTAAGAACTTCGACACTTGGCAATAGCTTCCGACACTTGGCTTGAACATGCAAAGCATGTTCCTTGCTGCCCAAGGGCTTCTTCATTCTTCTTCCTTTCTTTTTTTTCAGCCATGCACTCAAAACACAAAAGAATAAGGAACATCATTGTTGCTTGTGCACCTCCACCGTAAAACGATCGTAAAATCTTCGTTTCTTATCGGTTATCAACGATTTCCGCGCCTATCTGTTCCTCTCCTCGCCCTCCATCTTTCTAGGTAAGAAAAGTATCAAATTTCTTCCTTAATATACTCTGGTCGTGGCCTTTAAGGCACGGTTCTCATAGCTAACCTCGTTTATTTATGTGTAGCTAGTTCGGTTTTCCAAACCGGAGTGGCTTTAAGTTCAAAATCATGCTTATTGAAGATTTATAAGGTAACGGTGATGGGTTACTCGACTTATCGTCTTTGTTTGCATAATCATATGCTTGTAATGTTTAGTATACAAGAATTGTGTTTGATTAAATAGTGGCATGATTAGGTTCATAAATCATATGTTTGGATGAATTTCATCATGCATGCTTGTGTTGGATGAGATTTTAATTGTGTAAATTCATTAAGGATTGTATGGTTAAATGAGTTTATGATCATTGAGGATGATTAGTTTGATAGTCTTTCAAGTTCATAGTGTTTTGCTTACAATGGTTAATTCATGATGTTTCAGCACCTTGACAAATCTGTCCATTGTCTTGTACAATTTATTTCGACATTTTAGAATATCCATCTTTGAAAATGTTGAAAAGAGACCCCTGTTTATTTAAAGAGTAGAATCTACCTCTAAAATATCGTATTTTTCTTGCATGTCGTTTGTTCACAATAAATTAGTTACGAACAGTGCGCTGAAATAATCGCAGAACAGACAGTAGCTCAAAGATTGTTTTGAAAACCATTTTAAACTTTGAAATGATTCTGGTACTTTTCAATAATTAAACTTTGAATAGTTTAGATGATGTTAGGATTTTAATTTGCGCCAAAATGATTTGTTAAACCCGTTTTATGAAGCAATACATTTTGTGTGACGGTTTCTGACACACTGTATAGATCAGCCAATAACCGCCTGTTAAGTTCGTCTTTTGGAAATGTTTATTTGACAAATATTGTAGATAAAAGGCTTATTAAACCGAACCAATTGGCTTTGTATCATTTCGATTTTATTTGAATTAATTATGAATTTTACGGCAGAGGACAGCTGTAATGTCAAAATGCGTTTAGAACTTTTATTTCATTATTCAATCCCGTGTGTTCTCTTTTGGCATGGAACGGATATAAGTGTTGTATTATTCATCTTTTATTGGCTCATGTATGTTTAAATGAGTGGGTTTACGGTTATGTTATCCTAAGCTTATGTAAGTGACGGTTATGTCATCCTAAAATTGTGTTGGCGACGGTTATGTTGCTTTGACATGTGAATAGATAGCGGTGATACAATTTGTGAATCACTGTAATGAACTAACGCCACCCATGAAATGGGAATTTATCTATGTTCGGGATTGGTCGGAGGCAGTGGTTATACGCTCCGGTCCCCGTGTGTCGTTCGGTGTAAGGCATTACATCGAGAGGTCTGGCCAGGTCTTTGGCATATAGGCAGTGGTTATACGCTATACATAGTATTTGGAGGCAGTGGTTATACGCTCCGTAGCTGGAGGCAGTGGTTATACGCTCCAGTAGCCAGAGGCAGTGGTTATACGCTCTGGTACGTCAGAGGCAGTGGTTATACGCTCTGACGGCGTTAATTCTATTCATGTAATCGGAGGCAGTGGTTATACGCTCCGTAACTGGAGGCAGTGGTTATACGCTCCAGTAGCCAGAGGCAGTGGTTATACGCTCTGGTATGTCAGACGCAGTGATTATACGCTCTGACTATGTGTATGCTTTGCTAGGATGTTTCCTTGATTTTGATATTATCGCATATGTTGGCTTTAATTCTGTTATACATGTTGATTCATGTTGTTTTCACATGTTTTTGACTTATCGCCCACGCATTGATCATGTTGTTCATGTTTGGTAATATATATGATTGTTTATGAAATTATATACATATTCATATGTATAAGATGTTAAGTATTACCGTTTACATGTTTTCTGACGTAAAGTGGCAGGGAGAACCCTGAGTTACTCCCCACTGACTGTGGCGTTCATGTTTCATGAATGTAGGTTGGTGCTGTTTGGGGAAGACGTGTGGCTAGCGAGCATTGTTGATAATTCGAAAATTACCCTTACGCTTAGTTTAGATTTAATTCATGTTGTTATCGTGGGATACCTTATCCCTTGTCTATTTAAGTTGTTTTTGTATAATTTATACTTTCTCATTAGTTTTTAGTCTTTCGCATGTTGTTTTGATATTCCGCGAAAAAGTTTTAAAAAATATGTCGAAAAGTTTTTAAAAGTATCGTATTTCCGCTGCTAATTACTTTATTTTTATGCTAAATCGCGGGGTGTCACAATTTTCGCGGCCACGGATTCCTCTTCTCGTCCTCCATCTTTCTAGGTAAGTTTTATACCAAAATCTTTTCATCTTACAATCTGACCTTGCCCTTCTTATGCACGTTTTCGAGTCTAATACCGTTGTTGGTGTTTCTAATTGTGGGCAAGGTCGATTGGAGTAGCTTGGAGGCGATTCTTGGTGATTTGTGAAGCTAAAAGGTGACGATAATGAGAAACTCGGCCTTTATTGTTAAAATAGCATGTTCTTGGTGTTTATGATGAATGTTTCTGATTTTGATGATGTTTGTTGTTGTTTAGGAATTCGAAGCATGTTAGGTTTGATTTTAAGTGACATTCACATGTTTAATTTGGTATTCATATGATTGTTTACTCATTTTTCAGATTTCATGCTCTTAAGACGGATACAAAGATTGTTTATAAATTGTGTTTTGATTGTTCAATAATCATGTTTGATGTATATTTTGGATTGTTATGGGATTATATGTGCTGGTAGGAAGGATTTATAGCTTGAAATCATAGTATAGAATCATTGTCGAAAGTTTGGATGAATTGTGGAATTGCAGGAAAATCCCGTGAAACAGCCTGCCCGTGCAGGGGCGCAGGCTGCGCAAGTCAGAGTGCAGGCTGCGCAAGTGAGGCGCAGCTGCGCAACCCCAATGCGCAGGCTGCACAAATGGCCTGTAACTTCGTGTGTTTTTATTGTTTTGGGTATTTGTTTCCCAATTGTTTAAGTGATGTTTATGCTATATATGTTTATGAGTATATTTACTTGGTTTAGAATATATGTTTAGGCTAAGTAAAGTTTGACCAAGCGATTAGCTAATTGCCTCATGTGAACCCTTTTCAATTGTTTGATTGTAAGGTTCCTTCTTAAGTTGTTTACTATGCTTGAGTATCAATGTTATGATGTTTAAAGTCATGGTTGATGGGTAGTGAGCAAGCAACATTTTAGAATGTTGTTTATTAGCCAAAGTTACTTATCCTTTATTAGTAATGGGTAGTTGGTAATCAAGTTTAGAATGTTGTGCTCCTCTTAAGTTAATCTTATCATAGGTTTGTAAAGAGACCTAGTGGACCTAGTTAAGTGTTTAATGACCCTTAGACTTGTGGAATGAAAGTCTTAAGTTAGTCATAATTGTTGTTGAACTTGATTATCTCTTGCTTATGTGAGTTTGAGGTCGCCGGAGGATGGGCGACACTATATTGGGTTCGGGAATGGAGAGAGGATAGAGACCCCCCGGTCGGGTAACCGAAAGGGAAACCGGCTCTCCCTCAACTTAGTTCCTGGGATCAATTAAGTGTTGATTAGAAGTATAAGAAATTGGATCTATGGATTAGTTTCTATATTTGGATGATATTGTAATGATGTGTATTAATATATGCCTTACGCTGGCCTCTGAGCTTAATACGTGAGCTTGTTGTCATATGTGGGGATATGCCCTAAGCTGGCCTCTGAGCCCTATATGTGTATGGTTGTCGTGTCTGGGATATGCCTTAAGTTGGCCTCTGAGCCCAGACATGTTTGTTGTGATCGCGTTGGAACATGCCTTAAGTTGGCATCTGAGTCTGACGAGTAGAGCAGCTGCACAACGGGGAATTTAGGTCGTAACACCTCACCCGGAGTGCAGATGTTTGATGCTAGAACATGCCTTAATAAGCTGGCCTCTGAGTCTAGTATCTTGTGATGTAGTGAAGGGACATGCCTTAAGCTGGCCTCTGAGTCCTTTACTTTTGGTTGCTAGTCTATGCCTTAAGTTGGCCTCTGAGTCTAATGTCTTGCTGATTGGTGGGTCTATGCCTTAAGTTGGCCTCTGAGTCCTTGCTTGCTGAATATTTGGTATTTAGGTTATGTCTTAAGTTGACCGCTGAACCTTTATACTTGCTGAATGAATGATATGTAGGTTATGTCTTAAGTTGACCGCTGAACCTTTTTACTTGCTGAATGATTGATATGTAGGTTATGTCTTAAGTTGACCGCTGAACCTTATACTTGTTGAGTCTTATCTGCTTGCCTAGAGTGGGTACAATGTCAGATATAGATGTTGATATTGATGAGTATGATACCTTGACTTCGATATTGTTCATCCAAGGCATTGGATGACTCTTTAGTCAGTTTCGTACATGGTTTGGACTGAAAGACCCCCCGACCGGGCAACCGGTAGGGAAACCGGCTCTCCTTCCAAATAGTTTCCGAAGTTGGTTGAGAGTCGTGCATTAGTGATTGCATGATAGTATGAGATTCAGTTACTGAGATATTGTATACTTCACATGTTTATATATGCTGGAGTATTCTGTTTGCTTTGTTGTGTAACGTGTCGTTACAAAAGGTGGCTAGGAGAACTCTAGTCACTCCCCACTGCTTGTGGCGTACATGTTTACATGTATGTAGGTACATGACGGGTGGTTGGCAGAGGGTTTCATGGAGCTAGCGAGCGATGATCCTTCATCGATTGACTTACACTTTTACGTTAGCTAGACTTTAGATTTACATTTCAGTTCTTGAGTGCCTGTAGGGATGTGCCATCCCGGGCTGCTTTTATATTGCACTTATGTACTTATTTATGTTTCAGTTTTGTAGTAGGACACCTCGCATGTTTAGTTATGTTAAAAAGTTTTAATTCCGCTGCATTTTTAGTACTTTGTATGTTTATTATTTCCGCTTTCGCGAGGGGTTTAACAGTAGTAGACATAGCCATATCTACTTAAATCATCCGTGAAAGTGATGAAATACCTATAGCCGTCTCGTGCGTTGATCGACATAGGGCCACATACATCCGTATGTATGAGTCCTAATACGAGTAATCTTACCGATTAGACATGATTCACACGTGCCATATGATTCGAAATCAAAGGCCGAGATAGCTCCATTCTGTATGAGCTGTTTTACGTGTTGCTCATTTATATATCCCATACGACAATGCCATAGGTAAGTTTGATCTTTGCCACCTACCTTTAATCTCTTGTTATTCACATGTAATATTTCGGTGGTTTGATCTAAAACATAAATTCCCTTCATGGAAACTGCCTTGCCATAAATCATATTGTGTAACGAGAAAATACAGTTATTATTCTCTATTACAAATGAAAAACCAAGTTTGTCAAGTGCAGAAACTGAAATAATGTTTTTGGACAAACTAGGAACATAATAACAGTTATATAAAGATAACTCAAATCCACTTGGAAGCTGGATCACGTATGTTCCCCTCGAGACTGCAGCAACTCGTTCTCCATTCCCGACACGCAGGTCAACCTCACCCTTGATGAGGGGTTCTTGGTTTCGGAGCCCCCGCACATGATTACATAGATGAGAACCACAACCACTATCTAGTACCCAAATTTCGTAACTTGCATGGTTAATCTCAATCATGTGAATAAAAGAAGAAGAAGACATACCAACAGGAATAACGCGACCTGCCTTAATGTCCTCACGATACACGGGGCATGTGCGCCTCCAATGCCCAGTCTTGTGGCAATGGTGGCATTCCATGCTTGTATCCTTACTCTTTGTCTTGCCCTGTGAGTTGCTCGACTAACCTGGCCCACTCTTAGTAAATCCTGGTTTCTTGAACCTGAGCTTACCTACCGCTAGGTCGCCCAGAGCTTTAGCTTTCCCCTTACCCTTACCCTTACTGGAGATCATGAGAACATCCTGCTTCACGCTCCCACTTAATTTCAGGTCCTTCTCGGTCTGTACGAGAAGGGAGTGGAGCTCATGAGGAGTCTTCTTCATGTCGTTCATGTAATAGTTTGCCCTAAAGAGGGCGAACCCATCATGAAGTGAATTAAGCATTCGATCAACGATTATGTTCTCACTGATCTTGCAGTTTAGGGTCTCCAGTTTCTCGATATTCTCAATCATGTTGAGAATATGTGGGCTAACCGCTTGGCCCTTCTGGAGTTTCGCCTCAAAGAAGCGACAGGTATGCTCATAAGAAACGATTCTCGGAGCTTTCGAGAATTCGTTAGAGAGCGTGGTGAAAATTTTGTTTGCACCAAGGGTGATGAAGCGTCTTTGCAAATTGGATTCTATTGCATAGATGAGTACGTTCTTTATCGCACCCGCTTCCATGACGAAGTCGCTATGGGCGCGAACTTCGTTAGCTCTAGCTCCAGTTCCTGGGTGTGCCGGAATGGGCTCAGTTAAGTACTTGAGCTTTCCGTCAGCAATGGCAGCATTCCGTAGTGCTGCCTCCCAGTCAGAGAAGTTTGACCCATCATTCATCAGTCTAGTAGACTGATTCATGGAGTCCATGAAGGCTTTTAGCCAGGATTCACGTGCTAGCTTGGCACTTGGTATTGGGTCTTCACCAGCCATGAGATATACAGTAGTTTAAATGATCGTGTTCTACAGTGAAAAAGAAGATAAAAACAAAACCATATAAGCAACTCATTGTTGTGATTTAAGTCTATTTTAAATTGTATTTAAACTCGTAGACTCATGCATTTATATAATTGATCTCCCTCAAGAATTATATAAACGATGCCAAGACTCAATTTCCGTATATTGATAAGCCCACAGTTTGGCTAATTCCACCGTTGGAACTCTTGGTCGATAGATTTATGTAAATCCTATCTATTAGTCCACCACAGTCGCTAGATAGTATCGAGTGACCACGATGTTGAGATAAAATAAATCATCTGTCCCCACTTACCCGACGTAGAAGGGGTCATATTATGCCTACCGACGAAGAAGGGATTCATGGGAGTCTGATTTATAAAGACTAGTCTCAATTTTTGGTTATACGAGAAAGACCCCATCAACTTATATTTATCCATTTTAAGTGAACTAATATCTAGCATTTGCGTGAATGAATTAAATAAAGTGATGGCTTTGCATGTGACACGTGAGACATCTGTATGTCATAGAAAACTAACGCGTATACCTCTACATGAGTCAGTTTTCAGGCATGTAATAGGTGGTTTGGTTTTAGGCGGAATATGATGCAAGCTATTATCGATGAAAGCATAAAAGAAATGCGATAAACGTAAATAAAAGTCCTAGTGTGGCCTATCCTACCAAAATAAACATAAAAACAACTTTGGAATCCACCGTTGGACCCTAGAAGCTTGTCTTGATGTTCCATCTTGGTCTTTGCAGCGGGAGTGAGCATCCGGTCTCCGTCTTTGGTCTTCACAAAATTACTAATTTAAATTACAAATATAATCCTATTTACATTCTAATTTAAATACAAAAGCAATTACATGGCAAAAACCCAAAACGGAGATACAAGATCTCAAAATTACAAACAAGACTGTGTTCCATCATTACGGTAACACAATCTTCTAAGGCCACACTAAGTTACAACCGTTTGCAAAAATTAAATACGTTATTGAAATTATTCAAGGCATTCACAAGACGATAAATAAAATGCATCAACTAACAAATTTTACCAAACCACCTTACGAGATTAAAACTATGTGATTATACCGTTTTAATCACATTAATCTTAATAAAATTATAATCCATTATCTTAAGCCTTTTTAAAATAATATGTATCATTCAAGAGTGAACCGTTTCACAAAAATAATGTACTATTTCCGTATAAAATATATTATTAAAGGCCAAGGGAAAATAAAACAAGATATTTTCGGGAAAAAGAACGCCTGTTACAGAGACGTGGTCGACCGACCTCACCTCGGGGTCCACCGACCATCTGCCAGTTAAAAAAAAACAACTTCCTGTAACAGCACCGAGGTCGACCGACCTATCAACCAGGTCGACCGACCACAAAACTGGAAAAACGAGTTTCTGAAAACGCAAATCGCTGCACTTTAAAATCAAAACAAGTTTTTAACATTTGATTTAAAACGTGTAAATCAAATAAAACAAAAACAAGGATTCACATATTGTTAAAAGTATCGATTAATTAACAATATGTAAACAAGAATCGAAAACAAGATCGATTACTCACAAAAGAAAACTGTCGAAACAGAAAACTCACGCAGGAGTCGGTCGACCGGCCGCAACAAGAGGTCGATCGACCCACACGGCGACAGAACGCGATTTTCAAAATTTTTAAATAAAACTTATGAAAAACACAAAAGTAAAAATTTCGTGGCCTTGGCTCTGATACCACTTGTGGGGAATAAAGCATGTATTCACCCTAAAACATGAAGGATTATAACGAAACATACAATTGTGATTACTTCAGAATAGGATTATGGCAATCTGTAGAAATTTCCTTTGGGATGGGTCTTCAGAATACCATAGGGTTCCTCTTGTTTCTTGGGATACAGTAACTTTAGCAAAGGAAGAAGGAGGACTGGGTATCAAAAATGCAGCACTATGGAATGTAGCATCAGTAGACAAGCTAGTGAACTGGATTTACAGTAAAGCAGATAGATTGTGGATCAAATGGGTAAATGCTATCTATATCAAACAGCAAAACTGGCATGACTACTCTTGTCCAGCTGATACAACATGGGTCTGGAAAAGCATTTGCAAGGTTAAGGAGAAGCTCAAAACTGGATATGTGAATGATGAATGGCTAATCAATGGGAGGGGATATACTAATAAAGATGGGTATGGTTGGTTACAGTCTTCAAAACCACAGCAGAAATGGAGCAATATTATTTGGAATCACTGGAATATACCAAAACATGCTATTGTTACATGGTTAAGAATGCAAGGAGGTATGAATGTGAAGAGTAAGCTATATAGAATAGGATGCATACCTGATGATTTATGTTTACTGTGTCAGACCCAGTCTGAAACCATAGACCATGTCTTCACCAGCTGCCCCTATTCAATCATGATCCAGAATCTGTTGCAACACTGGTATGGTGGGACATTTCCATCTGTACAATGTCTGAGTGAAGGTAACATGAAGGATGGGAGATGGAAAATCAGAGTGGCACTGTTAAATGCTTATCACTACCATGTTTGGTATCAAAGGAACAGTGCTAGAATGGCAGAGTGTATACTGAGGCCAGGGAAAGTGATGGAGCAGATTATTCAAGAGGTGAAATGTCGAGTGAAATACAAGGCAAGGGTGGATATACATCAAGCAGATGTAGATTGGTTATGTAGCTAATGCTTTTTTGCTTAAGTGTTTTGTCTTAATATGTGTTTGTAAGGGATTCGAACCCTACACCTCATCTTGTAATTATCCTATATTTTAATATACTCACATTTCACCAAAAAAAAAACATACAATTGTGATTATTATCATAAGTTAATAAAAAACATGAAAAGAAATAACAACCTTGGGTCCTTGCTTGAATAGGCCTAAGAACAGGAATTAAAGTAAATTTCCTCCTATAACTTGCACCCAGGACTTGGTTTGAGATGATGCCGCGTGTGCTAGAAATACTCTCCAATTGCCTTGCAATATGGGGAGAGCTTTTGTTAGTTTTGATGTGAGATCTGAGTTTTTGGGAGAAGAATGCTCTCAAAATCCTAATTATGAGAATTATGATTTAACAGTAGTTGACAAAAGGAGAACAACTCTCCTTTTGTATACACTAGGGTCGGCCGAATGGGTATATGGTGAGGGTGGGCTTTTCCACTCTCATCTTATTCCAGTGCGTGATTCGACCCGATTTGCTAAAATATGATTCATGGATATTTATTATAAATCGCACACATGTTGTCAGATATTAATGCAATCGATACATTAATAATGGTCTTATAAAATTACGATATTGTATAATTACCCAAATTAATATAACTGTTTATATTAATACGCGAATAATATTTAATTAAATATAACCGTTTATATTTAATTTTACGAATTAATCATGTAATCCGTATTAGCTAAAATTATTCAATCCGTATTAAATAATAATCTCAACATCTTATTGACTAATTTGATAGTCAATACCTCTGACTAACTGTTTAGTCGTATCCGGCATAAATGTGACTGTATTTTCATACCTTCACATCTCTCAAACGTGTCCTATAGGTGTGACGTATAGGGACCAGTTGATCACCGCCATCCGTATGACAATAACGTCAAACTTATCTAGCAAGCCAACCGTTATTGATAAACGTGGATCAACTGATAATAATACTGAAGTATCCCATTGTGATCCTTAAAGAGATTTAGTAAGTCATTGTACTAATTGTCAAGGACACCAGCCCCAATAGTATAGCCATTAACATTCTTCAGCTCTTCGTACAACTTTGGTCCTCTAATGTGTTGCAATAAGAGTCTCAAATAATAGCGCTCACCTTCAGCAGGCGCAACGAAAACCAGCCTACCTATTACAAGCGTCTTGTTTCTCCGCTTGTACTAGGTTTTATCTTTCATATCCCATCTGTAATACTCTGGAAACTCTCCGTATAAGTATTTGGACACTTGGTTGTCTATGTCGTCTCTATATATGGCGAAGTACTCTGTAAAGGGGGTTCTAGTGCGCCTCTCGTTTGAAATCACTTCATCCAAATTCTCAGACGGGCGAAGTTGAATGCTTTGCATGTTAAGCAGGTGTACTTGAAGAGGAAGAATCAGTGGATGCATTTCAAACAGGTCGAAGCCATATATCCGCCACATAGCTTCACATGGCGAAACCCATCGTCCGGATTGAAAACGCTCAATTACTTGCGGCTGATCAGTGTCGGTTACATTGAATAAAATCTTGTCATGCCCTTTATATACGTACTTAGATAAATATTTCACTGCCTGAATAGTTGAGCAAACTTCCACATTAAGGTGACAATCAAATAAAGTCATCAGGTAAGGATTGTACGGGTTTACCCAACGATTATCTAGTGATTGTTTCCTAACTTTAACAGTATCACCGTTGTGACGTCTCCTATATTCAGGATATCCTTCAGAGTTAGTGGTCGTCTCCTGTTGGTACTTCTTAGGATAGTTGTACTTGCAGCGACCATGATTGCTCTTATGTGGCATACACGCACAGTCTGGATTAAGATGGCGACAAGGTCCATGCATCCTGTGCTTTAGAACAGATGCACGCAGTGCAGGTTTATCAAGTGGAGGTATTTCTGCGCATACGATTTTGTCAAAGTCAACTGGGTGAGTGATTTTGTGTTTAGCTTCTAGGATTAATAAGAAATGGGCATGTGGCAACCCTCTTTTTGGAACTCTACAACATAGATCAATGCTGCGACTTCTCCGAAAATATTCTCCTCCATAATCAGTTTCTTCAACAAAATCAGTTTAGCACGGAAAACTCTGGCAACTATATCCGGCCTATTTTGCGCTTCTTCCCCTTCAGCGAGCTCTCGTTTGATTTCTACCCAATTTGTATTGCGGGTCATTGTTACAAATAAGTCAGGCTTCCCAAAGCACTGCACGATAGTCATAGAATTCAAGTACCTCTTATTCATATCTCGTGGACCTCCAATATGATTTGCGGGTAGTAGAACTCGATGACCCACATTGGTCGCTGAAGTTTCACCAGCGTCAACTGTATCTATAGTACCTTGGTATAATCCTGCCCTGATTGTATCCTGGTTATGAGGGCAAAAGTCCAGACGGGTATTCTCAAGTTTAACATACATGTCGACCACATATTGTTGTAACCAGCGACCACCGCGAAGCAGAGTTTTGTTAGTCTTATTCTGAAATCGGTAACAGTAGTATTCTCTGCAAGAAATATGCCGCTCTTTCGTTAGCCGAGCTCCTGCACACCCTATCAATGTTTAAAAAAAATAAACATCAGGCATTGAAGTTATGTCAAACAATATGCATTTTTAATTAAATTTGAAGATGCATAACATAAATTTAATATGACCGCATTGCCGTTTTTGGATTCGAAATCTGATTACCATCCTAAATCTATTTAATATTTTTGCGTTATAAATTAAAAAGGTAATAGCAACAGTTTTAGGAGGGCAAAAGCTTACGATTTGCTTCGCTAGATAAGAGTTCAAGTTCATCAGAAAGTGTAGAATGTGGTTGGCTACATTTTAAAACACCAGATGCGTCACCACCACCCTTGTGAAGACCATGTTGCCATCCGGTTTCTCCGTAGGGGAATAACAAAGGATAGTGCTGCGGATCGTAACATCCATAAAAGTGCATTATACGGTGTGAAGTTTCAGATCTACTAGTGACCGTGATATCTGGACCATCAGTCTCCCCAGTTAACATGTTTTTTTACCATATCACTGCAACTTCGTCAGATGTTGGCGCATTATAAACACGTTGGTCTCCCTTGCCATTCTTGTTGATTACAATTTGTGTGTTCTCCTAAATTGTCAATTCTCGCAGTGATCTGGAAAACTGTGCATACGGATTTTTTTCAGATATTTGCATAAGAATGTCAACTATGTCTCGCCTTAGTTCTGGTAAGCAGCCTGCTCGTCGCTCAGCCTCATGTTGTCCGTCATAAAAATAAAGCTGAAGATAGCGTGGGCCACGGTTCGTCGGCAATAGGTCAGGGACGAAATGATACATCTGATCTTGTAGCTTGAAGACATAGATGCCTTTCAATGATGTGCAGTCAACATTACCTCCAATAGAACTGTAAGCAAACACATTGTTGTATATGCCAGAGTACTTTTGGAAATGCTGTGCACATTCATCTATAGATATGTACAAGTATATTAGTGTTGTAGGGTAGCTATTTAACGGTATATGAACACTCCCATTAGCGTAACTGATGCGTATTCTTCAAGATAATCAATATGACCATCAACAAGAATACTAAAGTTGTAGCGGAAATAAAACTGTATGTGAAATATCACGAACTAGCTAGGATAAATAAATAAAGTAAACAACGAACGAATGAAACATAAACGACGATGCTGATGATGATGTACGACAATGATGGTGGTGGCCGGCGTGATGATGGTGGTGATCAGTGATGTAGACGGTCGTGTAACACACGATTGGTAGATGTGATTGTAGATGGTTTATGAAAGATTGATGGAACGATGTTATGTTTGTTTTGTGAATGATTTGTATATGGATAGTTAATAATCTAGCCCTCTAATCCAAGAAGATTTGATTATTCTGCAATTTAATCTAATCCTAGATTACACCTAAAGATTAAGCTCACTAAGATACTCAATCAATAATTGTAAAGCTCACACAGATGCTTTGGGGGTAAGTTTTAAACTCAAAATAATAATAATTCAAAAGTGCCTAAAATGAAGACTAAGGATGCCTATTTATAGTAAGGACATCCGTCACGACACAAACAACTCAGACGCCTAAAACTAGTCGACCTTAGGCTCGAGTTCTCTCCAAACTAGGAGTCCTACTTCTATCCTAATGGATTAAATAAATCTTTATTAATAAAATAATAGTAAACTAGATTAGGTTGTAACTAACTCCTAACAACCTAATAACAAACACTAACTAATCTATAACTAACTTGTAACAACCTTAACCAACTAGTTGGAACAACCTAATTAATAAACTAGTAAGTAACTAACTTATAACAAACTTATTATAACTAACTATAATATACTCGTAACAAATTAATTAAAAATAATAACATAAATAAAATTAAGACTAAAAATAATACTAATAATAATAGGATTAGAAACGTGTAATACTACACGTTCTAGGCCGACGTTGGCTAGCCACCAACGAACCACCGTATAGCCTTCCTTGTTTTTTTAATACGTCCTGCCAGGCCAACTTGAAAATCCGTATCGAATCCAAATCGAACATCTTGTGATCCAGTTTAGGTCTTGGACGTAATTCTTTCCTTAAGGCCAATGCTCCCGCATCACGCAACAGAACATCTTTGACTCGTACAACATTCTCTTCGCACCACAAGTTAAACAGCTGGCCACAGTTTCCAGTATATTTAAGACAACTGTTGATGTAGAAACATTTGACGCAATAGGTGTTGGGGCTGGTGTCCTTGACAATTAAGTACAATGACTTATTAAATCTCTTTAAGGATCACAAGGGTATACTTTTGTATTATTACCAGTTGATCCACGTTTATCAATAACGGTTGGCTTGCTAGATAAGTTTGACGTTATTGTCATACGGATGGCGGTGATCAACTGGTCCCTATACGTCACACCTATAGGACACGTTTGAGAGATGTGAAGGTATGAAAATACAGTCACATTTTGCCAGATATGACTAAACAGTTAGTCAGAGGTATTGACTATTAAATTAATCAATAAGATGTTGAGATTATTATTTAATACGGATTAAATAATTTTAGCTAATACGGATTACATGATTAATTCGTAAATTAAATATAAACGGTTATATTTAATTAAATATTGTATTCACGTATTAATATAAACAGTTATATTAATTTGGGTAATTATACAATATCGTATTTTGTCAGACCATTATTAATATATCGACTGTATTAATATCTGATAACATGTTACGATTTATTAATAAAACCCGCGAACAACTTAAAGCTAAATGGGTCGAATCACGCATTGGGATAAGGTAAGAGTGGAAAGCCCACTCCTACCCAAACCCTATTTTCGGCCGGCCAGTGTTACAAAAGGAGGAGACTTCTCCTTTTGTCGACTACTCTTGTTTCACTGCTTAAACAATTCTCAAGAAAAATTAGGGTTTTTGAGAGCACTCTTCTCCCAAAACCTCAGATCTCACATCTAAAACCTCAAGGGCTCTCCCTATATTGCAAGGCAATTGGAGAGGATTTCTAGCACACGCGGCCTCGTCTCATTCAAAGTCTTGGGTGCAAGTTATAGGAGGGAATTTGCATTAATTCCTGTTCTTAGGCCTTTTGCGCGAGGACTAAAGGTTGTACTTCTTTTCTCATGTTTTTAATCTTATGACGATATTCACAATTGCATATTTCATTATAATCCTGCAAATTTAGGGTGAATACGCGTTTTATTCCCCACAAGTGGTATCAGAGCGTTAGGCCATGAAAATTTTACAATTGTGTCTTTCATAAGTTTTAAATTTTGAAAACCGTACATTCTGTCGCAGGCACTCGATCGAGTCCCTGTTGCACTCGATCGAGTGCCCTCGTACCACGCCCGTGCGTGTGATTTTTGTGAGAAATCGATCTTGTTCTTCGATTATTATTTGCATATTGTTAATTAATCGATATTTTTAGCAATATGTGAATCTTTTGTTGTTGTTTATATATGATTTACACGTTTTAAATCCAAGTTATAAACTCGTTTTGATTTAAAAGTGCAGCGATTGCGTTTTAAAGAGTCACTCGATCGAGCCCCTGCTGCACTCGATCGAGTGACACTGGCACTCGATCGAGTGCCTCTGCTGCTCGGTCGAGTGCTCATGTTTCGGGCTCTCTTTTCGAAAATAACTTGTTTTCTTATTTTCACATGGCTTAAAATAATATACTATATACGGAAATAGTATATTATTTAGTGAAACGGTTCACCCTCGTTTGATACATATTGTTTTAAAACAGTTTAAAATAATGGATTATATGTTTATTAAAATTGGTGATTAGAGCAGTATAGTCACATAATTTTAATCTTAAAAGGTGGTTTGGTATAAATTTATTAATCATAATAACAGTATTATGTCATGTATAAATTTTATTTAGTTGATGCATTTTATTTATCGTCTTGTGAATGCCTTGAATGCTTTCAATAACGTATTTAATTTTTGCAAACGGTTGTAACTTAGTGTGGCCTTAGAAGATTGTGTCACCGTAATGATGGGACACGATATTGCTTGTAATTTTGAGATCTTGAATCTCCGTTTTGGGTTTTTGCCATGTAATTACTTTTGTATTTAAATTAGAATGTATCTAGGTTTACTCTTGTAATTTAAATTAGTAATTTTGTGAAGACCAAAGACAAGACGGAGACCGGATGCTCACTCCCGCTGCAAGGACCAAGATGGAACATCAAGACAAGCTTCTAGGGTCCAACGGTGGATTCCAAGTTGTTTTATGTTCATTTTGGTAGGATAGGCCACACTAGGACTTTTATTTACGTTTATTGCATTTATCTTTATGCTTTCATCGATAATAGCTTGCATCATATTCCGCCTAAAAACCAAACCACCTATATCATGCCTGAAAACTGACTCATGTAGAGGTCACGCGTTAGTTTTCTGTGACAATACAGATGTCACATGTCAATTTAAAAGCCATCACTTTATTTAATTCATTCACGCAAATGCTAGTTTTTTAGTTCACTTAAATATGGATAAATAAGAGTTGATGGGGTCTTCCTCGTATAACCAAAAATTGAGATTAGTCTTTATAAATCAGCCTCCCATGAATCCCTTCTTCGTCGGTAGGCATAATATGACCCCTTCTACGTCGGGTAAGTGGGAACAGATGATTTATTTTATCTCAACATCATGGTCACTCGATAATATTCCAGTGACTGAGATGGACTAATAGATAAGATTTACGGAAATCTATCGACCAAGAGTTCCAACGATTGGAATTAGCCAAACTGTGGGCTTATCAATATACGGAAATTGAGTCTTGGGATCGTTTATATAATTCTTGAGGGAGATCAATTATATAAATGCATGAGTCTACGAGTTTAAATTCAATTTAATATAGACTTAAATCACAACAATAAGTTGCTTATATGGTTTTGTTTTATCTTCTTTTCAGTGTAGAACACGTTCATTAAAACTGCTGTAAAACTAAAATGGCTGGTGAAGACCCAATGCCAAGTGCCAAGCTAGCACGTGAATCCTGGCTAAAAGCCTTCATGGACTCCATGAATCAGGCAACTAGACTGAGGAATGATGGGTCAAACTTCTCTGACTGGGAGGCAGCACTACGGAATGCTGCCATTGCTGACGGAAAGCTCAAGTTCTTAACTGAGCCCATTCCGCCACACCCAGGAACTGGAGCTAGAGCCAACGAAATTCGCGCTCATAGCGATTTCGTTATGGAAGCGGGTGCGATAAAGAACGTACTCATCTATGCAATGAAATCCAATTTGCAAAGACGCTTCATAACCCATGGTGCAAACAAGATTTTCACCACGCTCACTAACGAATTCTCCAAGGCTCCGAGAATCGTTTCTTATGAGCATACCTGTCGCTTCTTTGAGGCGAAACTCCAGAAGGGCCAAGCTGTTAGCCCACATATTCTCAACATGATTGAGAATATCGAGAAACTGGAGTCCCTAAACTGCAAGATCAGTGAGAACATCATCGTTGATCGCATGCTTCATTCGCTTCATGATGGGTTCGCCCTCTTGAGGGCCAACTACTACATGAACGACATGAAGAAGACTCCTCATGAGCTCCACTCCCTTCTCGTACAGACTGAGAAGGATCTAAAGTTGAGTGGGAGTCTGAAGCAGGATGTTCTCATGATCTCCAGTAAGGGAAAAGGTAAAGGGAAGGCTAAAGCTCAGGGCGACCTAGCAGTAGGTAAGCCCAGGTTCAAGAAACCAGGATTTGCTAAGAGTGGGCCTGGTGAGTCGAGTAACTCACAAGGCAAGACAAAGAGCAAGGATACAAGCATGGAATGTCACCATTGCCACAAGACTGGGCATTGGAGGCGCTCATGCCCCGTGTATCGCGAGGACATTAAAGCAGGCCGTGTTACTCCTGTTGGTATGTCTTCTTCTTCTTTTATTCACGTGATTGAGATTAACCATGCAAGTTGCGGAACTTGGGTACTTGATACTGGTTGTGGTTCTCATCTATGTAATCATGTGTAGGGCCTCCGAAACCAAGAACCCCTAATCAAGGGTGAGGTGGACCTGCGTGTCGGGAATGGAGCACGTGTGGCTGCAGTCTCGAAGGGAACATACGTAATCCAGCTTCCAAGTGGATTCGAGTTATTTTTATATAACTGTTATTATGTTCCTAGTTTGTCCAAAAACATTATTTCAGTTTCTGCACTTGACAAACTTGGCTTTTCATTTGTAATAGAGAATAATAGCTGTATTTTCTCCTTACACAATATGATTTATGGCAAGGCAGTTTCCATGAATGGAATTTATGTTTTAGATCAAACCACCGAGATATTACATGTGAATAATAAAAGAATAAAGGTAGGTGACAAAGATCAAACTTACCTATGGCATTGTCGTATGGGACACATAAATGAGAAACGCGTAAAACAGCTCATACAGAATGGAGCTATTTCGCCCTTTGATTTCGAATCATATGGCACGTGTGAATCATGTCTCATCGGCAAAATGACTCGTATTTCCTTCAAAGGTGTTGGAATGCGCGCTGCCGACCTATTAGGACTCATACATACGGACGTATGTGGCCCTATGTCGATCAACGCACGAGAAGGCTATAGGTATTTCATCACTTTCACGGATGATTAGAGTAGATATGGCTATGTCTACTTGATGAAACATAAAAGTGAATCCTTTGACAAGTTCAAAGAATACCAGAATCGGGTACAGAACCAGCTGGGTAGAAAGATTAAAGCACTACGCTCGGATCGTGGTGGTGAGTATCTTTCACGCGAGTTTGATCAACACCTAAAAGACTGTGGGATCGTGCTACAGTTGACTCCACCTGGAACACCACAATTAAATGGTGTGTCCGAACGGAGAAATCGAACTTTACTTGATATGGTTCGATCCATGATGAGTCACACCGTTGTGCCTGATTCATTGTGGGGCTATGCTCTTTTGTCGGCCGCTCTAATACTTAACCAAAGTCCGTCTAAAGCTGTTGACAAGACTCCATACGAATTATGGAAGGGAACGGTCCCTAACTTGTCCTTTATTCGGGTTTGGGGCTGCGAGGCTTATGTCAAGTGGAGACACGAGGATAAGCTCGGCCCGCGATCGGTCAAGACATACTTTATAGGCTATCCAAAGGGAACTTTTGGTCATTACTTCTACTCGCCTACCGAACAACGTGTTTTTGTTGCGGCTAGTGCGACGTTCTTAGAGAAAGAATTTCTCGAGAACAAGTCGAGTAATAGAACCTTCGAGTTATCGGAGGTTCAAGAACCAACTACCGAGCAACCATTGGAGGAAACAGTACCTTCAACCGAGGCTGCGGTAGATATCCCTGAGGAACCTAGGAGGTCAGGAAGAGTCTCTATTCCACCGGACAGATACATTGGTATGGTCGAGGAACACGATACAGATGACGTCTTACTCCTAGAGGGTAATGAACCCACAACCTATAAAGGTGCCATGACCAGTTCTGACTCAAAGCTATGGCTAGAAGCCATGCAATCTGAGATGGACTCCATGTATGAGAACAACGTGTGGGATCTTGTGGACCTACCTGCAAAGGTACGTCCCCTTCAATGCAAATGGCTTTACAAGATAAAGCATGCCGTGGAAGGACAACAAGATATCCACAAGGCTAGACTAGTTGCTAAAGGTTTCACTCAAGTGCCAGGCTTGCACTATGATGAGATCTTTGCACCCGTAGTCATGCTACGTTCCATTCGGATTATCTTAGCGATCGCCGCATTTCATGACTATGAAATATGGCAAATGGACGTTAAAACCGCCTTCTTAAACGGTTATTTGGAGGAAGAGTTGTACATGGTACAACCCGAGGGTTTTATCGATCCAGCACATCCTAAGAAAGTTTGCAAGCTTAAGCGTTCCATCTATGGACTTAAGCAAGCATCGCGGAGTTGGAATCATCGCTTCGACCAAGTGATAAAAGAGAATGGGTTCATTCGATCAGTCGAGGAACCATGTCTCTATATCAAGTCGAGTGGGAGCAAGATTGTATTCCTAGTACTGTATGTCGATGACATACTCTTGATTGGGAATGACATACCTCTCTTATCTTCGGTTAAAGCATGGTTGAAAAACCATTTCCAGATGAAAGATCTGGGAGAGGCACAAAGAATTTTGGCCATCCGTATCTACAGGGATAGATCACGACGGATCTTGTCTCTCAGTCAAGAGTCTTATATAGAGAAGATTCTGGAGAGATTCAGTATGACGAACTCCAAGAAGGGGTTCCTTCCCATGACTCCTGGGCTTCACTTGAGCAAGACTCAAGAAGCTAACTCAGTGGAAGAGAAAGAGCGCATGAGTCGGATTCCTTATGCTTCGGCAATAGGATCGATCATGTATGCCATGATATGCACACGTCCAGACGTTGCATATGCATTGAGTATGACCAGTCGATTCCAAGCTCATCCAGGTGAACCACACTGGATGGCCGTGAAAAACATTCTTAAGTACCTACGGAGGACTAAAGATTGGGGATTGACTTATGGAGGCGACTCAACGCTCTGCGCCACGGGTTACGCAGATGCTAGCTTCCAAACAGATCGAGATGACTCGAAATCTCAGTCTGGATTTGTCTTTACTCTTAATGGCGCTGCTGTCAGCTGGAAAAGTGCTAAACAGAGTGTTACAGCAGATTCTACGACTGAGTCCGAGTACTATGCCGCCTCAGAAGCAGCTAAGGAAGCAATATGGATGCGTCAATTCTTACAAGGACTATCAGTAGTGCCTAGTTCGAATGACCCAATCACCGTCTATTGTGACAATAGCGGTGCCATCTTCCAAGCTAAGGAGCATAAGTCTAGCAGCAAGGCTAGGCATGTACAACGGAAAGCTCATCTAATCAGAGATTACGTGGAGCAAAAGGAGATTTTTATTGAAAAGATCGCTACGGATGACAACATAGCTGATCCTCTCACAAAAGCATTACCACGTGATAAGCATGAAGGGCACATTCATTCCATGGGAATTGGATGTGTTCCTAAGTTGTAGTACTCTTTTATGAATTCATGTAATAATTCATTTTCTCGTGTACTCTATTCAACCTTATTGTTATGATATAAAATGTTTTGTTTCTCATGTGGAATTGTACGCCAATTTTGAACACCACAAAGTGAACTGATTAACATTACATCGTTTTGGTCCTTGATTACCCACTTGAGCTGATAACTCAGGTAATCATTTTGTGACGTTGGTTGATGGTGGGTTCAACGAGCCATAAGTCACGTGGATGACTGACCAATCACAAAGGCGAGTTATACGGATATCTCGTAGGACACCCCGTGACATCGTTATGGAGTCGTAAATGTTTTATAACATTGGGTGCCAGGTCGTGGATAGGACCTCCATAGTGTTCCTTAGAGTCGAGTCTTTTGACTTTCAACTGTTTCTTGAGATTAAGACAGATTTTGGGTAACTTTGGTTTCTTTCCCACGGTCACCGTAACAGGGGCCAAGAGGATTTTTTCTGGGTTATTTCATGCTGGGCGATATCGGCAGGATTCGAGTTGAGGGAAATATCCAAACCCTTATCAGGATTTTATCATTTCTCAGGGCCACTCGAGGAGTAGTAACTGAAATGCATGGCCATGCTCGAATACAGATTCGTTTTATCAGTTAAGTTACTCTCTAGTCGGGGAAACCACTCTTGATACAGATCGCTTGTGAGATACGACCTTTGCGAATGCGGATTTGCAAATTGTCTTACATTGAGTGGGAGAAATTTTAAAAGGATATGAGATTCGGTTATCGCACCTACACTTGTACGGACAAGTGGGAGTTTGTTGGAGATTGTGTCCTCCACATGTAGTGTGATAACGTCATTGAACATACCCTTGTACGGACAAGTGGGAGATTGTTGGGGCTGGTGTCCTTGACAATTAAGTATAATGACTTATTAAATCTCTTTAAGGATCACAAGGGCATACTTTTGTATTATTACCAGTTGATCCACGTTTATCAATAACGGTTGGCTTGCTAGATAAGTTTGACGTTATTGTCATACGGATGGCGGTGATCAACTGGTCCCTATACGTCACACCTATAGGACACGTTTGAGAGATGTGAAGGTATGAAAATACAGTCACATTTTGCCAGATATGACTAAACAGTTAGTCAGAGGTATTGACTATTAAATTAGTCAATAAGATGTTGAGATTATTATTTAATACGGATTAAATAATTTTAGCTAATACGGATTACATGATTAATTCGTAAATTAAATATAAACGGTTATATTTAATTAAATATTGTATTCACGTATTAATATAAACAGTTATATTAATTTGGGTAATTATACAATATCGTATTTTGTCAGACCATTATTAATATATCGACTGTATTAATATCTGATAACATGTTACGATTTATTAATAAAACCCGCGAACAACTTAAAGCTAAATGGGTCGAATCACGCATTGGGATAAGGTAAGAGTGGAAAGCCCACTCCTACCCAAACCCTATTTTCGGCCGGCCAGTGTTACAAAAGGAGGAGACTTGTCCTTTTGTCGACTACTCTTGTTTCACTGCTTAAACAATTCTCAAGAAAAATTAGGGTTTTTGAGAGCACTCTTCTCCCAAAACCTCAGATCTCACATCTAAAACCTCAAGGGCTCTCCCTATATTGCAAGGCAATTGGAGAGGATTTCTAGCACACGCGGCCTCGTCTCATTCAAAGTCTTGGGTGCAAGTTATAGGAGGGAATTTGCATTAATTCCTGTTCTTAGGCCTTTTGCGCGAGGACTAAAGGTTGTACTTCTTTTCTCATGTTTTTAATCTTATGACGATATTCACAATTGCATATTTCATTATAATCCTGCAAATTTAGGGTGAATACGCGTTTTATTCCCCACAATAGGTTGACCTGAGGGTGAAGGCACGTAAATAACAATGGTAAAATGTAAAGTTCAGTAGTTGTTAACAGAATTAGAATGTACGTGATTTAAGAAGCTTCATCTTCAAGAGACGCTTATGTGTCTACAGTCCTTTTCCTGTGATACAAACAGACATTATCGTACACAACGCAAATAAGTAAAATTACTGTTTTAAATAAGGATTACCTCTCTTTATTCTGTTTGCTTACGTTCTTTGGTCAAATGGACGGGCTCTTCCATGTTCTGCAAAGTTAGATTAGTTTTTTTTGTTGAATCACAGACTACTGTTTGTGCGCTAGGTTTGTCGGCTCGTATTGGTCCTTTCCAATGCGTTATGCCCCCTCCTATTCCATTTAAACGAAGGAGTTTATTAGTGGAAAATTAGTTTGTACTGTACATGTTAATTATTTTCCATACTTAAAGGACGTGCTCAACATTTTGGTGGTATGTTTTTAAGTTAAAGAATCTAGACAAACCTAACGACAATCCTAAGACAACATGCCGATGCTTGTATGAGCTGTTATCCTTGGCAACGGCGCCAAAATTTGACACCCGTCGTTGAGGGCGTCAAAGATAAAATTTATATTCCGAAACTTTAACTAGATAGTGAAAGTCAAGGGTCGAACCACAAGGAAGTGGGGAATGTTTATTGTTCTATGTTAATGTTTTAGGGTAACAAAATTGGGGGTTTGTTTGTTTGTTTGTCACTTGGTCTAATAAAAATAAAGACAAGATAAAACGAAAGTAAGATGAAGATAAACGTTATGATAAAAGAATACTAGGATGTTCGTGTTGGGGCTGGTGTCCTTGACAGTTAGTACAATGACTTATTAAATATCTTAAAGGATCACAAGGGGATACTTTGGTATTATTATCAGTTGATCCACGTTTATCAATAACGGTTGGCTTGCTAGATAAGTTTGACGTTATTGTCATACGGATGGCGGTGATCAACTGGTCCCTATACGTCACACCTATAGGACACGTTTGAGAGATGTGAAGGTATGAAAATACAGTCACATTTATGCTGAATACGACTAAACAGTTAGTCAGAGGTATTGACTATGAAATTAGTCAATGAGATGTTGAAATAATTATTTAATACGGATTAAATAATGTTAGCTAATACGGATTACATGATTAATTCGTAAATTAAATATAAACAGTTATATTTAATTAAATATTAAATTCGTGTATTAATATAAGCAGTTATATTAATTAAGCTAATTATACAATATCGTAATTTTTATCAGACCATTATTAATGTATCAACTACATTAATATCTGATAACGTGTATACGATTTATAATTAAATCCCGTGAATTATATTTTAGCATTAGGGTTGAACCACGCAAGAGAATAAGGTAAGCGTGGAAAGCCCACTCTCACCTTTGACCTATTTCGGCCGAGTAAAGTCTTACAAAAGGAGAAGAACTCTCCATTTGTCATACTACTCTTTTTGGACTAGTGATTTCATAATTCAGAAAATTAGGGTTTTGAGAACTGTCTTTTCCAAAAACCTAGATCTCACATCAAAAACCTCACAATAACTCTCCCCATATTGCAAGGCAATTGGAGAGCCTTTCTAGCACACGCGGTATCATCTTAGACGGGTCTTGGGTGCAAGTTATAGGAGGGAATTTCCTTTAATTCCTGTTCTTAGGCCATTCGCGCAAAGGACCTAAGGTTGTACTCTCTCATTCATGTTTTTAATCTTATGACTATAATCACGTATGTAATTTTCGTTATAATCCTGTAAATTCTAGGGTGAATACACGATTATTCCCCACAAGTGGTATCAGAGCCAAGGCCACGAAAATTTTACAATTGTGTTTTTCATAAGATGTATTAAAAATCGGATTTTGAAACCCGTATGATGTCTCGGCCGTGTGCCTTTTATTGTAAAATCGATCATGTTTTTCGATTTGGATTTGTATATTGTTGATTAATCGATATTCTTAGAAATATATAAATTCGTTGTTGGTGTTTATTGTTGATTTACAAGTTTCAAATCAAGAATAAATGCATATTTTGTTTTAAACATAGCAGTGTATGAAGGATTCCATGAACGAGCGTATTTCTACTCGTTCGTAGCATTCTTCTGCTACCCTTCATTCGATCGAGAACATTTTGGCTCGATCGAGCAGTTTTTAATGCAACCTGTCGCTCGATCGAGCATTTTTAGCTCGATCGAGTACTTTGGATTCTACGAACGAACGTATTTCTACTCATTCGTAGTCTGCCTCAATGACCCAGTCATTCGATCGAGACCTGCTGTACTCGATCGAGTGGCACTGCTCCTCGATCGACCATGTTTTAATTCGATCGAACAGTTGTCAGGGTATTTTTTCTTTTTCTGGAAATTTTTGGGTTCGATCGAGTACCTGTTTTGCTCGATCGAACAACTCGTCTATCAAGGTTACTCGATCGAGTACTCTAGTGACTCGATCGAGCAAACCCTGTTTGGCAGAATTTCGAAAATGAAAGTTTTTTTTTATTTTCTCTTGGCCCATGGTAATATACTATATACGGAAGTAGTATATTGACTTTTGTGAAACGGTTCACACTCGTTAGATACATATTATTTTAAAACGGTTTAAAATAATGGATTATAATTTTATTAAGATTTATGTGACTAAAACGGTATACTCACATAATTTTTATCTCGTAAGGTGGTTTGGTAAAATTTATTAAACATAATAACGGTATTATATCATGAATGAATTTGTTTTAGTTGATGGATTTTATTTATCGTCTTGTTGAATGCTTATGAATGCTTTTATAACGTATTTAATTTTGCAAACGGTTGTAACTTAGTGTGGCCTTAGAAGATTGTGTTACCCTAATGATGGAACACGGTCTTGTTTGTAATTTTGAGATCTCGCATCTACGTTTTGGTTTTTCTCTTGTAATTACTTTTGTATTTAAATTAGAATGTAAATAGGTTTATATTTGTAATTTAAATTAGTAATTTTGTGAAGACCAAAGACGGAGACCGGATGCTCACTCCCGCTGCAAAAACCAAGATGGAACATCAAGACAAGCTTCTAGGGTCCAACGATGGATTCCAAAGTTGTTTTATGTTTATTTTGGTAGGATAGGCCACACTAGCATTTTTATTTACGTTTATTACTTTGTTTTATGTTTTCATCGATAATAGCTTGCATCATATTCCGCCTAAAACCAAACCACCTATAACATGCCTGAAAACTGGCTCATGTAGAGGTTACGCGTTAGTTTTCTATGACATACAGATGTCTATTGTCAATTTTTAAGCCGTCACTTAATTTCATTCATTCACGATAATGCTAGATTTTAGTTCACTTAAAATGGATAATATAAGTTGATGGGGTCTTCCTCGTACGTATAACCAAAAATTGAGACTAGTCTTTATAAATCAGACTCCCATGAATCCCTTCTTCGTCGGTAGGCATAATATGACCCCTTCTACGTCGGGTAAGTGGGAACAGATGATTTATTTTATCTCAACGTTGTGGTCACTAGATACTATCTAGCGATTATGATGGACTAAAAGATGAGATTTACGGAAGTCTATCGACCAGGAGTTCTAACGGTAGAACTAGCCAAACAGTTGGTTTATCAATTTACGGAAATTGAGTCTTGGGATCGTTTATATAATTCTTGAGGGAGATCAATTATATAAATGCATGAGTCTACGAGTTTAAATTCAGATTAAAATATACTTAAGTCACAACGACGAGTTGCTTATATCGTTTTGTTTTATCTTTTTTTCAGTGTAGAACACGAACAAATTTTAACAGCTAAATCACAAATGGCTGGTGATGACCCAATGCCAAGTGCCAAGCTAGCACGAGAATCCTGGCTTAAAGCCTTCATGGACTCCATGAATCAGTCTACTAGACTGAAGAATGATGGGTCAAACTTCTCTGACTGGGAGGCGGCATTACGGAATGCTGCCATTGCTGACGGAAAGCTCAAGTACTTAACTGAGCCTATTCTGGCACACCCAGGAACTGGAGCTAGAGCTAACGAAGTTCGCGCTCATAGCGACTTCGTCATGGAAGCGGGTGCGATAAAGAACGTACTTATCTGTGCAATGGAATCCAATTTGCAAAGACGCTGCATTTCCCATGGTGCAAACAAGATTTTCACCACGCTCACTAACGAATTCTCGAAAGCTCCGAGAATCGTTTCTTATGAGCATACATGTCGCTTCTTAGAAGCGAAACTCAGAAGGGCCAAGCTGTTAGCCCACATATTCTCAACATGATTGAAAATATTGAGAAACTGGAGGCCTATCAGTGAGAACATAATCGTTGATCGAATGCTTCTCTCGCTTCATGATGGGTTCGCCCTCTTTAGGGCCAACTATTACATGAACGACATGAAGAATACTCCTCATGAGCTCTACTCCCTTCTCGTACAGACCGAGAAGGATATGAAATTTGGTGGGAGCGTGAAGCATGATGTTATCATGATCTCCAGTAAAGGCAAAGGTAAAGGGAAAGCGAAAGCTCAAGGCGACCTAGCGGTAGGTAAGCCTAAGTTCAAGAAGTCGGGATTTGCTAAGAGTGGGCCCGGTGAGTCGAGCAACTCACATGGTAAGACAAAGAGCAAGGATACAAGCATGGAATGCCACCATTGCCACAAGACTGGGGATTGGAGGCGCACGTGCCCCGTGTATTGTGAGGGCATTAAGGCAGGCCGCGTTACTCCTGTTGGTATGTCTTCTACTTCTTTTATTCACATGACTGAGATTAACCATGCAAGTTACGGAACTTGGGTACTAGACACTGGTTGTGGTTCTCATCTGTGTAATCATGTGTAGGGCCTCCGAAACCAAGAGCCCCTCATAGAGGGTGAGGTTGACCTGCGTGTCGCGAATGGAGCACGAGTTGCTGCAGTCTCCAGGGGAATATACGTGATCCAGCTTCCAAGTGGATTTGAGTTATCTTTGTATAACTGTTATTAAGTTCCTAGTTTATCCAAAAACATTATTTCTGTTTCTGCACTTGACAAACTCGGTTTTTCATTTGTAATAGAGAATAATAGCTTTATTTTCTCATTACACGATATGATATATGGCAAGGCAGTTTCCATGAATGGAATTTATGTTTTAGATCAAACCACCGAAATATTACACGTGAATAACAAGAAGTTAAAGGTTGGTGACAAAGATCAAACCTACCTATGGCACTGCCGTAGGGGACATATAAATGAGAAACGCGTAAAACAGCTCATACAGAATGGAGCTATCTCGACCTTTGATTTCGAATCATATGGCACGTGTGAATCATGTCTCATCGGTAAGATGACTCGTATTTCCTTCAAAGGTGTTGGAATGCGCGCTGCCGACCTATTAGGACTCATACATACGGATGTATGTGGCCCTATGTCGATCAACGCACGAGAAGGCTATAGGTATTTCATCACTTTCACGGATGATTTGAGTAGATATGGCTATGTCTACTTAATTAAACATAAAAGTGAATCCTTTGACAAGTTCAAAGAATACCAGAATCGGGTACATAACCAACTGGGAGGAAAGATTAAAGCACTACAATCTGATCGTGGTGGCAAGTATCTTTCTCATGAGTTTGATCAACAGCTTAAAGACTGTGGCATTTGGCATCGTTCTACAGTTGACTCCACCTAGAGCACCGCATTTAAAGGGTGTGTCCGAACGGAGAAATCGAACTCTACTTGATATGGTTCGATCCATGATGAGTCATACCGTTGTGCCTGATTCATTGCGGGGCTATGCTCTTTTGTCAGCCGCTCTAATACTTAACCGAAGTCCGTCTAAAGCTGTTGACAAGACTCCATACGAGTTATGGAAGGGAAAGGTCCCTAACTTGTCCTTTATTCGGGTTTGGGGCTACGAAGCTTATGTCAAATGGAGACACGAGGACAAGCTCGGCCCGCGATCGGTCAAGACATACTTTATAGATTATCCAAAAGGAACTTTTGGTCATTACCTCTCCTTGCCAACCGAACAACGTGTTTTTGTTGCGGCTAGGGTGACGTTCTTAGAGAAAGAATTTCTCGAGAACAAGTCGAGTAATAGAACCTTCGATCTATCGCAGATTCAAGTACCAACTACCGAGCAACCATTGGAGGAAGCTGTTCCTTCAACCTTGGCTGCGGTAAATATTCCTGAGGAACCTAGGAGGTCGGGAAGAGTCTCTATTCCTTCTGACAGATACATTGGTATGGTTGAGGAACATGACATAGATGACATCTTACTCCTAGAGGGTAATGATGAACCCACAACCTACAAAGGTGCCCTGACTAATTCTGACTCAAAGCTATGGCAAGAAGCCATGCAATCCGAGATGGACTCCATGTATGAGAATAACGTGTGGGATCTTGTGGACCTACCTGCAAAGGTACGCCCCCTTGAATGCAAATGGCTTTACAAGATAAAGCATGTCGTGGAAGGACAACAAGATATTCATAAGGCACGACTAGTTGCTAAAGGTTTCACCCAAGTGACAGGCTTGTACTACGATGAGATCTTTGCACCCGTAGTCATGCTACGTTCCATTCGGATTATCTTAGCGATTGCCGCATTTCATGACTATGAAATCTGGCAGATGGACGTTAAAACCGCCTTCTTAAACGGTTATTTAGAGGAAGAGTTGTACATGGTACAACCCGAGGGTTTTATTGATCCTGAACATCCTAAGAAAGTTTGCAAGCTTAAGCGTTCCATTTATGGACTCAAGCAAGCATCACGGAGTTGGAATCATCGCTTCGACCAAGTGATAAAAGAGAATGGTTTCATTCGATCAATCGAGGAACCATGTCTCTATATCAAGTCGAGTGGGAGCAAGATTGTCTTCCTAGCACTGTATGTCGATGACAAACTCTTGATTGGGAATGACATACATCTCCTATCTTCGGTTAAAGCATGGTTGAAAAATCATTTCCAGATGAAAGACTTGGGAGAGGCGCAAAGAATTTTGGGCACCCGTATCTACAGGGATAGATCACGACGGATGTTGTCTCTCAGTCAGGAGTCTTATATACATAGGATTCTAGAGAGATTTAGCATGACGAACTCCAAGAAAGGGTTCCTTCCTATGGCTATTGGGCTTCACTTGAGCAAGTTTCAAGAATCTAAGACATTGGAAGAGAAAGAGCGCATTAGTCGGATTCCTTACGCTTCGGCTATAGGATCGATCATTTATGCCATGATATGCACACGTCCAGACGTTGCATATGCATTGAGTATGACAAGTCGATTCCAAGCACATCCAGGTGAACAACACTGGATGGCCGTGAAAAACATTCTTAGGTACCTACGGAGGACTAAAGATTGGGGATTGACTTATGGAGGCGACACGACGCTCTGCGCCACTGGTTACGCAGATGCTAGCTTCCAAACGGATCGAGACGACTCGAAATCTCAGTCTAGATTCGTTTTTACTCTTAATGGCGTTGCTGTCAGCTGGAAAAGTTCTAAACAAAGTGTTACAGCAGATTCTACAACTGAGTCCGAGTACTACGCCGCTTCGGAAGCAGCTAAGGAAGCAATATGGATGCGTCAATTCTTACAAGGACTATCAGAAGTGCCTAGTTCGAATGACCCGATCACCGTTTATTGTGATAATAAAGGTGCCATAATCCAAGCTAAGGAGCCTAAGTCTAGTAACAAGTCTAGACATGTACAACGGAAAGCTCATTTAATCAGAGATTACGTGGAGCAAAAGGAGATATTTATTGATAAGATCGCTACGGATGACAACATAGCTGATCCTCTCACTAAAGCATTACGACATGATAAGCATGAAGGGCATGTTAATTCCATGGGAATCAAACGTGTTCATGAGTTGTAGTATTCTTTTATGAATACATGTAATAATTCATCTTATTGTGTACTCTATTACAACCTCATCGTTATGAGAATTTTATGTTTTTTTTTTTCATGTCGAATTGTACGCCAATTTTGAACACCACAAAGTGAACTGATTAACATTACATCGTTTTTTGTCCTTGATTACCCACTTGAGCTGATAACTCAGGTAATCATTTTGTGACGTTGGTTGATGGTGGGTTCAACGAGCCATAAGTCAAACAGTTGACTGACCAATCACAAAGGCGAGTTATACGGATATCTCGTAGGACACCCCGTGACAACGTTATGGAGTCCTAAATGTTTTATAACATTGGGTGCCAGGTCGTGGATAGGACCTCCATATTGTTCCTTAGAGTCGATTCTTTTGACTTTCAACTGTCGCTTGAGATTAAGGCAGATTTTGGGTAACTTTGGTTTCTTTCTCACGGTCTTCCGTAACAGGCGCCAAGAGGATTTTTTTCTGGGTTATTACATGCTGCGCTTACATCTGCAGGATTCGAGTTGAGGGAAATATCCAAACCCTTATCAGGATTTTATGATTTCTCAGGGCCACTCGAGGAGTAGTAACTGAAATGCATGGCCATGCTCGAATACAGATTCGTTTTATCAGTTAAGTTACTCTCTAGTCGGGGAAACCACTCTTGATACAGATCGATTGTAGAATACGACCTTTGCGAATACGGATTTGCAAATTGTTTTACATTGAGTGGGAGAAATTTTAGAAGAATATGAGAATCGGTTATCACACCTACACTTGTACGGACAAGTGGGAGTTTGTTAGAGCTGGTGTCCTCCACATGTAGTGTGATAACTGTAACACCCCGATAAATTCCAAGTTATCTTATGTTATTAAAATCCTATTTTTAATAATAAGTATGATCCTATAAATAATATTCCCATCTAAATTTTATCGTTTTTGACAACGATATTTAAAAATGCCCGTCTTAAACCTATACTCCTTAAACTACGAACAACTACTCTGTCCTTGTTACTAATTTTTAGATATTTTAAAGGCGTATGTAGCTCTTTCTTATAAAATAAACGTTTTAGCTCTTTTTCTTAGCTTTCCAACGCCACCTAAAAAAGCTCATTACGAGTTCTGTGGAGGAAATTATGCCGAAAATAAGAAACGCTGTCACGGACCTTCCGCTAACGAGACCCACGCTCGTTGCTTACTCTTTTACTCTTTTCCACATGTCCATTGGGATACGTGACTAAGTGTTAAACCTTGCCTTGCTACCCAAGGTCATCCTCTTCCTTCCCTCTTCTTCAAATCCTACATTTTGGTTCAGAAAAAACTCACAAAACCCAAAAAACAAGAGGGACACCATTGTTGTGCACCTCAACCGTAAAACGGTCGCAAAATCTTCGTTTCTTATCCGTTTTCGACGATTTTCGCGCCATTTTTCTCCTCTCGTCGTTTCCCTCCTGTCTAAATAAGAAGTTTTCATCTCCTCCTCTTCCTTAATAATTTCGAAATCCAAGCTTTGACACAAGCTAGTTACTTCCGTTTTTAACATCTCCTTTTGTTTGTAGGATTCGCGTCAAGTGGTCCGGAATGCGATACATACGAGATTGACGAGAGTTTAGACTAAAAGTTAACAGTGATGGTTTACTCGACTTTAATCGTCTTTCTTTGCATGACTATATGCTAGTAATGTTTAGTATACCAGAATTGTTTTTGATTAAATAGTGGCATGATTAGGTTCATAAATCATATGTTTGGATGAATTTTATCATGCATGGTTGTGTTGGATGAGATTTTAATTGTGGAAATTCATTAAGTATTATTTTGTTAAATGAGGTTATGATCATTGAGAATGGTTAGTTTGATGGTCTTTCAAGTTCATAGTGCTTTGTTTACATTGGTTATTTCATAAAGTTTTAGCACCTTGACAAATCTGTCCATTGTCTGGTACAATTTATTTCGACATCTTCTAGTATCCGTCTTTGAAAATGTTGAAAAGAGGTCCTGTTTATTTTAAGTGTAGAGTCTACCTCTAAAATATCGTAATTTTATTGCATGTCGTTTGTTCATAATAAATTATTTAGGAACATTGCGCTGAAATACTAGCAGAACGGACAGTAGCTCAAAGATCATTTCGAAAACCATTTTTATACTTTGAAACTAGTCTGATCCTTTTCAATAATTAAACTTTGAAAAGTTTAGATGATGTTAGGAGTTTGGTTTGCCCCAAAATGATTTGTTAAACCCGTTTTATGAAGCAATACATTTTGTGTGACGATTTCTGACACACTGTAAAGATCAGACAATAAACCCCTGTTAAGTTCATCTTTTGAAAATGGTTATCTGATGAAAATTGTAGCTTAAAGTCTTATTAATCCGACCCAACTAGACTTGTATAATTTCGATTTTATTTGAAATAATTATGAATTTTACGGCAGAGGACAGCTGAAATGTAAAACACTTTTAAGACTTATGTTTTATTAATCAGTTCCGTTTATTCTTCTCCCGTATGGAATGGACTTAAGTGTTGTCTTATTTATCAATTGTTGGCTCTTGTATGTAAATGAGTTGGTTAACGGTTATGTTAGCTTAATTTGTGGTTTGTTGACGGTTATGTTATCTTAAGATGGGTAGGGTGACGGTTATGTTGTCTTGCTTGTGTTTAGGTGATCGTTATGTCACCCTAAATTGTGTTGGTAACGGTTATGTTGACTTGGTTGTGAATAGATAGCGGTGATACGATTTCTGTATCACTATAATGAACAAACGCCACTCCTGTTAAGGGATTTTATCTTACTATGTTCGGGATTGGTCGGTGTCCGTGGTTATGTGGCCTGGTCCCCGTGTGTCGTTCGGTGTAGGTTATTACATCGAGAGGTCTGGCCAGGTCTTAGGCATATAGTTGTCGGTTATGCGCTATACATAGTATCCGGATGACGTGGTTATGCGCTCCAGTAGCTAGGGCGCGGTTATACGCCCTAGCCTGTTAGTGGAGCGGTTATACTCCCTGACTGTCAGTTGTAGCGGTTATGCTACCTGACGGCGTTCATTCTATTCTTGGTTGTTGTTGTTTGTGTATTGGACATGCCTCAAGTGTTGGTCTCTGAGTCGATCACCTGGTTGTTTACCTGATTTTGAGTATCATGATTTGATATTTCTCATATTCACATGTGCTACTCCATATACTATATGTTCTTATTGTTATCTATTTGTATTCTAATGTAAAGTGGCTGGGAGAACCCTGAGTTACTCCCCACTGACTGTGGCGTTCATGTTTCATGAATGTAGGTTGGTGCTGTTTGGGGAAGACGTGTGGCTAGCGAGCACTTACCCTTGGACTTTAGTTTCACTTCGTATCGCTAGACTACCTTACCTTATGTTTTTATTCGTGGGATATATTTTCCCCGTACACTCTTTACTATGTTTGTACAACTAGTATGGTTTCTTTTATTTCCGCACTTTTATTTTAGTTTGAACCTTCGAATGTTAGTTATTTAATTCTGCAAGAAAAGTTTTAAAAACCTCGTATTTTTCGTATTTTTTTTTTGTTTATTTTTCCGCTAAATCGCGGGGGTTCACAGTTGATATCAGAGCCTAAGTTGCTCCTGACGCACACACGTGTTTTCCCCCAACCATAACTTGACCAAAACTTGAATAATAAGTGAGAGACTGGGTAGACGTTGAGGACCTAAGTTTGTAGTCTTTATGTGATTGCTAATTGCTATGGTAACCCGTTTTCTCTTGCATTGTAGAAGGATGGTGAGGCCGACAAACTCTGAAAATGCTATCATGCAAGCTCTTTTGCAAGTCCTTCAGAATCAACAAAACCACCAAGAGCAACTCAATCGTCATGACGCTACTCCTCCTAGGAATGATGCTAACCGTCAAGGTGGCTTTGCTTGGGTCGCAAGCCAATTATCAAGGAACAACACTGAAGCTTATGGTGGAGAAGTCGACCCTGTGGCTCTTACCGAGTGGTTTCGTGAGATGGAAAAGGGTTTCTCGATGTATGATGTGCCGAATTATGAAAAATTCAAGCTTGCCTCTCACTTCTTAGTCCATGAGGCCGATAGATGGTGGGCAATGACAAGCCCGACAGTGACCATTAGCCCGACTTTCGATTGGAACTGTTTCAAGGCAATGGTGGAGACTAGGTTCTACCCTAATGAGCTGAAGCAACAAAGGATGAAGGAATTCATGGACTTCCGGCAAGGAAAACTATTGGTGCAAGCCTTCACCGGCAAATTCAATGAACTTGCTCATTTTGCAACCAAGTTTGTCAAGGAGGAAGATGACAAGGTGTACTTCTACAAAAGCAAGCTTTCTCCGAAGATAGCAAGTATGGTGCGCCGCGACTCTACCTCTTTTGTGGCGGTCTACGATGATGCTATTTGGGCGGAGACTTCCATCAAGTCGATTGAAGATGAGATTAAGCCTTTCTCTACTCATACTTCTTCACGTCCATCTTACCAAGGAAAAAGGCCCTATGTGCCTCCATCTTCTACTTCCCATTTCAACAAGCGGAGGTTTGTGCCTAACAACCAAGCCTCTCGTTCTCAATCCAGCAAGGCTACTCCTTCTCAGAGCCGTGTTTGTTTCCGATGCAATGCTCCATGGCATCCGGGATTTGATTGTGAGGCTCAACCCCTCCTTTGTTTTGAATGCAAGAAGTCGGGCCATCGTGCTAGAGATTGTCCCGAGAAGAAGACTATTACTCCTTTCAAGCCCAAGCCCAAGGGTACCATCTTTGTCATGAGCCGAGCGGAGGCCGAGGCTCACCCTGATATAATTGCCGATATGTTTTCCTTACATAATCTTGCTTGCCTTATTTTATTCGATACCGGTGCGTCTTTGTCATTTATATCAACCAAGTGTTCGGATAGACTCAACCTTAAGTCTACACCTTGTGAAGAGACTTATATTTTCTTACCATCTGGAGAAATCATCTCTTGTTCATCTTCATACATGGATGTTCCTATCATGATCGCTAATGTGGCTTTCCCCTCAAACCTTCTCCGTTTCCCACTCGAAGAGTTTGACATCATACTTGACATGGATTGGTTTTCCCGCTATCATGCTAGGTTCGAATGTCGAGATCAAAAGTTGTGTCTAAAAAGTCCTCTTGGAATTCGTGTCTCATATAAGGGAACTCGTCCCCGTGAAGGAATTCGCCTTATCTCTTCTATGAAAGCCTCTAATATAATAAGGAAAGGTTGTCAAACCTTCTTGTGTGTTGTTTCTTCTACCGATGCTGCTCTGCCAAAGCTTGATGCAGTGCCCGTTGTTCGCGACTTCGCCGATGTGTTCCCCGATGAGTTGCCCGGGATTCCTCCTGAGAGAGATGTAGAGTTCTCGATTGAGTTGGTGCCCGGAACCGCACTGATCGCAAAAGCTCCTTACCGCATGGCTTCTCCTGTACTTAAGGAATTAAAGAAGCAACTTGAGGAGATGATTGAGAAAGGGTTCATTCGTCCTAGTGCCTCACCTTGGGGAGCTCCGGTTTTGTTCGTGAAGAAGAAAGATGGTTCCATGAGACTTTGCATTGACTACCGAGAGTTGAATCGTGTTACCATAAAGAATAAGTACCCGTTGCCGAGGATTGAAGACAATTTTGATCAGCTTCGTGGTGCTTCTTGCTTCTCCAAGATTGATTTGAGATCGGGTTATCACCAGATCCCCGTTCGAGAGACCGATATAGCCAAGACTTCTTTTAGTACTCGTTATGGACATTACAAGTTTAAAGTTATGCCATTTGGTCTAACCAATGCCCCTGCCATCTTCATGGACCAGATGAACCGTACCTTTCGTGATTACCTTGACAAGTGTGTGGTAGTGTTTATTGATGATATCTTGATCTACTCTAAGACCGAGGAGGACCATGCCGAACATCTTCGCATTATCCTAGGGATTCTTCGTAGCCAGAAGTGGTATGCCAAGTTTTCTAAGTGTGAGTTTTGGTTGCCTAAAGTGTCTTTCCTTGGTCATGTAATTTCGAGTGAGGGTGTGATGGTGGACCCATCGAAGATTGAGGCTGTCGTGGATTGGAAGAGTCCGAAAGATGTCGGTGAAATTCGTAGGTTCTTGGGTTTAGCCGGTTACTATCGTCGATTTGTTAAGGATTTCTCCAAGTTGGCTTGGCCTATGACTCAACTTTTAAAGAATGAAACCAAGTTTCTATGGTCCAGGAGTTATGAGGAAGCATTCCAAGAGTTGAAGACCAGGTTGACTACCGCGCCCGTATTGACCTTGCCCGACGAAGGTGTTGACTTTGATGTCTTCTGCGATGCTTCAAAGATTGGTTTAGGTTGTGTATTGATGCAAAACCGGAAAGTGGTGGCTTATGCCTCGAGACAGCTGAGAGTTCACGAAGTGAACTATTCGACCCATGATCTTGAGTTAGCTGCTGTTGTGCATGCCTTGAAGATATGGAGACATTACCTTATTGGATCTCATTGTCGAATCTACACTGACTATAAGAGTTTGAGGTATATCTTTACCCAAAAGGACCTTAATATGAGACAACGTCGTTGGTTAGAGTTCGTTAAGGATTACGACGTGGAGATGCTTTATCACGAAGGTAAGGCTAATGTTGTGGCTGATGCCCTTAGTAGGAAGACGATTCATTCCTTGAGCGTCGTTCGTGTTCTGCCCGATGAACTTTGTGTTGAGTTCCGGAAGTTAAACCTGGAGTTCGTTGAGAGAGGGTTCGACTATTTGGGTGCTATGTCTGCTGAGCCTGTGCTTTACCGCGAGATTCCAGATAATTTGGACAAGGATGCGACCTTTAAGAAGTTCCAAGCTAAGATAGGTAGCGGTGAAGCGAAAGATTTCGAGGTAGATGTTAGCGGTTACCTCAGATTCCGTGGCCGTTTGTATGTCCCTGATGTTTTCGCATTGAGAAAGAAGGTTCTAGACGAAGCTCATTTGTCCCCATATTCTATTCATCCGGGAGGTGACAAGATGCATAATGACTTGAAGCTCCAGTTTTGGTGGCCTAGAATGAAGAGCGATGTAGAGTACGTGGAAAAGTGTTTGACTTGTCAAAGGGTCAAGATTGAGCACAAGAGACTTGGTGGATTGTTGCAACCTTTGGAAATTCCGTTATGGAAATGGAAATCAATATCTATGGACTTTGTAATGGCGTTACCGAAGACCGTTGGAGGCAAGGATGCCGTTTGGGTAATAGTTGATCGTTTGACTAAGTGTGCTAGATTCACCCCGATTAAAGAAACATGGAACTTGGACAAGCTTGCAAAGGCTTACGTGGATGAGATTGTGAGATACCATGGTGTCCCCAAGGACATCGTTTCGGACCGTGATCCCCGTTTCTGTTCGAGGTTCTAGAAGGCCCTTCAGGAGGCTATGGGTAGTCGTTTGTTGATGAGTAAATCGTTTCACGCCGCGACCGATGGTCAGTCTGAGAGGACGATTCAGACCCTTGAGGACTTACTTCGTGCATGTGCTTTAGATTTTCAAGCTAGTTGGAAGAAATGCTTACCTTTGGTTGAGTTTTCGTACAACAATAGTTACCATGCTTCGATCAAGATGGCTCCCTATGAAGCTCTTTACGGTAGGAAGTGTCGTAGCCCGATTTGTTGGGATCAATCGAGTGATGTTCGTGGTTTAGGACCCGAGCAGTTAGCCGAGACCGTTGATCATGTCAAGTTAATTCGTGGAAGGATGAAAGTCGCCGAAGATCGTCATAAATCCTATGCCGACATCCGTCGTCGACCGTTGGAATTTGATGTGGGTGATCGTGTTTACCTTAAGGTTTCACCAATGAAAGGAATTAAGCGATTTGGGGTCAAAGGAAAATTAAGCCCTAAGTACATTGGATCATACGAGATAATGAAAAGAATTGGTGATGTCGCTTACCGCTTGGACTTACCACCTAATTTGGGCAAGGTTCTTAATGTTTTTCATGTTTCTCAACTTCGAAAGTATGTGAGCGATCCGAGCCATATTCTTCATCAAGAGATTCCCGATCTAGAGCCGAACCTCGCCTTTGAAGAGCGGCCTTTGAGAATTTTGGATCGTAAAGATAAAAAGTTAAGAAGCAAGGTAGTGCCTTTGGTGAAAGTGCTTTGGAGATGCGGTGAAATGGAGGAAGAGACGTGGGAGACAGAAGCTTCTATGCAAGTCAAGTATCCGTATTTGTTCATCTAGGTAAAAACCCTTTCTTCTTCAAGTTTCGAGGACGGAACTTTTAAAAAGGAGGGAAGATTGTAACACCCCGATAAATTCCAAGTTATCTTATATTATTAAAATCCTATTTTTAATAATAAGTATGATCCTATAAATAATATTCCAATCTAAATTTTATCGTTTTTGACAACGATATTTAAAAATGCCCGTCTTAAACCTATACTCCTTAAACTACGAACAACTACTCTGTCCTTGTTACTAATTTTTAGATATTTTAAAGGCGTATTTAGCTCTTTCTTATAAAATAACAGTTTTAGCTCTTTTTCTTAGCTTTCCAACGCCACTGAAAACACATCATTACAAGTTATGTGGAAGAAATTATGCCGAAAATACGAAACGCTGTGACGGACCATCCGCTAACGAGACCCACGCTCGTTGCTTACTCTTTTACTCTTTTCCACATGTCCTTTCGGACACTTGGCTAAGTGTTAAACCTTGCCTTGCTGCCCAAAGTCATCCTCTTCCTTCCCTCTTCTTCAAATCTTTCATTTTTGTTCAGAAAAAACTCACAAAACACAAAAAAACAAGAGGGACACCATTTTTGTGCACCTTAACCGTAAAACGGTCGCAAAAACTTCGTTTCTTATCCGTTTTCTACGATTCTCGCGCCATTTTTCTCCTCTCGTCGTTTTCCTCCTGTATAAATAAGAAGTTTTCATCTCGTCCTCTTCCTTACTAATTTCGAAATCCAAGCTTTGACACAAGCTAGTTACTTCCGTTTTTAACATCTCCTTTTGTTTGTAGGATTCGTGTCAAGTGGTCCGGAAGGCGATACATACGAGATTGACGAGAGTTTAGACTAAAAGGTAACATTGATGGGTTACTCGACTTTAATCGTCTTTGTTTGCATGACTATATGCTAGTAATGTTTAGTATACTAGAATTGTTTTTGATTAAATAGTGGCATGATTAGGTTCATAAAACATATGTTTGGATGAATTTTATCATGCATGGTTGTGTTGGATGAGATTTTAATTGTGGAAATTCATTAAGTATTGTTTTTTTAAATGAGGTTATGATCATTGAGAATGGTTAGTTTGATGGTCTTTCAAGTTCATAGTGCTTTGTTTACATTGGTTATTTCATAAAGTCTCAGCACCTTGACAAATCTGTCCATTGTCTTGTACAATTTATTTCGACATCTTATAGTATCCGTCTTTGAAAATGTTGAAAAGAGGTCCTGTTTATTTTAAGTGTAGAGTCTACCTCTAAAATATCGTAATTTTATTGCATGTCGTTTGTTCACAATAAATTATTTACGAACATTGCGCTGAAATACTCGCAGAATGGACAGTAGCTCAAAGATCATTTCGAAAACCATTTTTATACTTTGAAACTATTCTGGTCCTTTTCAATAATTAAACTTTGAAGAGTTTAGATGATGTTAGGAGTTTGCTTTGCCCCAAAATGATTTGTTAAACCCGTTTTATGAAGCAATACATTTTATGTGACGATTTCTGACACACTGTAAAGATCAGACAATAAACCCCTGTTAAGTTCATCTTTTGAAAATGGTTATCGGATGAAAATTGTAGCTAAATGTCTTATTAATCCGACCCAACTGGACTTGTATCATTTTGATTTTATTTGAATTAATTATGAATTTTACGGCAGAGGACAGCTAAAATGTAAAACGCTTTTAATACTTATGTTTTATTAATCAGTTCTGTTTATTCTTCTCCCGTATGGAATGGACTTAAGTGTTATCTTATTTATCGATTGTTGGCTCTTTTATGTAAATGAGTTGGTTAACGGTTATGTTAGCTTAACTTGTAGTTTGATGACGGTTATGTTATCTTAAGATGGGTAGGGTGACGGTTATGTTGTCTTGCTTGTGTTTAGGTGATGGTTATTGATACGTGTCTATTTTATGATGTTTTTCATCTATTTTTACACGTATTTGGTCGCTCATTTACTATGTTTTAGCCTTTATTTCCCACAAATCGTGCACTTTCGTATTTTTATGCACTTTTGCAGATTTATGCGGAAAAGAGACGATTTAGCACCAAATCCATATCCTCAAGACTTTTGCATAATTAAGGAACAAATGGAAAGTCAACTGGAGTCAAATTCAAGTATCCAAAGTCAAAACACGAAGAAATCCGAAGATTTCCATACGGAGGCGGTCGACCGACCACCTAAACGGGTCGGCCGACCAGGCCTGATTTTCATAAAGCCCAATTTCCAAGAAAGGCCGGAAATAAGAGAAGTCCAGCAAGAAGCGGTCGACCGACCAGCCAAACGGGTCGGCCGACCAGAACGAAGCCCATGCGATTTCTTTTCGGAAATAAATTAGAATTAGAGTCTTTAGGAAACTCTTAGTTTCTTTCTATATAAGCCAATCTTGTGATTAGGGTTAGGTATCTTCTACTATCTTAAACCATCTATTATCAAATTCATATTTAGTTTTATTCAAGCTTTAGTTTTGTAATCTTTCAATAGTTCTCAAGCGTTCAATAAAGTTTATTCAGTTCTGCCTTAATTCCAATTGTGGTAATTACTCTTTAATCTAGTTTTTATTATAGTTCTTGTTTTTATTACAATTGTTAAGTTAGAATCCCAAGCTTTATTGAATCTTGCATGCTTAGATTATTTACTATGTTCTCCATGTTTATTCCCAATTTTATATTCGTCTTAACAGTTATGAGTAACTAATTTTCATATGTTAGGATGTAGGGAATAATATGCATAGGTAAATAAAATCCGAAAACCCGACCTGTAGCAGGACCACGGTTGGCCGACTGGAATAGTCGGTCGGTCGACCGAGGCCGTGGTCGGCCGACTGGAGTAGCTGGTCGGTCGACCACCCGCGTATGTATTCTTATTTCGTCTTTTCTTGTCAATTATAATATCCTGCAATGAGACCATAAGGAGACTTGTAGGATGTTAGTAATGACCTACCCAAGATTGAGAGATACGGGAAGGGCATTGGTTTACACCTTAAGACGGATAGGTTACTCAAGGCTGAAAGGTATGTAACCTGGAATTTAGGAATCACCCTTATTGTTGACACCCAATAATTGTGAGACCTAGGAACTAATAGCATAGGCCGAAAGGAGCTATTAGGTAGCATAGACCTAAAAAGATATGTTACACCCCCTTACGCGACTGCAATACATGTTGACCTTAGGATTTATTTTACCTTAGCTATTTATTACCCAAACATCCTAGCATCCCTTTTTATTATATTTTATTCTCATCTTTTAATTCTTGTTTTATTTTAATCTTTGCTTTAGATATAGTAATCAACCAATCAACCCCAAATTTGTTACCTTTAAACATTAACTTTAAGACAATAAACATTCCCCACCTCTTTGTGGTTCGACCCTGACTTTCACTATCTATTGTTAAGGTTAGGAATTATAAATTTATCTTTGGTACCCTCAACGACGGGCATCAGTTATGTCACCCTAAATTGTGTTGGTAACGGTTATGTTGACTTGGTTTTGAATAGATAGCGGTGATACGATTTGTGTATCACTTTAATGAACAAACACCACTTCTGTTAAGGGATTTTATATAACTATGTTCGGGATTGGTCGGTGTTCGTAGTTATGCGGCCCGGTCCCCGTGTGTCGTTCGGTGTAGGTTATTACATCGAGAGGTCTGGCCAGGTCTTAGGCATATAGTTGTCGATTATCCGCTATACATAGTATCCTGATGACGTGGTTATGCGCTCCGGTAGCTAAGGCGCGGTTATGCGCTCCGGTAGCTAGGGCGCGGTTATACGCCCTAGCCTGTTAGTGGAGCGGTTATACTTTGGTATTATTATAAGTTGATCCACGTTTATCAATAACGGTTGGCTTGCTAGATAAGTTTGACGTTATTGTCATACGGATGGCGGTGATCAACTGGTCCCTATACGTCACACCTATAGGACACGTTTGAGAGATGTGAAAGTTTGAAAATAGAGTCACATTTATGCTGAATACGACTAAACAGTTAGTCAGAGGTATTGACTATTAAATTAGTCAATGAGATGTTGAGATAATTATTTAATACGAATTAAATAATGTTAGCTAATACGGATTCCATGATTAATTCGTAAATTAAATATAAACAGTTATATTTAATTAATTATTGAATTCGTGTATTAATATAAGCAGTTATATTAATTAAGCTAATTATACAATATCGTAATTTTTATCAGACCATTATTGATGTATCGACTACATTAATATCTGATAACGTGTATACGATTTATAATTAAATCCCGCGAATTATATTTTAGCATTACGGTCGAACAACGCAAGAGAATAAGGTAAGGGTGGAAAGCCCACTCTCACCTTTGACCTATTTCGGCCGAGTAGGTCTTACAAAAGGAGAAGAACTCTCCTTTTGTCATACTACTCTTTTTGGACTGGTGATTTCATAATTCAGAAAATTAGGGTTTTGAGAACTGTCTTTTCTAAAAACCTAGATCTCACATAAAAAACCTCACCATAACTCTCCCCATATTGCAAGGCAATTGGAGAGCCTTTCTAGCACACGCGGCATCATCTTAGACGGGTCTTGGGTGCAAGTTATAGGAGGGAATTTCCTTTAATTCCTGTTCTTAGGCCATTCGCGCAAAGGACCTAAGGTTGTACTCTCTCATTCATGTTTTTAATCTTATGACTATAATCACGTATGTAATCTTCGTTATAATCCTGTAAATTCTAGGGTGAATACACGATTATTCCCCACAGCTCGGGTCATAAAAGCTATGATGGTATAAATTCTAAGTCAACATGTATTGCAGTCGCATAAGGGGTGTAACATATCCTCTCGGTCTATGATACATAATAGCTCCTTTCGGCCCACTACTACAATTAAGCACTTGGGCCACGACTAAATTCGTGGCGCAAGTACTAATTTCCCGTGGCTAAAGCTATTTGTCACGGAAATACCTTCCGTGGCCCAAGTGGCCGTGGCTAACAGATAGCCACGGGAAAAACAAGAATGTGGCTAAAATTATATATTTAGCCACAGATTCTCTCGTGGCTAATAATTCCCGTGACCAAAAATTAATTCTCGTGGCCAAAATTATTCCCGTGACAAACAAAAAAATAAAAAATAAATAAAAAAATGTAATATATTATTTTTTACTAATAATGAAAATATTTTCAAATATGGAATATTTTTTTTGGTCTAAACCGGGTGTCCACCGTGTCGACAACGGTGTATAATCCCCTCGCTGCAGGCTCTCTCACGAAGAGGTAAACGGCTTGCCAAAGAGTTGTTCCATTCCCATGGGTAGGAATCGAACCCCTGACCTCAGGGTTAAGGGATGAGGTGAGCAACCACCACACTACCAAACACATTTGGTTACATGTGGTATTTTGTCAAGTTTTAATCCTTGCTTGGTTAATTATCTCAACTCGTTACCTACAATCAGAAGTTATTCACTTTTGCGAATCGTATATCCTCCCCAGGAGGTCAGTCACCCCAAGACTACTCTCACCTGAGCACACTTAACTGTGGAGTTCTTATGATGAGCTACCGAAAGTGAAACTTAAGCCTGTTGATATAGTTAACACTTTGAAACCTTTTTAAATGATATTCTTTTTTTTCTAAATTACCTTCACTATTATTTTTGCGAAAAAATATTAAATGATTTACATATTTTTGCGAAAAAAATATTATTTTTCTCAAATTACTCGAGTTTTCAATGTTGACCTCCCGACTAATGATGCTCGGGTCATTTTTTGCCCGAGTCAACAAAACTATTTTCTCCAAACTATTTAATCACATTTTCCTTATATTTGTTTCCCTAATACATTTTTTTTATTTTTTCTCATTTGTCGGCATTTTTATTTTATTTTTCTTTTATCCATTTTTTCGTATATTTTTCCACAGAAATACTATTTGTAAAATCGTCGTATTTGAAACGAAAAAAAGTTTAATCACTTTTTACTAAATAATGATGACTTTTGAATAATGATTACATATGGGTATCAATGACCGAGTTTTATTACTAAAATAAATGACCAAGACATTATTAACTCGGAAATAATCAGTTTTTGCCAAAAAACACAGAAAATATCGTATAAATTTTTGTTTTCTCTAAATTGATTTCTTTTCATTGTTCTTGATATTTCTTTTTGTCAACAAAATTTCACATTATTTACAAATGTAAATTTATTATTTTAATTTCCATTTTACTTTTCGGTGTGATACGCTCATTTTCAATAATTAAAATGTTTTTCTATATTGATTTTTTATATACGGTTACTTTATCAATATGTTTTTTTTCCATTTTATTCAATGATTTGTTGGAAATCATTTTGAATTTAATTTTTTAGACTACCTTTTTTTTATTTAATCATATTTTAAATCTAATTGTCTTTTCTTTTTTTTCTCCTTAAAAACTTCCCCAATTTTTTTCCAATTTAACATCTCGAATTCAAGTTCTTGTAGAAATATTTTACAAATAAAGTTGTAAATCAATTTTCTAATGATAAGCTTATTTAACAATATATTAGTTTCAGACTTCTCAATGATAGGTGTTAATAAGTTAATTATTTAATTGGACATACTTTCTCTTTAAATGTGATGCGGTCTCTAAATAATGTTATTCAATATTATAAATTTTACAAAAAAAGAATCATAAATATATATTTGCCATGGGTGTGACATTGTTCGTGGCAAAAATGATTATTAGCCACGACTGTAACCTAAATTGTGGCGTAATTGACTTTTTGCCACAGGAAAAATTTTTCCCGTGGCATAAAATTTTTCTAAAATAGTGAATAAAATTTTTCCCGTGTCTAAACAAAATTTAGTCACGAATTATAAATTCCCGTGGCATAAATCGTGGCGCAAGTGTCATTTTGTTGTAGTGTATTTTTTGTCGGGCTTGTTGCGCAATTTAATAAGTTGAGTAACTGGGTAAGTATCTTTGAAATTACAAAATTGTCATTACATAATTAAACGTATACTTAAAGTGAAGCAGCATTCAACGAAAATAAAGCAAAATAAATTGTTAAACAACAATCATTTATTCATATAATCATATTCATTTTCAAGTCAGTAGTGTTAATAAGAATAATCATAATAAATTGCACAAATTTTTACTTGTGACGGACTAAATCCAATAATAAGAATAATCATAATATGATCAGTTACGTCAATAGTGAAGAACATTAAGTACGAATATTGTTCACATCTCGCAATAATACGGCGCACTCATCTTGATGTCACAGTACACACCATGTTGCACTAATAATTTTGTACTATTATTTGTTATCATATCAAAAATATTAGTCACGGTAAAAATCCTAATGCGTAGCTAAGAGCAATAATTAGTCACGGGTAATTTACTTGTGACAATAAATCACAATTAGCCACGGTAAGAATTCAGTGTGTGGCTAAGAGCAGTATAGTCACAGATAATTTAGCTGTGACAATAAATCATAATTAGCCACGTTAAGAATTCAGTGTGGCTAAGCACATTAATTAGTCACGGTTAACTTACATGTGACAATAAATCATAATTAGCCACGACATTGTGGCTAAAAATAATTATTAGCCACATTCGTGACTTGATGCGTGACTAAACGCATTTGTTAGCCACGGTCATGGCTTAATTCGTGACTAAAAACAATTATTTGTCACGGATATATTTTCCCGTGACATAAATTTTTTTACCAATTAATTTTGAAGGAAGGAGACTTTTTTTCCCGTGACTAAGCAAATTTAGGTCACGAATTATGAATTCCCGTGACATAAATCGTGGCGCAAGTGCCATTTTGTTGTAGTGGCCTATGCTATTAGTTCCTAGGTCTCACAAATATTGGGTGTCAACAATAAGGGTAATTCCTAAATTTTAGGTCACATACCTTTCAGTCTTAGTAACCTAGCCGTCTTAAAACGTTAACCAATGCCCTACCCGTATCTTTCAATCTTGGGTGAGTCATTACTAACATCCTATAAGTCTCCTTTTAGTCTCATTATAGGTTATTATAATTAACGAAACAAAAAAGTCTGAAAACATGCGCGAGGTCAGTCGACCGACCAGCTAACCCAGTCGGTCGACCAACTACCTCAGTCGACCGACCAGTTAAGCTAGTCGGTCGACCGAGGTCTGTTACAGGTCGATTCTGATCTTATACCATATACGCAATTTAATCACGTACATCCTAACATGGGGGTTTAGCTACTCATAACTACAACAATAACAATAACAACAATTAGGAAAATAGAATTCATAGCAATCAATAACATAAACATATGATAAACAACAAGGTTTCAGGATTCTACGCTAAACCGTATACTAGAAACTCTATTGAAATAACAATGATAAACTGCAATTAAAGAGAATTAACGCGAGACGGAATTAGGGCAGAAAGGAAGATTTATTGATTTCCGTGGAACGATTGTTGAATACAAACTGAGAACAATGCTAAAAACTAAAAAAACTAAACAGAAAATTGTAGGGGATTATTGTAAGAATAAGAACAAAGAACTTGCATAAAGATTAGATAAAACTAGATCCTTAGTGTAAAACCCCTCGCGAAAGCGTAAAAGTAAACATACAAAACATGCCAAAAATGCAGCGGAATTAAAACTTTTGAAGAGATAACTAAAACATGCGAGGTGTCTTAACAATATAAAACATGCGGAAGAAGAGAAACATAAATAAGTATATAAGTGCGATAAAAAACAGCCCGGGATAGCATATCCCTACAGGCACAAAATACTGAAACGTAAGTCTAAGGTCTAGCTAACGAAAGGTAAAAGTCAACGATGATGTATCATCGCTCGCTAGCCTCAACGTAACCCCCGCAGAACAGCCTCATGTACCTACACACACACAACATGTGCGCCACAGTCAGTGGGGAGTGACTAGAGTGCTCCTAGCCACCTATTGTCAATAACATGTAACACGTAAAACATCCAACATACTCCGACATTTATAACATGTGAAGCATATATAACAATAACTCATCTTTCATAACATCATGCAATACTATGCAAAGGCTCTCAACCAACTTCGGAAACTATTTGCAAGGAGAGCCGGTTTCCCTTCCGGTTGCCCGGCCGGGGGGTCTTTCAATCCAAACCATTTACGAAACTAGACTAAGAGTCGTCCAATGCCTTGGACGAGCAATACTAAGATAACCAAGTATAATACATTCTTATACACAAACTAAAGCATGCTCAACATCCAATTATATCAACAAGAGATAGGTCACATAGTGACTCGACTCTAACAACTATAGGCCAAACAAGTGACTCTACAAACAAGAGATAGGTCATCCAAGTGACTCAACAAACAAGAGATAGGTCATCCAAGCGACTCGACTCTTACTACTATGAGCAGGCCAACAATCGACTCGTCTATATACCACGACATCCCCAATCTCAGACTATACAACCCCCTGGTAGGACGACATCAAAAGACTGTCCTAGTCTAAACCTGGCCAGACTCTCGGAGCGCAAACCGATAACGATCCCCGATTCGACAAGTGCACAAGGCACCCCCAAGACCCGAACTAGCTAGGAACGAGATATGCCCGAAGGCGGGCAGACAATCTAAGACCTGACCGTGAGAAACAAGTCACTACGGCCAACCAGCTACACGATGCAATCAGGTGAGAACTCGAGTACTATAGCAGCGCACAACAGGTTTACACAAATTACAAATGTCATCTCTAAGATGTACAACAACTCAGACTTGAATGACAATCATTTCTTATATATTTCATCTCTAAACATCCATGTAACACTTAGCCGACTTCGGGAACTAATTTGAGGCGAGAGCCGGTCTCCCTTCCGGTTGCCCGGCCGGGGGGTCTTTCATCCTCAAATCCATTACCGAACCCGACATAAGCGCCGCCCAATTTCTTTGGACTTCAAACAAGCATACGAAACATACGGAAAAAGAATCAAACAATTCCGACATGCGAAACATAAGTTATAAACCAAATAATTCGATCAGGGGCTCAAAACAACAAAAAAACAACCATGAGGTACTCCCAGCCGGTCCACCGGCTGGGAACCCTTTTCCCAACTCTTACGAAACCAACCCAAAAACAACAATAAGGTCTCCCATCCGGCCGGCCGGCTGCCGGTCCACCGGCTGGGAACCCTTTCTCCCAACTTTTACAAAACACGAACAACAAACAACAAAAAGCAGATGGGGCTCTCAGCCGGTCCACCGGCCGCCGGCCTCAGACCGGCTGGGAACCCTCTGTCCCAGAAATACGCAAATCGCCATTTCAAAACTCCAATCAAACTTTAAGGAATCGCTTCTAAACTTCGCATACACCTCTAAAATCACTATTAACAGCATATACAAACATTCATACGACATCCTTAAATCATTTTCATGGATCAAACCTTAACTTTCATAACCAACAATAGAACATTCATTTTTCCTCACAAACAACATACCCATTATCAATACTCAATAAATCATGTGAGAAACATATAATCACTAAACCCTAGCATGATACTAACTAATTTACAGCATCACAACCACAATCCACATAACCTAAACATGTTTCTAGTAACTAAACATACTAAAAACCATGTAAAGTGCTAATATTAGACAAAAGGCCGAGTTTCTCATTATCGTCACCTTAAGAGAGCGATTCTTCACTTCTAATCTTGAACAATGTACGAGTCCTTGTCCGGGTCGTCCAAGTCGACACCTACAAACAACAAAAACGGGTTTTTTGAGGGTAATTTCGAGTATACCTCAAAACAGCCCCGAAATCAACTTTGACGAAACGGAAATTGAAAGAGATAGAAAGAACGGGAATGAAGAGAGGAAAGCGTAGGTGAAAACCTTGCGTCAATCGGAGTTGAGATGAGTAAATGGATGATGATTTTGTGAAGGAGAAAAAGAGTAACAATGGGGAAAATAAGTTACAGTATCTTATTTTTGAGGAGGGAGGAGTAACGTTGGAAAGGGAAGGAGGTGTCCTTTATATTGACTTAAGTCGGGTTTTTAAAATGTAAGGAGCGGAAAAACTTAAAACGGGATTTACCAAGTAAACGTGAAATCTTTAGATTAAACAACTTAAGACGGAACCTAACGACATTTCTTAAAATAAAACTTACGAATTATAATTAAAATATCATTAAATTCCGAAAACTACTTTAAATTAACAAAATTACTTTTATAAAAATACGGGATGTTACAATCACCCCATCTTTCAAAAAGTTTCGACCTCGAAACTTGAAAGCAGTTACGAGGACAACATCAACCACTAAAACTTTCACAGAAACCTTGATATACAAAAACTTAGATTTCTTTCCAAAAATTTCAGAAGTAAAAACCATAGTCCTGCCTCCATCAAGGAACGTTTGGGTTCTCGTTGCGCATTCAAGAACCTGACTTTCTAATCCGAAGGCAAAACCAAGGTGAAATTCAATGAAAAATTTAGATCGATCCGGTGCTTATAGGCATAGTACAGGTTATCAGACGTCTCCAATAACGAGTTCAAATGGCAAACCAACGCTGAAATCCATCAAAGTTGTAAAATTATCCAACTTCTTAAAACCAAGTTTTCTAAAATCAACCTTTTTAGATCTTTCAAACCTTTGAACGAATAAAATTTGTAAAACAAAAGAGGTTTACAACCATTAAAAGGAAGGAAATTCCAAAGAAGTCACAAGGAGCAGAAAAAGGGAGCGGTTAAAGGGAGGAAATTTCAGTGAGGGACACGATAGAAGAACAAGGTTGAGCTCAAGACAACGCTTTATCAGCAAGAAAGAAGGCATCAATGGAGACATACCGGTGACCAGGTGAGGGTAAGCCTCGGCTGCAGCACGACTCATCACGTACACGGTACCCTTGGGCTTCGATCTCTGTACGGCACCAGCAGTAGTAGCAGCTCTACCAGCGACAACCTTCCTCTCAGGGCACTCAAAGGAGCGATGTCCGGTCTTAATGCAAGCAAAGCAGGTGTAGGGGTCGCCGTTGCAGTCAACTCCAAGGTGAAGATCCTTATGACACTTGAAACACTTCAGGGGAGCATTAGGTACAGGCACCGAGTCCTTGACCTTAGATGGGTCGAACCTCTTAAACTTCTTAAACTGAGGTACCGGAGGATCAGGTGAAGGATCAAAGGGTCTCTTCTCAAGGGAGGAAGTCTGTAAGGAAAAGGGAGCAGAAGAAGAAGCTCTAGTCTCAGCATCTATGGCTCGGATGGAACTCTCTGCCCAAATAGCATCATCATAAACCTCAACGAAAGAAGTCGAGTCACGGCGGACCATACTCTCGATGCGAGGCCCCAACTTCCCTCGATAGAAGTATACTCTCTTAGCCTCATCCCTCACAAATCTCGAGGCAAAATGTGCAAGCTGATTGAACTTGTCAGTGTATTCCTGAACGGACATCTTACCCTGCTTCAAGTCCATGAACTCCTTAAGCCTCTGTGATCTAAGCTCCTTAGGATAAAATCTCGTCTCGAGCTTATCCTTAAAAGCCTCCCAATCAAATAAACGATCAAGAATGAAAGTCGGTCCGGTCAATGCCCACCATCTATCGGCTTCCAAGGTCAAAAAGTGAGTGGCTAGCCGCACTCTATCCTCTCTGACTACCGAATACATGGTGAAGCTTTTCTCCAACTCACGGAACCATTCATAAAGGGCAACAGGTTCAACTTCGCCTCCATAAGTCTTCGCGTGGCTCCTGGACATCTGTGATGCTATCCAAGAGAAGCTACCGAGTCGGTTGGCATCACTGCCTGGCGGTGGAGGAGGAGGAGCAGTCTCAGCCTGACGCCTTTGGTTCGCAAGCAACTGATGAAGTGCTTGCATTATCGTATTCTCAGCAGCAGTGGTTCTCAGCATCCTTCAAAAGAGAAAACAGTGTTAACCTAACAATTAACAATCACAAACAGTCTACCACTTGTCCTTAAGTCTACCCAAATCTCTCATTCATTATTCAAGTTATTGGTCAAGTTAAGTTTGGGGATTACATGCCTGAGTGCTTCGGGAGATAACGCTCTGATACCAACTGTAAAACCCCTCGCGAAAGCGTAAAAGTAAACATATAAAACATACCAAAAATGCAACGGAATTAAAACTTTTGAAGAGATAAATAAAACATGCGAGGTGTCTTAACAATATAAAACATGCGGAAGAAGAGAAACATAAATAAGTATATAAGTGCGATACAAAACAGCCCGGGATAGCATATCCCTACAGGCACAAAATACTGAAACGTAAGTCTAAGGTCTAGCTAACGAAAGGTAAAAGTCAACGATGAAGGATCATCGCTCGCTAGCTTCAACGTAACCCCCGCAGAATAGCCTCATGTACCTACACACACAACATGTGCGCCACAGACAGTGGGGAGTGACTAGAGTGCTCCTAGCCACCTATTGTCAATAACATGTAACACGTAAAAATCCAACATACTCCGACATTTATAACATGTGAAGCATATATAATAATAACTCATCTTTCATAACATCATGCAATACTATGCAAAGGCTCTCAACCAACTTCGGAAACTATTTGGAAGGAGAGCCGGTTTCCCTTCCGGTTGCCCGGCCGGGGGGTCTTTCAATCCAAACCATTTACGAAACTAGACTAAGAGTCGTCCAATGCCTTGGACGAGCAATACTAAGATAACCAAGTATAATACATTCTTATACAAAAACTAAAGCATGCTCAACATCCAATTATATCAACAAGAGATAGGTCACCTAGTGACTCGAGTCTAACAACTATAGGCCAACCAAGTGACTCTACAAACAAGAGATAGGTCATCCAAGTGACTCAACAAACAAGAGATAGGTCATCCAAGCGACTCGACTCTTACTACAGCAGGCCAACAATCGACTCGTCTATATACCACGACATCCCCAATCTCAGACTATACAACCCCCCGGTAGGACGACATCAAACGACTGTCCTAGTCTAAACCTGGCCAGACTCTCGGAGCGCAAACGGTTAACGATCCCCGATTCGACAAGGGCACAAAGCACCCCCAAGACCCGAACTAGCTAGGAACGAGATATGCCCGAAGGCGGTTAGACAATCTAAGACCTGACTGTGAGAACCAAGTCACTACGGCCAACCAGCTGCACGATGCAATCATGTGAGAACTCGAGTACTATAGCAGCGCACAGCAGATTTACACAAATTACAAATGTCATCTCTAAGATGTACAACAACTCAGACTTGAATGACAATCATTTCTTATATATTTCATCTCTAAACATCCATGTAACACTTAGCCGACTTCGGGAACTAATTTGACGCGAGAGCCGGTCTCCCTTCCGGTTGCCCGGCCGGGGGGTCTTTCATCCTCAAATCCCTTACCGAACCCGACATAAGCGCCGCCCAATTTCTTGGGACTTCAAACAAGCATACGAAACATACGGAAAAAGAATCAAACAATTCCGATATGCGAAACATAAGTTATAAACCAAATAATTCGATCAGGGGCTCTCAGCCGGTCAGCCACAGGCTGCCGGTTGGCCGGCTGAGGGTCCCAACCTATCATGCTCAAAACAACAAAAAAACAACCATGAGGTACTCCCAGCCGGTCGGCCGGCTGCCGGTCCACCGGCTGGGAACCCTTTTCCCAACTCTTACGAAACCAACCCAAAAACAACAATAAGGTCTCCCAGCCGGCCGGCCGACTGCCGGTCCACCGGCTGGGAACCTTTTCTCCCAACTTTTACAAAACACGAATTACAAACAACAAAAAGCAGATGGGGCTCTCAGCCGGTCCACCGGCCGCCGGCCTCAGACCGGCTGGGAACCCTCTGTCCCAGAAATACGCAAATCGCCATTTTAAAACTCCAATCAAACTTTAAGGAATCGCTTCTAAACTTCGCATACACCTCTAAAATCACTATTAACAGCATATACAAACATTCATACCACATCCTTAAATCATTTTCATGGATCAAACATTAACTTTCATAACCAACAATAGAACATTCATTTTTCCTCACAAACAACATACCCATTATCAATACTCAATAAATCATGTGAGAAACATATAATCACTAAACCCTAGCATGATACTAACTAATTTACAGCATCACAACCACAATCCACACATAACCTAAACATGTTTCTAGTAACTAAACATACTAAAAACCATGTAAAGTGCTAATATTAGACAAAAGGCCGAGTTTCTCATTATCGTCACCTTAAGAGAGTGATTCTTCACTTCTAATCTTGAACAAAGTACGAGTCCTTGTCCGGGTCGTCCAAGTCGACACCTACAAACAACAAAAACGGGTTATTTGAGGGTAATTTCGAGTAAACCTCAAAACAGCCCCGAAATCAACTTTGACGAAACGGAAATTGAAAGAGATAGAAAGAACGGGAATGAAGAGAGGAAAGCGTAGGTGAAAAGCTTGCGTCAATCGGAGTTGAGATGAGTAAATGGATGATGATTTTGTGAAGGAGAAAAAGAGTAACAATGGAGAAAATAAGTTACAGTATCTTATTTTTGAGGGGGGAGGAGTAACGTTGGAAAGGGAAGGAGGTGTCCTTTATATTGACTTGAGTCGGGTTTTTAAAATGTAAGGAGCGGAAAAACTTAAAACGGGATTTACCAAGTAAACGTGAAATCTTTAGATTAAACAACTTAAGACGGAACCTAACGACATTTCTTAAAATAAAACTTACGAATTATAATTAAAATATCATTAAATTCCGAAAACTACTTTAAATTAACAAAATTACTTTTATAAAAATACGGGATGTTACACTTAGCCCTAATCACGAATTAGGTTTAAATAGAAGAATTAGAAGCGTTCTCCTTTAACCTACACTACTACAAAAAGGGGAAACGAGGACGGTTGAAAACCGTCCTAAAACATGAAAGGAACCGTCCTAAATTCCCCCGTCCTCGTTGCCTAAGAGGACGGTTGAAAAAAAGTCAAACCGTCCTCTTTGTATATATCAAAGAGGACGGTTGTTATTAGAACCGTCTTCTTTGTACATATCAAAGAGGACGGTTGCATTTAGAACCATCTTCTTTGATATATATGAAAGAGGACGGTTGCATTTAGAACCGTCTTCCTTGATATTTTGAAGGAGGACGGTTGGAGTTTTGAACCGTCTTGTTTTGAACATGCTCACATAATTTTAAAAGGTGAATTTTAGGACGCTTATGAACAAAACCATCTTGTATAGCCAATTTTTTGGGCGCCAATTTAAAACAATTATCGCAAGCCATTTCAAATGCTCGCACAATTACCGCAAGCCATTTAAAACCGTCCTGTATAGCCAATTAACACAGCAATAGTCACATACCCCACATGGCAGCAATGAGACAACAACAACACAGTACCAAACGACTATACAAACCACAAGCACATACCCCGCTACCAATTAACTCAACTGTTATCATATAACAAACAAAAGAACGAATATTTTACAACAATGTTGTTTCATTAACTTAAATATATCATCTCCTACATTTCGGAAAAAGCAATAAGTTTGTTTCTATAAAATACGAACTATAATATAAGTTCAACACAACTTACAAAATGTCAAGCTATCTAGATAGAATTCATTGGTATACTTTAAACGCTGCCTTCAAATACTTGCGCCGTAAACTGCAATACATAAGTTGCCCAAATGTCTCGCACCTCGTCAATTTGATCAACTGAGTATGTCTTTGGTGCTTTAAACATGAACTATACATAGAAACAAAAGACACAATTACAATCATTTACACAAGGCGTGTAATTTACATAAAAACTTCTTATTTAATTGGAGAAAATGTATGGTAAAAGAACATTAAATAAGAATTTTTCAAGATAACGATTGAACCCAAGACCTTTTAACTATGAAAATATTAACAACCATTAGACTAACATAATTAACCACGCCTCTGCTCGCCAGTATTTCATACTCTGTATTACGATTGAGTGTATCCTTCCCGGATCAAACCAGTTTCTAAATTTCACATACTGTCAATAAATAAAAAATCACATACCTTGACACGCAAGTATTCTTCATGATGTGATGTTTTCACAAAACAGGAGATCAGTATCTGCATTACACAGTACACGGAAACCAATATCGTCAGCTAGAAATGTATTTTAATCTAAAATTGAGAAACAAATTTCATCAAGGAAGTATATTTCCTAATGAAAATAGTGACAGCTAGAGCTACTTCTAAAACAAACATAAGTGTCAAAAGGCAACAGATATACTGATATAGGTATAAAATACTGACCATAAGAGCTTGATTTTCAGGATCAACGTTTTCAGAAACACTCTTCTATGAAGCCTCTTATGTTCAACTTGAGGATTCTTGGCCAGAACTTTACGCATGTCAGCAACAATATTCTAGAGATTGATAAACAAATACCATTATGAGTTTATAAATCTCATGCCTATTCTGATTTACTTTTGTCTTCTGGTGCAAGTGGCGTGGACATGTGACACGCCTTTTGAAAGCACCTAAAAAATCATGCTCATAACTACGTACAGATAATCAAAGATTACTCACATTAATCTTACTAGAATCCAAGTGACTGATTGCAAGATGGGTCTTGATACGCCAGTGAGACTTTTGAGTGAGGTTTCTCAATCAGTCACAAATTAGAAACATACCATCTCAGTAAACTTTTTGAAGCTGCCAGGTTTTTCAGGCATAAATGTGGCTAGCACAGCTTCACGTTGCCGACCAACATCCGCTAGTTCAGTGACCAATCTTAGCCTATCAAAGTTCATATTTGCCCCACTAGTGATAACCACCACATTCTCACCCTTTATATCGTAATGTTTGCAATAAGCTTCTGCACCTGCAAGAGCAAGGGCACCTGCAGGCTCCAGTATGCTTCTTTTTTCCTCAAACATGTTCTGCACCAAAAGCACCAAGTTATCAGTAATACCGTCTTACATTGACACAAATAATGAACTCGAAGAAAACCTGATAGAAAAAAGATAATTATTGCTATACAAAGAGCAAGAAACATAAACGAGTTTAAGTTTACCTTAATGGATGCACAAATGGCATCACGATTAAAAAGAACTACCCCGTCAATCAGTTCCCTACATATGCGGAAAGTTTCTTCGCCCACCACTTTAACCGCAACACCATCAGCGAATCAGTTCCCTACTCTCATTAGATAAGGAAGATCAATTTCGAAGATTACCCCAGAACTAGCATCAACGATCAATTTTTATCAAAAACATAAAACATACAGTAAAACAACGCAATTACGTCATTACGATATACGAGTAATGAACTGTAATCTGTTACAGCCACTATGCATAAAGCCGTAAAGCATAAATAAGAAAGAACAGTGAAGAATGGTTGTGAAAGTAGTGACAAATGAGTAATGAGGTATGTTTAAACAATGCAGCGCTCTTTCACAGCTAGAAAGTTGATGCAAAATGAAAATGCGGAAGCGATATTTGTGAACAATTTGTTACAGACGAAAAGATCGTCGCAACTGGATATTTGATAAGCTAGACCTATAACTTATCAATGGGGAACGAACTCAAGACCTATTGAGTACGAACAATGTTAATATTCAAAACGCATTTGAACAAAAACGAAATTGCTTAACAAGCAGTTTTGTGATTTTAATCTCTGATTTTCTGAACTGTTAATCCAATACTAACAAGGCCTTATATAAGCTAAGAAATACAACCAAACAATTAATCTAGTAATGACCTTGAGTTGTAACAGTTAACTAAGGTCATAAACCACAATTAAAGCTAATAATACTCATGCTAATTATACTACTTGACTCCTCATTAAACTAGTAAATCAGAAACTTTGTAACAACTAATTTGAAATAATTATACTGCTTTATTCCTAACTTAATTAAGCAATTAATCGAGCAAACGGACCATTGTAACATCCAATAAAGCTCACTCGTTTAAGGAAAGGTCGAAATACATTTAATCATTCTCAAGAATAATTAAACTGATTTCCGACTTTCATTGACCTGTAACCCAACCCGTATCATACTCCCTTTCTTCAAAAAGAATCGTCCCGATTCTTAGACCCATGAAGTCCCCCTGGATCGAAAATGAACTTTGCCCTCACAATGACACGGATGACAAGTATTAACAACAAAGTCAAACATATACTCGAACCACCCTTAATGTTAATACCCAACTTGTTCCTTCCTTTTAATTTTTCAAGAATCTCGTTGTTGATCGAGAAAATTGAATAAGAAAAAGGTATCATAGTTGTTGCACTATCGTCCCAAAAACAAACGGCTTGAGGTTGGATTTCATAAGTAACAACAACTTCCCCATCTCTATAATCATCATAAAAAGGAGGTAATGTCGGATTAAAAACCACACATTCCTCGTACATATTTTCCAAAGAGAAAATTTCCGACATTTTTTTCTTTCCGCGTGAACAGTACACGGTGAACAGTAACTTTTTTTTTTTTTTTTTTTTTTGGGGATTTGTTTTTTTTTTATGAAAAGATTAGAACTTCAACAAAGACCCACTAGACAATCAAAACCGATTAACCCTCGAACTACCTCGCTCGAGTTTAATCTTTGAATTCCGATCGCAATCGAAAACTCAACCAATAACTTGGTTTCGACACACCCTTGGGACCGTCTGGATTTAGAAAAATCAAGAGCCTAAGCTCTGATACCATATGATGCGAAATGAAATGCGGAAGTGATTTTGTGATTTTGTGAACAAATCGGTAAAGACGAAAAGATCGTCGCAACTGGATATTTGATAAATTAGACCTATAATTTATCAATGGGGAACGAACTCAAGACCTTTTGAGATCGAACAAGTTTATATTCAAAACGCGTTGAATAATAAACGAAGATAAACTTTGCTAAACAAGCAAACAGTTTTCTGGTTTTCTTATAATTTCTGAAATCTTGGTTGATTTCTATTCAAAGAAAAATAAGCTTAAATAGCCAAATTACAAACAACAAAGTGCAAAGGAAAAGACTCAAATTAATAGACTAATGAAATCTAATAAAGGTCACTTATTACGCCTAATTAAACAACCATAATTGTTGTAACCTCCCGACTTATCAACTAGCCTCCAAACCCGTATCATACCCCTTTTCTTCAAAAAGAATCGTCCCGATTCTTAGACCCATGAAGTCCCCCTGGATCAAAAATGAAGAATACCAGTAAAAGAGCAAAACGAATAATAAACATCATCAACAACTCCGTATACAAGAAAGAACCCCATGCGATGCTGGTTTGCCGTATGTTTCGCCCTTTAAGTTTCCGAAACCTCTTGTGCCAAAGCCGCTTGTGCCTTCCACCCCTCCACTCTCCATGCACAAATCTTAACTTTTTAAGATGACCCATGTTGTCAAACAAGCAAACCAACCCATACAGATTTTCCATGGCTACAACACTCCGTTCCGTTTGAAAATCGACCACGTAATAATAATTTGGCAAATTTTGAAACTTGACTGAGTCTAATTTCTCCTCCTCATGATAATCGTCAAATATTGGAAGTAAGGTCGGATCAAACTTAATATTTTCCTCATAGGTGCTTTCAAACGAGAATACTCCCAACATCTTTTTTTTTCTCGAGTGAACAGTACCACGTGAACAGTTTTTTTTTTTTTTTTTTTTCTTTTTTTTTTTTTGTGAACATCACTCTCTTGAGGTGAGTAATCAAAACCGGTTAACCCTCGAACTACCTCGCTCAAGTTTAACCTTTGAATTCCGATCGCAATCGAAAATTTCAACCAATAACTTGGTTTCGACACGCCCTTGGACCGTCTGGATTTAGAAAAATCAAGAGCCGAAGCTCTGATACCACTTATGATGCGAAATGAAAATGCGGAAGCGATATTTGTGAACAATTTGTTACAGACGAAAAGATCGTCGCAACTAGATATTTGATAAGCTAGACCTATAACTTATCAATGGGGAACGAACTCAAGACCTATTGAGTACGAACAATGTTAATATTCAAAACGCATTTGAACAAAAACGAAATTGCTTAACAAGCAGTTTTGTGATTTTAATCTCTGATTTTCTGAACTGTTAATCCAATACTAACAAGGCCTTATATAAGCTAAGAAATACAACCAAACAATTAATCTAGTAATGACCTTGAGTTGTAACAGTTAACTAAGGTCATAAACCACAATTAAAGCTAATAATACTCATGCTAATTATACTACTTGACTCCTCATTAAACTAGTAAATCAGAAACTTTGTAACAACTACTTTGAAATAATTATACTGCTTTATTCCTAACTTAATTAAGCAATTAATCGAGCAAACGGACCATTGTAACATCCAATAAAGCTCACTCGTTTAACGAAAGGTCGAAATACATTTAATCATTCTCAAGAATAATTAAACTGATTTCCGACTTTCATTGACCTGTAACCCAACCCGTATCAAAAGTAGAAACCAACCTCTGGTTTAACTCTCTTCACATATGCAGCAATACCAGCAATGAGTCCACCTCCTCCAACAGGCACAAAGATTGCATGTACGGGGCGACCTTTCATCTGGCTTACAATCTCCATCCCTACTGTTCCTTGCCCCATAATAAAATCAGGATGGTCAAATGGCGGAACAAATGTCCGACCCTCGTCTAAGGCTCTCTTTTCAGCATAAGCTTGTGCCTCATCGTATGAGTCACCTACAAGAACAACTGTAGCGCCAAGCCTCTCGACTGACTTCCACTGTAAAATAAGAAAATTATCAGGTTTGGATGACGCTATCATTTAGGTCATATACATACGCAAAATGAAATTCATCATTATATGATTAAAAAAAATAAAATTGAACCTTGATCTCTGGTGTGGTGACAGGTATCACAATACCGTTATTTTCCGTGAAGTTTTCAGAATTTTGGTCTATAATAAAGAGTTGAAGTGTTGTCATATCGGACACACAACCGAAGTGACGTATCTCACTAACATAGCATATACCAACATAACAAATTAAATAAAGGTAATACAAATAGTAAATACATGTAGCTATTAAGCTGACAAACTTGAAAATAGTTCCTATGCAGCCCGACAGAAAGTGGAAATATAACCTGGACAAACAGAAGGCAGCTGCCAGAACAGTTGAAGGTGACTTCACAAAATTTAGAAGCCTTTGCTTCACAAGCTGGCTAGATTCTGTAGGCATAACCACTGGATCCAAACTCCTGCACCCAATGGATGTTATCATAAACCAACATCGCCAGAAATCAGAAAATATTCAAAGCCAGAGCCAATTAATGACATGACCCAACTGGCGGAGAAAGTTCCAGTATTTGAACCTGCATATAAGTAATGCAGCAGTCCACAGCAATATAGGTTGCAGATATGAGGTTGTAACATAGTTAGTTGTACTTTTTTTCCAACTGCCATCACTTTTCTACATGTAAAAAACATTGATCGTCAGGCATTAGATTAAGCAGGAGATAGAAATTTATATTGGAGAAACAACTGAAAGTAAACACCGGCAGCATACCCATTCAAAGCTTAAACAGATGCCAAAACAAGTAATTTATATACAGTAATTCGCTGATTTTACACAATGGAAAGGGCCCGGAAGGTGAGCCAATGTGCACAAGACTACACAAGCATAAAAAATAGGAGAAAAGAAGTTGTGTGAATAAGAAGGATATCTCACATGTCCAAATATTTTTCGAAAAAGCTGCATGAGTGGCTGCAAACCCCATATAGCAAAAATGACAATAACGACAGGAGGAACCAACTTCCTTACCAAAGGAATACCGTGAAAAGCATTGTAGGACCTGTGCACCAAAAATTTAGTTAAAAACAATACCCACTTAGGCGCTGAGAATCATCTAATTAACATTCAAGGACCTAAAACAGAAAGAGAAAGCATTAACAATACATCAGAAGCAACAAGATATTTATGAGCATTAGTGTGAATTGATGAAGTTTGGCAGATATCCGTCCTTAAAACTGATCTAGGTATTCAACTAAAAACTGACACCACCAGGCCTCCATCCCCAAACAATGAACCCAAAAAAGATAACGAAAAATAAAGCAAAGGAAAAGATGAAAGCAAAGCTTTCAAATAACTTGCCTTACTAATGCATTAGTACAAGATTTTACAGTAGGAATTGCAGCATTTTGGCCAAAAAATAGGAAAGAATTGCATCTAAGAAGGCTGCATCTGTGCGGCAGGGTACACAGTGGACTATTAAAACTTGTGGATAAATGGTGAATCCATAAATCTTGTCTCTGTAATTGAAAACTTCACACAATTAATAAGGACCAGGGAAGAAAGATTAAGATTAGTTTTAGCTCACAATGGCCTAGAGAAACGTCGAAAACAGAAAAGCACAACTCTAGCACTCTTTTGCCTTAAATGCGTACACAAAAAATAATCATCCCTCTATATTTTATTTCAGCGAAGAACGAATGCTTCTTTAATTCTGCAGACGATCTCTTAGTCTCGAAACCCCTACATATATACAGTTGTTAAGAGAACTGAACACCAGAACAGAATATATACATTCACAGAACTGAAAACCAGATCAGAATATATACATTCACATTTTAGATCACGTTTTGGTCAATGTGCGAATACGGTAGTGCAAGGAAGTTGCACAATCAGTATGGTTAGTTACACTCAAAAGCAAACCAGTGGAGTACTAGAGTTGTTCTTTTACGGTTTTACCCATCCTACAACAATTTCAACAGTACCAAAGCCACCAAGAGTGGAGACCCAGGAACTGCAATTGAGGGATTCCTTAAATACGGGTTTATAGCAGACTTCGACTAGAGCAAGTTTTTATACTGTAATTGAATTCAAAATAAGGATTAAGTAGTAATTGAATTACAAAAAATACTAACTATTGTTCGATCAATTAAACTAATTTCATTCGCCGATTACCAAAATTAATCGAGTTCAAAATATGAATTTCCTGAACTAATATATAATAGCAATAGGATTAATGAACATACCTTGATTAATAATGATAAAGGAGAACATGGGCAACAGTGAATTGGACGCGCGCGGTGGTGAAATAGGGTTGATGGACAGTGGGTTTCGTAATTCGGAACGAAGAAGAAGAAGTAGTATAGGCGTGCTGGGTTTGTAATTTAGGAAACTACAGGAAGTTGTTTTAATTAACAAACTAAGAGGAAGGTAATAACCCCAACCGTCTTCGTTATATTTATAAGAGGACGGTTATAAATACAACCGTCTTCGTTGTGTTTATAAGAGGACGGTTCACATGTACAATCGTCTTCTTTTTAAATAAGAGGACGGATTAATTGACCAACCGTCCTCATTACGTTTATAAAGAGGACGTTTTTTTTGTTAACCGTCCTATTTATAATACCATTAATGGCGCCAGTTTTATTTGCTTGATAGAGGACGGTCTCCTCCCCAACCGTCCTCTAAGAGGCGTCCTCTTATCCTAGATTTGTAGTAGTGCTAATGCGTCCACGGGCTTTTGCGATTTTTCTGAAGTCTGCGCTGTGGTCGACCGACCAGGGTAGTCGGTCGGTCGACCGGTTATCGAGCCCAACAGGTCTTCTGTTTTCGAATTTGGAAATCTGAACTTAAGTCATCAGCTACTCTGGTCGACCGACCAGGATAGTCGGTCGGTCGACCGATTTTCCTGAGTGTCAGTTTTGAAATCTTCTCGAGTTCGTCTTGTGGTCCTCGATTTGCGCATTGGGTGTTGTTTCCTTCTCATTCCTTGGCTCTTTTGGTTATGCAAAAATCCCGAGGTTAACAATTTGGACTGAAATCACCTCTTTTCCGCATAATTCTGCAAAAGAGCACAAAAATACGAAAGTAGACAATTGTTGGGAAATAAAGGCTAAAACATCGTAAATGAGCAATAAAATGCGTGTAAAATACATATAAAACATCATAAAATAGACACGCATCAATCGAAAATTGCACGGATGCTTAATCGAGTCAGATAAAGCGGACTCAAAAATTTTCAAAAACATCCGAGCACATTTGACGTTACCGGTATGCTATAAACTAAATTCGTCCGAAAATCGGATAATCGTGTAAAAGTGATTTATAATTGTTTATAGGGTCTAGAATCGAATAAGATACCACATGATACGATTTTGGACACGTGGCATAAAATTAGGCAGAAAAATAAAAATGGTCGCTCCAACAACCCGTAACGGGTCGAATTAAAAGGTATATAATACACGTTTTTTAGGTCTCTGAGCTCTCGAAACAAAAATGACTGTAAATCGCACGGATGGTTAATCGAGTCAGTTAAAGAGGACTCAAAAATTTTCAAAAACTTCGAAAGACATTTGACGTTACTGGTATGCTATAAACCAATTTCGTCAGAAAATCGGATAACCTTGTAAGAGTGATTTATAGTTGTTTATAGGGTCTAGAATCGAATAAGATATCTCAAGATGCGATTTCAGACAAGTGGTAGAAAAACAGGCTAAAAAATAAAAATGACTGCTCCGACCACCCGAAACAGCTCGAATTGAAGGGTTTATAATACTCGTTTTTTAGGCCTCTGAGCTCCTGAAACAATAACTGCCAAATCGCACGGATGGTTACTCGACTCAGATTAGGCAGACCCAAAATTTTTCAAAAACATCGAGAGACATTTGACGTTACCGGTATGCTATAAACCAATTTTCGTCCGATAATCGGATAACCGTGTAAACGTGATTTATAGTTGTTTATAGTGTCTAGAATCGAATAAGATATCTCATGATGCGATTTCGGACACGTGGTAGAAAAAAAGGCTTAAAAATAAAAAATTGCCGCTCCGACCACCCGAAACAGCTCGAATTGAAGGGTATATAATACACGTTTTTGATGCCTCTGAGCTCCTGAAACAAAAATTGCCGAAATCGCACGGATGGTTTTCTAGTCAGATAAAGCGGACTCAAAAATTTTCAAATACATCGGAAGACATTTGACGTTACCGATATGCTATAAACCAACTTCGTTCGAAAATCGGATAACCGTGTAAAAGTTATTTATAGATGTTTATAGGGTCTAGAATCAAATAAGATAACACGTGATACGATTTCGGACACGTGATATATAAACATGCAGAAAAATAAAAATGGTGACTCCTACCATCCAAAACGTCACGAATTGACGGGTATATAATACAGGTTTTTTAGGCCTCTGAGTTCCCGACACAAAAATGACCGAAAATTGCACGGATGGTTAATCGAGTCAGGTAAAGCGTACTCTAAAATTTTCGAAAACATCGGAGGACATTTGACGTTACCATTATGCTATAACCCAATTTCGTCCAAAAGACGGATAACCGTGTAAAAGTGATTTATAGTTGGTTATAGGGTCTAGAATCAAATAAGATACCACATGATGCAATTTCAGACACGTGGCAAAAAAACTGCCTGAAAAAATAAAAATGGTCGCTCCGACCACCCGAAGCAGCTCGAATTGAAGGGTATATAATACACGTTTTTTAGGCCTTTGATCTTCCGAAACAAAAATGACCGAAAATCGCACAGATGGTTAGTCGAGTCAGATAAAGCGGACTCAAAACTATTCAAAAACATCGGAAGACCTTTGACGTTACCGTCATGCTATAAACCAATTTTGTCCGAAAATCGGATAACCGTGTACAAGTGATTTATAGTTGTTTATAGGGTCTAGAATCGAATAAGATACCACATGATGCAATTTCAGACACGTGTTATAAAAACAACCTGAAAAATAATAATGTTCGCTCCGACCACCTGAAAAGTCTCGAATTGAAGGGTATACAATGCACGTTTTGTAGGCCTCTGTGCTCCTGAAACGAAATTGACCGAAAATTGCAAAGATGGTTAATCGAGTCAGATAAAGCGGGCACCAAAATTTTCAAAAACATCGGAAGACATATGACGTTACCGTTATGCTATAAACCAGTTTCGGCCGAAAATTTGATAACCATATAAAAGTGATTTATAATTGTTTATAGGGTCTAGAATAGAATAAGATATCTCATGATGTGATTTCGGACACGTGGTAGATAAACAGGCTGAAAAATAAAAAAGGCCGCTCCAACCACCCCTAACAGCTCGAATTGAAGGGTATATAGTACACGTTTTTTAGGCTTCTGAGCTCCCGAAAAAAAATTACCGAAATCGCACGGATGGTTACTCGAGTCAGATAAAGCGGACTCAAAAATTTTCAAATACATCGGAAGACATTTGACGTTACCGATATGCTTTAAACCAATTTCGTCCAAAAATCGAATAACCGTGTAAAAGTTATTTATAGTTGTTTATAGGGTCTAGAATCGAATAAGATATCTCAATATGCGATTTCAGTGTGGTAGAAAAACAGGCTAAAAAATAAAAATGACTGCTCCGACCACCCGAAATAGCTCGAATTGAAGGGTTTATAATACTCGTTTTTTAGGCCTCTGAGCTCCTGAAACAAAAATTGTCGAAATCGCACGGATGGTTACTCGACTCAGATTAGGCAGACTCAAAATATTTGAAAAACATCGAGAGACATTTGACGTTACCGGTATGTTATAAACCAATTTCGTCCGAAAATCAAATAACCGTGTAAAAGTGATTTATAGTTGTTTATAGGGTCTAGAATCGAATAAGATATCTCATGATGCGATTTCGAACACGTGGTAGAAAAAAAGGCTGAAAAATAAAAAAAGTGCCGCTCCGACCACCCGAAACAGCTCGAATTGAAGGGTATATAATACACGTTTTTGAGGCGTCTGAGCTCCTAAAACAAAAATTGCCGAAATTGCACGGATGGTTACTCAAGTCAGATAAAGAGACATTTGACATTAGCGATATGATATAAACCAATTTCGTTCGAAAATCGGATAACCGTGTAAAAGTTATCTATAGTTGTTTATAGGGTCTAGAATTAAATAAGATACCACGTGATACGATTTCGGACACGTGATATATAAACATGCAGAAAAATAAAAATGGTGACTCCGACGATCCGAAACGTCACGAATTGACGGGTATATAATACAGGTTTTTTAGGCCTCTGAGTTCCCGACACAAAAATGACCGAAATCGCACGGATGGTTAATCGAGTCAGATAAAGCGGACTCTAAAATTTTCAAAAACATCGGAGGACATTTGACGTTACCATTATGCTATAACCCAATTTCGTGCGGAAGACGGATAACCGTGTAAAAGTGATTTATAGTTGGTTATAGGGTCTAGAATCGAATAAGATACCACATGATGCAATTTAAGACACGTGGCAAAAAAACTGCCTGAAAAAATAAAAATGGTCGCTCCGACCACCCGAAACAGCTCGAATTGAAGGGTATATAATACACGTTCTTTAGGCCTTTGATCTTCCGATAAAAAATAACCGTAAATCGCACAGATGGTTAGTCGAGTCAGATAAAGCGGACTCAAAACTATTCAAAAACATCGGAAGACCTTTGACGTTACCGTTATGCTATAAACCAAATTTGTCCGAAAATCGGATAACCGTGTAAAAGTGATTTATAGTTGGTTATAGGGTCTAGAATCGAATAAGATACCACATGATGCAATTTCAGACACGTGGCAAAAAAACTGCCTGAAAAAATAAAAATGGTCGCTCCGACCACCCGAAACAGCTCGAATTGAAGGGTATATAATACACGTTCTTTAGGCCTTTGATCTTCCGAAAAAAAATGACCGAAAATCGCACAGATGGTTAGTCGAGTCAGATAAAGCGGACTCAAAACTATTCAAAAACATCGGAAGACCTTTGACGTTACCGTTATGCTATAAACCAAATTTGTCCGAAAATCGGATAACCGTGTACAAGTGATTTATAGTTGTTTATAGGGTCTAGAATCGAATAAGATACCACATGATGCAATTTCAGACACGTGTTATAAAAACAACATGAATAATAATAATGTTTGCTCCGACCACCTGAAACGTCTCGAATTGAAGGGTATACAATGCACGTTTTGTAGGCCTCTGTGCTCCTGAAACGAAAATGACCGAAAATTGCAAAGATTGTTAATCGAGTCAGATAAAGCGGGCACCAAAAAACATCAGAAGACATATGATGTTACCGGTATGCTATAAACCAGTTTCGGCCGAAAATTTGATAACCATATAAATGTGATTTATAGTTGTTTATAGGGTCTAGAATAGAATAAGATATCTCATGATGCGATTTCGGACACGTGGTAGATAAACAGGCTGAAAAATAAAAAAGGCCGCTCCAACCACCCCTAACAGCTCGAATTGAAGGGTATATAGTACACGTTTTTTAGGCTTCTGAGCTCCCGAAAAAAAATTACCGAAATCGCACGGATGGTTACTCGAGTCAGATAAAGCGGACTCAAAAATTTTCAAATACATCGGAAGACATTTGACGTTACCGATATGCTTTAAACCAATTTCGTCCAAAAATCGAATAACCGTGTAAAAGTTATTTATAGTTGTTTATAGGGTCTAGAATCGAATAAGATATCTCAAGATGCGATTTCAGACAGGTGGTAGAAAAACAGGCTAAAAAATAAAAAAGACTGTTCGACCACCCGAAACAGCTCGAATTCAAGGGTTTATAATACTCGTTTTTTAGGCCTTTGAGCTCCTGAAACAAAAATTGTCGAAATCGCACGGATGGTTACTCGACTCAGATTAGGCAGACTCAAAATATTTGAAAAACATCGAGAGACATTTGACGTTACCGGTATGTTATAAACCAATTTCGTCCGAAAATCAAATAACCGTGTAAAAGTAATTTATAGTTGTTTATAGGGTCTAGAATCGAATAAGATATCTCATGATGCGATTTCGGACACGTGGTAGAAAAAAAGGCTGAAAAATAAAAAAAGTGCCGCTCCGACCACCCGAAACAGCTCGAATTGAAGGGTATATAATACACGTTTTTGAGGCGTCTGAGCTCCTAAAACAAAAATTGCCGAAATTGCACAGATGGTTACTCAAGTCAGATAAAGAGACATTTGACGTTAGCGATATGATATAAACCAATTTCGTTCGAAAATCGGATAACCGTGTAAAAGTTATCTATAGTTGTTTATAGGGTCTAGAATTAAATAAGATACCACGTGATACGATTTCGGACACGTGATATATAAACATGCAGAAAAATAAAAATGGTGACTCCTACCATCCAAAACGTCACGAATTGACGGGTATATAATACAGGTTTTTTAGGCCTCTGAGTTCCCGACACAAAAATGACCGAAAATTGCACGGATGGTTAATCGAGTCAGATAAAGCGTACTCTAAAATTTTCGAAAACATCGGAGGACATTTGACGTTACCATTATGCTATAACCCAATTTCGTCCAAAAGACGGATAACCGTGGAAAAGTGATTTATAGTTGGTTATAGGGTCTATAATCAAATAAGATACCACATGATGCAATTTCAGACACGTGGCAAAAAAACTGCCTGAAAAAATAAAAATGGTCGCTCCGACCACCCGAAACAGCTCGAATTGAAGGGTATATAATACACGTTTTTTAGGCCTTTGATCTTCCGAAACAAAAATGACCGAAAATCGCACAGATGGTTAGTCGAGTCAGATAAAGCGGACTCAAAACTATTCAAAAACATCGGAAGACCTTTGACGTTACCGTTATGCTATAAACCAATTTTGTCCGAAAATCGGATAACCGTGTACAAGTGATTTATAGTTGTTTATAGGGTCTAGAATCGAATAAGATACCACATGATGCAATTTCAGACACGTGTTATAAAAACAACCTGAAAAATAATAATGTTCGCTCCGACCACCTGGAAAGTCTCGAATTGAAGGGTATACAATGCACGTTGTGTAGGCCTCTGTGCTCCTGAAACGAAATTGACCGAAAATTGCAAAGATGGTTAATCGAGTCAGATAAAGCGGTCACCAAAATTTTCAAAAACATCGAAAGACATATGACGTTACCGGTATGCTATAAACCAGTTTCGGCCGAAAATTTGATAACCATATAAATGTGATTTATAGTTGTTTATAGGGTCTAGAATAGAATAAGATATCTCATGATGCGATTTCGGACACGTGGTAGATAAACAGGCTGAAAAATAAAAAAGGCCGCTCCAACCACCCCTAACAGCTCGAATTGAAGGGTATATAGTACACGTTTTTTAGGCTTCTGAGCTCCCGAAAAAAAATTACCGAAATCGCACGGATGGTTACTCGAGTCAGATAAAGCGGACTCAAAAATTTTCAAATACATCGGAAGACATTTGACGTTACCGATATGCTTTAAACCAATTTCGTCCAAAAATCGAATAACCGTGTAAAAGTTATTTATAGTTGTTTATAGGGTCTAGAATCGAATAAGATATCTCAAGATGCGATTTCAGACAGGTGGTAGAAAAACAGGCTAAAAAATAAAAAAGACTGTTCGACCACCCGAAACAGCTCTAATTCAAGGGTTTATAATACTCGTTTTTTAGGCCTTTGAGCTCCTGAAACAAAAATTGTCGAAATCGCACGGATGGTTACTCGACTCAGATTAGGCAGACTCAAAATATTTGAAAAACATCGAGAGACATTTGACGTTACCGGTATGTTATAAACCAATTTCGTCCGAAAATCAAATAACCGTGTAAAAGTAATTTATAGTTGTTTATAGGGTCTAGAATCGAATAAGATATCTCATGATGCGATTTCGGACACGTGGTAGAAAAAAAGGCTGAAAAATAAAAAAAGTGCCGCTCCGACCACCCGAAACAGCTCGAATTGAAGGGTATATAATACACGTTTTTGAGGCGTCTGAGCTCCTAAAACAAAAATTGCCGAAATTGCACAGATGGTTACTCAAGTCAGATAAAGAGACATTTGACGTTAGCGATATGATATAAACCAATTTCGTTCGAAAATCGGATAACCGTGTAAAAGTTATCTATAGTTGTTTATAGGGTCTAGAATTAAATAAGATACCACGTGATACGATTTCGGACACGTGATATATAAACATGCAGAAAAATAAAAATGGTGACTCCTACCATCCAAAACGTCACGAATTGACGGGTATATAATACAGGTTTTTTAGGCCTCTGAGTTCCCGACACAAAAATGACCGAAAATTGCACGGATGGTTAATCGAGTCAGATAAAGCGTACTCTAAAATTTTCGAAAACATCGGAGGACATTTGACGTTACCATTATGCTATAACCCAATTTCGTCCAAAAGACGGATAACCGTGGAAAAGTGATTTATAGTTGGTTATAGGGTCTATAATCAAATAAGATACCACATGATGCAATTTCAGACACGTGGCAAAAAAACTGCCTGAAAAAATAAAAATGGTCGCTCCGACCACCCGAAACAGCTCGAATTGAAGGGTATATAATACACGTTTTTTAGGCCTTTGATCTTCCGAAACAAAAATGACCGAAAATCGCACAGATGGTTAGTCGAGTCAGATAAAGCGGACTCAAAACTATTCAAAAACATCGGAAGACCTTTGACGTTACCGTTATGCTATAAACCAATTTTGTCCGAAAATCGGATAACCGTGTACAAGTGATTTATAGTTGTTTATAGGGTCTAGAATCGAATAAGATACCACATGATGCAATTTCAGACACGTGTTATAAAAACAACCTGAAAAATAATAATGTTCGCTCCGACCACCTGGAAAGTCTCGAATTGAAGGGTATACAATGCACGTTGTGTAGGCCTCTGTGCTCCTGAAACGAAATTGACCGAAAATTGCAAAGATGGTTAATCGAGTCAGATAAAGCGGTCACCAAAATTTTCAAAAACATCGAAAGACATATGACGTTACCGGTATGCTATAAACCAGTTTCGGCCGAAAATTTGATAACCATATAAATGTGATTTATAGTTGTTTATAGGGTCTAGAATAGAATAAGATATCTCATGATGCGATTTCGGACACGTGGTAGATAAACAGGCTGAAAAATAAAAAAGGCCGCTCCAACCACCCCTAACAGCTCGAATTGAAGGGTATATAGTACACGTTTTTTAGGCTTCTGAGCTCCCGAAAAAAAATTACCGAAATCGCACGGATGGTTACTCGAGTCAGATAAAGCGGACTCAAAAATTTTCAAATACATCGGAAGACATTTGACGTTACCGATATGCTTTAAACCAATTTCGTCCAAAAATCGAATAACCGTGTAAAAGTTATTTATAGTTGTTTATAGGGTCTAGAATCGAATAAGATATCTCAAGATGCGATTTCAGACAGGTGGTAGAAAAACAGGCTAAAAAATAAAAAAGACTGTTCGACCACCCGAAACAGCTCGAATTCAAGGGTTTATAATACTCGTTTTTTAGGCCTTTGAGCTCCTGAAACAAAAATTGTCGAAATCGCACGGATGGTTACTCGACTCAGATTAGGCAGACTCAAAATATTTGAAAAACATCGAGAGACATTTGACGTTACCGGTATGTTATAAACCAATTTCGTCCGAAAATCAAATAACCGTGTAAAAGTAATTTATAGTTGTTTATAGGGTCTAGAATCGAATAAGATATCTCATGATGCGATTTCGGACACGTGGTAGAAAAAAAGGCTGAAAAATAAAAAAAGTGCCGCTCCGACCACCCGAAACAGCTCGAATTGAAGGGTATATAATACACGTTTTTGAGGCGTCTGAGCTCCTAAAACAAAAATTGCCGAAATTGCACAGATGGTTACTCAAGTCAGATAAAGAGACATTTGACGTTAGCGATATGATATAAACCAATTTCGTTCGAAAATCGGATAACCGTGTAAAAGTTATCTATAGTTGTTTATAGGGTCTAGAATTAAATAAGATACCACGTGATACGATTTCGGACACGTGATATATAAACATGCAGAAAAATAAAAATGGTGACTCCTACCATCCAAAACGTCACGAATTGACGGGTATATAATACAGGTTTTTTAGGCCTCTGAGTTCCCGACACAAAAATGACCGAAAATTGCACGGATGGTTAATCGAGTCAGATAAAGCGTACTCTAAAATTTTCGAAAACATCGGAGGACATTTGACGTTACCATTATGCTATAACCCAATTTCGTCCAAAAGACGGATAACCGTGGAAAAGTGATTTATAGTTGGTTATAGGGTCTATAATCAAATAAGATACCACATGATGCAATTTCAGACACGTGGCAAAAAAACTGCCTGAAAAAATAAAAATGGTCGCTCCGACCACCCGAAACAGCTCGAATTGAAGGGTATATAATACACGTTTTTTAGGCCTTTGATCTTCCGAAACAAAAATGACCGAAAATCGCACAGATGGTTAGTCGAGTCAGATAAAGCGGACTCAAAACTATTCAAAAACATCGGAAGACCTTTGACGTTACCGTTATGCTATAAACCAATTTTGTCCGAAAATCGGATAACCGTGTACAAGTGATTTATAGTTGTTTATAGGGTCTAGAATCGAATAAGATACCACATGATGCAATTTCAGACACGTGTTATAAAAACAACCTGAAAAATAATAATGTTCGCTCCGACCACCTGGAAAGTCTCGAATTGAAGGGTATACAATGCACGTTGTGTAGGCCTCTGTGCTCCTGAAACGAAATTGACCGAAAATTGCAAAGATGGTTAATCGAGTCAGATAAAGCGGTCACCAAAATTTTCAAAAACATCGAAAGACATATGACGTTACCGGTATGCTATAAACCAGTTTCGGCCGAAAATTTGATAACCATATAAATGTGATTTATAGTTGTTTATAGGGTCTAGAATAGAATAAGATATCTCATGATGCGATTTCGGACACGTGGTAGATAAACAGGCTGAAAAATAAAAAAGGCCGCTCCAACCACCCCTAACAGCTCGAATTGAAGGGTATATAGTACACGTTTTTTAGGCTTCTGAGCTCCCGAAAAAAAATTACCGAAATCGCACGGATGGTTACTCGAGTCAGATAAAGCGGACTCAAAAATTTTCAAATACATCGGAAGACATTTGACGTTACCGATATGCTTTAAACCAATTTCGTCCAAAAATCGAATAACCGTGTAAAAGTTATTTATAGTTGTTTATAGGGTCTAGAATCGAATAAGATATCTCAAGATGCGATTTCAGACAGGTGGTAGAAAAACAGGCTAAAAAATAAAAAAGACTGTTCGACCACCCGAAACAGCTCGAATTCAAGGGTTTATAATACTCGTTTTTTAGGCCTTTGAGCTCCTGAAACAAAAATTGTCGAAATCGCACGGATGGTTACTCGACTCAGATTAGGCAGACTCAAAATATTTGAAAAACATCGAGAGACATTTGACGTTACCGGTATGTTATAAACCAATTTCGTCCGAAAATCAAATAACCGTGTAAAAGTAATTTATAGTTGTTTATAGGGTCTAGAATCGAATAAGATATCTCATGATGCGATTTCGGACACGTGGTAGAAAAAAAGGCTGAAAAATAAAAAAAGTGCCGCTCCGACCACCCGAAACAGCTCGAATTGAAGGGTATATAATACACGTTTTTGAGGCGTCTGAGCTCCTAAAACAAAAATTGCCGAAATTGCACAGATGGTTACTCAAGTCAGATAAAGAGACATTTGACGTTAGCGATATGATATAAACCAATTTCGTTCGAAAATCGGATAACCGTGTAAAAGTTATCTATAGTTGTTTATAGGGTCTAGAATTAAATAAGATACCACGTGATACGATTTCGGACACGTGATATATAAACATGCAGAAAAATAAAAATGGTGACTCCTACCATCCAAAACGTCACGAATTGACGGGTATATAATACAGGTTTTTTAGGCCTCTGAGTTCCCGACACAAAAATGACCGAAAATTGCACGGATGGTTAATCGAGTCAGATAAAGCGTACTCTAAAATTTTCGAAAACATCGGAGGACATTTGACGTTACCATTATGCTATAACCCAATTTCGTCCAAAAGACGGATAACCGTGGAAAAGTGATTTATAGTTGGTTATAGGGTCTATAATCAAATAAGATACCACATGATGCAATTTCAGACACGTGGCAAAAAAACTGCCTGAAAAAATAAAAATGGTCGCTCCGACCACCCGAAACAGCTCGAATTGAAGGGTATATAATACACGTTTTTTAGGCCTTTGATCTTCCGAAACAAAAATGACCGAAAATCGCACAGATGGTTAGTCGAGTCAGATAAAGCGGACTCAAAACTATTCAAAAACATCGGAAGACCTTTGACGTTACCGTTATGCTATAAACCAATTTTGTCCGAAAATCGGATAACCGTGTACAAGTGATTTATAGTTGTTTATAGGGTCTAGAATCGAATAAGATACCACATGATGCAATTTCAGACACGTGTTATAAAAACAACCTGAAAAATAATAATGTTCGCTCCGACCACCTGGAAAGTCTCGAATTGAAGGGTATACAATGCACGTTGTGTAGGCCTCTGTGCTCCTGAAACGAAATTGACCGAAAATTGCAAAGATGGTTAATCGAGTCAGATAAAGCGGTCACCAAAATTTTCAAAAACATCGAAAGACATATGACGTTACCGGTATGCTATAAACCAGTTTCGGCCGAAAATTTGATAACCATATAAATGTGATTTATAGTTGTTTATAGGGTCTAGAATAGAATAAGATATCTCATGATGCGATTTCGGACACGTGGTAGATAAACAGGCTGAAAAATAAAAAAGGCCGCTCCAACCACCCCTAACAGCTCGAATTGAAGGGTATATAGTACACGTTTTTTAGGCTTCTGAGCTCCCGAAAAAAAATTACCGAAATCGCACGGATGGTTACTCGAGTCAGATAAAGCGGACTCAAAAATTTTCAAATACATCGGAAGACATTTGACGTTACCGATATGCTTTAAACCAATTTCGTCCAAAAATCGAATAACCGTGTAAAAGTTATTTATAGTTGTTTATAGGGTCTAGAATCGAATAAGATATCTCAAGATGCGATTTCAGACAGGTGGTAGAAAAACAGGCTAAAAAATAAAAAAGACTGTTCGACCACCCGAAACAGCTCGAATTCAAGGGTTTATAATACTCGTTTTTTAGGCCTTTGAGCTCCTGAAACAAAAATTGTCGAAATCGCACGGATGGTTACTCGACTCAGATTAGGCAGACTCAAAATATTTGAAAAACATCGAGAGACATTTGACGTTACCGGTATGTTATAAACCAATTTCGTCCGAAAATCAAATAACCGTGTAAAAGTAATTTATAGTTGTTTATAGGGTCTAGAATCGAATAAGATATCTCATGATGCGATTTCGGACACGTGGTAGAAAAAAAGGCTGAAAAATAAAAAAAGTGCCGCTCCGACCACCCGAAACAGCTCGAATTGAAGGGTATATAATACACGTTTTTGAGGCGTCTGAGCTCCTAAAACAAAAATTGCCGAAATTGCACAGATGGTTACTCAAGTCAGATAAAGAGACATTTGACGTTAGCGATATGATATAAACCAATTTCGTTCGAAAATCGGATAACCGTGTAAAAGTTATCTATAGTTGTTTATAGGGTCTAGAATTAAATAAGATACCACGTGATACGATTTCGGACACGTGATATATAAACATGCAGAAAAATAAAAATGGTGACTCCTACCATCCAAAACGTCACGAATTGACGGGTATATAATACAGGTTTTTTAGGCCTCTGAGTTCCCGACACAAAAATGACCGAAAATTGCACGGATGGTTAATCGAGTCAGATAAAGCGTACTCTAAAATTTTCGAAAACATCGGAGGACATTTGACGTTACCATTATGCTATAACCCAATTTCGTCCAAAAGACGGATAACCGTGGAAAAGTGATTTATAGTTGGTTATAGGGTCTATAATCAAATAAGATACCACATGATGCAATTTCAGACACGTGGCAAAAAAACTGCCTGAAAAAATAAAAATGGTCGCTCCGACCACCCGAAACAGCTCGAATTGAAGGGTATATAATACACGTTTTTTAGGCCTTTGATCTTCCGAAACAAAAATGACCGAAAATCGCACAGATGGTTAGTCGAGTCAGATAAAGCGGACTCAAAACTATTCAAAAACATCGGAAGACCTTTGACGTTACCGTTATGCTATAAACCAATTTTGTCCGAAAATCGGATAACCGTGTACAAGTGATTTATAGTTGTTTATAGGGTCTAGAATCGAATAAGATACCACATGATGCAATTTCAGACACGTGTTATAAAAACAACCTGAAAAATAATAATGTTCGCTCCGACCACCTGGAAAGTCTCGAATTGAAGGGTATACAATGCACGTTGTGTAGGCCTCTGTGCTCCTGAAACGAAATTGACCGAAAATTGCAAAGATGGTTAATCGAGTCAGATAAAGCGGTCACCAAAATTTTCAAAAACATCGAAAGACATATGACGTTACCGGTATGCTATAAACCAGTTTCGGCCGAAAATTTGATAACCATATAAATGTGATTTATAGTTGTTTATAGGGTCTAGAATAGAATAAGATATCTCATGATGCGATTTCGGACACGTGGTAGATAAACAGGCTGAAAAATAAAAAAGGCCGCTCCAACCACCCCTAACAGCTCGAATTGAAGGGTATATAGTACACGTTTTTTAGGCTTCTGAGCTCCCGAAAAAAAATTACCGAAATCGCACGGATGGTTACTCGAGTCAGATAAAGCGGACTCAAAAATTTTCAAATACATCGGAAGACATTTGACGTTACCGATATGCTTTAAACCAATTTCGTCCAAAAATCGAATAACCGTGTAAAAGTGATTTATAGTTGGTTATAGGGTCTAGAATCGAATAAGATACCACATGATGCAATTTCAGACACGTGGCAAAAAAACTGCCTGAAAAAATAAAAAATGGTCGCTCCGACCACCCGAAACAGCTCGAATTGAAGGGTTTATAATACTCATTTTTTAGGCCTTTGAGCTCCTGAAACAAAAATTGTCGAAATCGCACGGATGGTTACTCGACTCAGATTAGGCAGACTCAAAATATTTCAAAAACATCGAGAGACATTTGACGTTACCGGTATGTTATTAACCAATTTCGTCCGAAAATCAAATAACCTTGTAAAAGTGATTTATAGTTGTTTATAGGGTCTAGAATCGAATAAGATATCTCATGATGCGATTTCGGACACGTGGTAGAAAAAAAGGCTGAAAAATAAAAAAATGCCGCTCCGACCACCCGAAACAGCTCGAATTGAAGGGTATATAATACACGTTTTTGAGGCGTCTGAGCTCCTAAAACAAAAATTGCCGAAATCGCACGGATGGTTACTCAAGTCAGATAAAGAGACATTTGACGTTAGCGATATGCTATAAACCAATTTCGTTCGAAAATCGGAAAACCGTGTAAAAGTTATCTATAGTTGTTTATAGGGTCTAGAATCAAATAAGATACCACGTGATACGATTTCGGACACGTGATATATAAACATGCAGAAAAATAAAAATGGTGACTCCGACGATCCGAAACGTCACGAATTGAAGGGTATATAATACAGGTTTTTTAGGCCTCTGAGTTCCCGACACAAAAAAGACCGAAATCGCACGGATGGTTAATCGAGTCAGATAAAGCGGACTCTAAAATTTTCAAAAACATCGGAGGACATTTGACGTTACCATTATGCTATAACCCAATTTCGTCCAAAAGACGGATAACCGTGGAAAAGTGATTTATAGTTGGTTATAGGGTCTATAATCAAATAAGATACCACATGATGCAATTTCAGACACGTGGCAAAAAAACTGCCTGAAAAAATAAAAATGGTCGCTCCGACCACCCGAAACAGCTCGAATTGAAGGGTATATAATACACGTTTTTTAGGCCTTTGATCTTCCGAAACAAAAATGACCGAAAATCGCACAGATGGTTAGTCGAGTCAGATAAAGCGGACTCAAAACTATTCAAAAACATCGGAAGACCTTTGACGTTACCGTTATGCTATAAACCAATTTTGTCCGAAAATCGGATAACCGTGTACAAGTGATTTATAGTTGTTTATAGGGTCTAGAATCGAATAAGATACCACATGATGCAATTTCAGACACGTGTTATAAAAACAACCTGAAAAATAATAATGTTCGCTCCGACCACCTGGAAAGTCTCGAATTGAAGGGTATACAATGCACGTTGTGTAGGCCTCTGTGCTCCTGAAACGAAATTGACCGAAAATTGCAAAGATGGTTAATCGAGTCAGATAAAGCGGTCACCAAAATTTTCAAAAACATCGAAAGACATATGACGTTACCGGTATGCTATAAACCAGTTTCGGCCGAAAATTTGATAACCATATAAATGTGATTTATAGTTGTTTATAGGGTCTAGAATAGAATAAGATATCTCATGATGCGATTTCGGACACGTGGTAGATAAACAGGCTGAAAAATAAAAAAGGCCGCTCCAACCACCCCTAACAGCTCGAATTGAAGGGTATATAGTACACGTTTTTTAGGCTTCTGAGCTCCCGAAAAAAAATTACCGAAATCGCACGGATGGTTACTCGAGTCAGATAAAGCGGACTCAAAAATTTTCAAATACATCGGAAGACATTTGACGTTACCGATATGCTTTAAACCAATTTCGTCCAAAAATCGAATAACCGTGTAAAAGTGATTTATAGTTGGTTATAGGGTCTAGAATCGAATAAGATACCACATGATGCAATTTCAGACACGTGGCAAAAAAACTGCCTGAAAAAATAAAAAATGGTCGCTCCGACCACCCGAAACAGCTCGAATTGAAGGGTTTATAATACTCATTTTTTAGGCCTTTGAGCTCCTGAAACAAAAATTGTCGAAATCGCACGGATGGTTACTCGACTCAGATTAGGCAGACTCAAAATATTTCAAAAACATCGAGAGACATTTGACGTTACCGGTATGTTATTAACCAATTTCGTCCGAAAATCAAATAACCTTGTAAAAGTGATTTATAGTTGTTTATAGGGTCTAGAATCGAATAAGATATCTCATGATGCGATTTCGGACACGTGGTAGAAAAAAAGGCTGAAAAATAAAAAAATGCCGCTCCGACCACCCGAAACAGCTCGAATTGAAGGGTATATAATACACGTTTTTGAGGCGTCTGAGCTCCTAAAACAAAAATTGCCGAAATCGCACGGATGGTTACTCAAGTCAGATAAAGAGACATTTGACGTTAGCGATATGCTATAAACCAATTTCGTTCGAAAATCGGAAAACCGTGTAAAAGTTATCTATAGTTGTTTATAGGGTCTAGAATCAAATAAGATACCACGTGATACGATTTCGGACACGTGATATATAAACATGCAGAAAAATAAAAATGGTGACTCCGACGATCCGAAACGTCACGAATTGAAGGGTATATAATACAGGTTTTTTAGGCCTCTGAGTTCCCGACACAAAAAAGACCGAAATCGCACGGATGGTTAATCGAGTCAGATAAAGCGGACTCTAAAATTTTCAAAAACATCGGAGGACATTTGACGTTACCATTATGCTATAACCCAATTTCGTCCGAAAGACGGATAACCGTGTAAAAGTGATTTATAGTTGGTTATAGGGTCTAGAATCGAATAAGATACCACATGATGCAATTTCAGACACGTGGAAAAAAAAACTGCCTGAAAAAATAAAAATGGTCGCTCCGACCACCCGGAACAGCTCGAATTGAAGGGTATATAATACACGTTTTTTAGGCCTTTGATCTTCCGAAAAAAAAATGACCGAAAATCGAACAGATGGTTAGTCGAGTCAGATAAAGCGGACTCAAAACTATTCAAAAATATCGGAAGACCTTTGACGTTACCGGTATGCTATAAACCAATTTTGTCCGAAAATCGGAAAACCGTGTACAAGTGATTTATAGTTGTTTATAGGGTCTAGAATCGAATAAGATACCACATGATGCAATTTCAGACACGTGTTATAAAAACAACCTGAAAAATAATAATGTTCGCTTCGACCACCTGAAACGTCTCGAATTGAAGGGTATACAATGCACGTTTTGTAGGCCTTTGTGCTCCTGAAACGAAAATGACCGAAAATTGCAAAGATGGTTAATCGAGTCAGATAAAGCGGGCACCAAAAAACATCGGAAGACATATGACGTTACCGGTATGCTATAAACCACTTTCGGGCGAAAATTTGATAACCATGTAAAAGTGATTTATAGTTGTTTATAGGGTCTAGAATAGAATAAGATATATCATGATGCGATTTCGGACACGTGGTAGAAAAACAGGCAAAAAAATAAAAAAGGCCACTCCGACCACCCCTAACAGCTCGAATTGAAGGATATATAATACACGTTTTTGAGGCTTCTGAGCTCCCGAAACAAAAAATTACCGAAATCGCACGGATGGTTACTCGAGTCAGATAAAGCGGACTCAAAAATTTTCAAATACATCCGAAGACATTTGACGTTACCGATATGCTATAAACCAATTTCGTCCGAAAATCGGATAACCGTGTAAAAGTTTTTTATAGTTGTTTATACGGTCTAGAATCAAATAAGATACCACATGATGCGATTTCGGACACGTGGTATATAAACAGGCTGAAAAATAATAATGGTCGCTCCGACCAACTGAAAGGGCTATAATTAACGGCTATAAAATACACGTTTTTAAGGCCTCTGAGCTCCCGAAACAAAGATTATCGAAAATCGCACGGATGGTTAATCGGGTCAGATAAAGCGGACTCAAAAAATTTCAAAAACATCCGAGGACATTTAACGATACCAGTATGCTATAAACCAAATTCGTCCGAAAATCGGATAACCGTGTACACGTGATTTATAGTTATTTATAGGGTCTAGAATCGAATAAGATACCTCATAATGTGATTTCGGACATGTGGTATAAAAACAGCCTGAAAAATAATAATTGCCGCTCCGACCACTATAAACAGCACGAATTGACGGGTATATGATACACATTTTTTAGGCCTCCGAGCTCTCTAAACGAAAATGACCGGAAATTGCGAGGATGATTAATCGAGTCAGATAAAGCGGGCACCAAAATTTTCAAAAATATCGGAAGACATTTGACGTTAGTGGTGTGCTATAAACCAGTTTCGGCCGAAAATCGGATAACCATGTAAGAGTGATTTATAGTTGTTTATAGGGTCTATAATCGAATAAGATATCTCAAGATGCGATTTCAGACAAGTGGTAGAAAAACAGGCTAAAAAATAAAAATGACTGCTCCGACCACCCGAAACAGCTCGAATTGAAGGGTTTATAATACTCGTTTTTTAGGCCTTTGAGCTCCTGAAACAAAAATTGTCGAAATCGCACGGATGGTTACTCGACTCAGATTAGGCAGACTCAAAATATTTCAAAAACATCGAGAGACATTTGACGTTACCGGTATGTTATAAACCAATTTCATCCGAAAATCAAATAACCTTGTAAAAGTGATTTATAGTTGTTTATAGGGTCTAGAATCGAATAAGATATCTCATGATGCGATTTCGGACACGTGGTAGAAAAAAAGGCTGAAAAATAAAAAAATGCCGCTCCGACCACCCGAAACAGCTCGAATTGAAGGGTATATAATACACGTTTTTAAGGCGTCTGAGCTCCTAAAACAAAAATTGCCGAAATCGCACGGATGGTTACTCAAGTCAGATAAAGAGACATTTGACGTTAGCGATATGCTATAAACCAATTTCGTTCGAAAATCGCAAAACCGTGTAAAAGTTATCTATAGTTGTTTATAGGGTCTAGAATCAAATAAGATACCACGTGATACAATTTCGGACACGTGATATATAAACATGCAGAAAAATAAAAATGTTGACTCCGACGATCCGAAACGTCAAGAATTGAAGGGTATATAATACAGGTTTTTTAGGCCTCTGAGTTCCCGACACAAAAAAGACCGAAATCGCACGGATGGTTAATCGAGTCAGATAAAGCGGACTCTAAAATTTTCAAAAACATCGGAGGACATTTGACGTTACCATTATGCTATAACCCAATTTCGTCCGAAAGACGGATAACCGTGTAAAAGTGATTTATAGTTGGTTATAGGGTCTAGAATCGAATAAGATACCACATGATGCAATTTCAGACACGTGGAAAAAAAACTGCCTGAAAAAATAAAAATGGTTGCTCCGACCACCCGAAACAGCTCGAATTGAAGGGTATATAATACACGTTTTTTAGGCCTTTGATCTTCCGAAAAAAAAATGACCGAAAATCTAACAGATGGTTAGTCGAGTCAGATAAAGCAGACTCAAAACTATTCAAAAATATCGGAAGACCTTTGACGTTACCGGTATGCTATAAACCAATTTTGTCCGAAAATCGGAAAACCGTGTACAAGTGATTTATAGTTGTTTATAGGGTCTAGAATCGAATAAGATACCACATGATGCAATTTCAGACACGTGTTATAAAAACAACCTGAAAAATAATAATTTTCGCTTCGACCACCTGAAACGTCTCGAATTGAAGGGTATACAATGCACGATTTGTAGGCCTCTGTGCTCCTGAAACAAAAATAACCGAAAATTGCAAAGATGGTTAATCGAGTCAGATAAAGCGGGCACCAAAAAACATCGGAAGACATATGACGTTACCGGTATGCTATAAACCACTTTCGGGCGAAAATTTGATAACCATGTAAAAGTGATTTATAGTTGTTTATAGGGTCTAGAATAGAATAAGATATATCATGATGCGATTTCGGACACGTGGTAGAAAAACAGGCTAAAAAATAAAAAAGGCCACTCCGACCACCCCTAACAGCTCGAATTGAAGGATATATAATACACGTTTTTGAGGCTTCTGAGCTCCCGAAACAAAAAATTACCGAAATCGCACGGATGGTTACTCGAGTCAGATAAAGCGGACTCAAAAATTTTCAAATACATCCGAAGACATTTGACGTTACCGATATGCTATAAACCAATTTCGTCCGAAAATCGGATAACCGTGTAAAAGTTATTTATAGTTGTTTATACGGTCTAGAATCAAATAAGATACCACATGATGCGATTTCGGACACGTGGTATATAAACAGGCTGAAAAATAATAATGGTCGCTCCGACCAACTGAAAGGGCTATAATTAACGGCTATAAAATACACGTTTTTTAGGCCTCTGAGCTCCCGAAACAAAAATTATCGAAAATCTTACGGATGGTTAATCGGGTCAGATAAAGCGGACTCAAAAAATTTCAAAGACATCCGAGGACATTTAACGATACCAGTATGCTATAAACCAAATACGTCCGAAAATCGGATAACCGTGTACACGTGATTTATAGTTATTTATAGGGTCTAGAATCGAATAAGATACCTCATAATGGGATTTCGGACATGTGGTATAAAAACAGCCTGAAAAATAATAATTGCCGCTCCGACCACTATAAACAGCACGAATTGACGGGTATATGATACACATTTTTTAGGCCTCCGAGCTCGCGAAACGAAAATGACCGGAAATTGCGAGGATGATTAATCGAGTCAGATAAAGCGGGCACCAAAATTTTCAAAAATATCGGAAGACATTTGACGTTAGTGGTGTGCTATAAACCAGTTTCGGCCGAAAATCGGATAACCATGTAAGAGTGATTTATAGTTGTTTATAGGGTCTATAATCGAATAAGATATCTCAAGATGCGATTTCAGACAAGTGGTAGAAAAACAGGCTAAAAAATAAAAATGACTGCTCCGACCACCCGAAACAGCTCGAATTGAAGGGTTTATAATACTCGTTTTTTAGGCCTCTGAGCTCCTGAAACAAAAACTGCCAAATCGCACGGATGGTTACTCGACTCAGATTAGGCAGACTCAAAATATTTCAAAAACATCGAGAGACATTTGACGTTACCGGTATGTTATAAACCAATTTCGTCCGAAAATCAAATAACCTTGTAAAAGTGATTTATAGTTGTTTATAGGGTCTAGAATCGAATAAGATATCTCATGATGCGATTTCGGACACGTGGTAGAAAAAAAGGCTGAAAAATAAAAAAATGCCGCTCCGACCACCCGAAACAGCTCGAATTGAAGGGTATATAATACACTTTTTTGAGGCGTCTGAGCTCCTAAAACAAAAATTGCCGAAATCGCACGGATGGTTACTCAAGTCAGATAAAGAGACATTTGACGTTACCGATATGCTATAAACCAATTTCGTTCGAAAATCGGATAACCGTGTAAAAGTTATTTATAGATGTTTATAGGGTTTAGAATCAAATAAGATACCACGTGATACGATTTCGGACACGTGATATATAAACCTGCAGAAAAAAAAAATGGTGACTCCTACCATCCAAAACGTCACGAATTGACGGGTATATAATACAGGTTTTTTAGGCCTCTGAGTTCCCGACACAAAAAATGACCGAAAATTGCACGGATGGTTAATCGAGTCAGATAAAGCGTACTCTAAAATTTTCGAAAACATCGGAGGACATTTGACGTTACCATTATGCTATAACCCAATTTCGTCCAAAAGACGGATAACCGTGTAAAACTGATTTATAGTTGGTTATAGGGTCTAGAATCAAATAAGATACCACATGATGCAATTTCAGACACGTGGCAAAAAAACTGCCTGAAAAAATAAAAATGGTCGCTCCGACCATCCGAAACAGCTCGAATTGAAGGGTATATAATACACGTTTTTTAGGCCTTTGATCTTCCGAAAAAAAAATGACCGAAAATCGCACAGATGGTTAGTCGAGTCAGATAAAGCGGACTCAAAACTATTCAAAAACATCGGAAGACCTTTGACGTTACGGTTATGCTATAAACCAATTTATTCCGAAAATCGGATAACCGTGTACAAGTGATTTATAGTTGTTTATAGGGTCTAGAATCGAATAAGATACCACATGATGCAATTTCAGACACGTGTTATAAAAACAATCTGAAAAATAATAATGTTCGCTCCGACCACCTGAAACGTCTCGAATTGAAGGGTATACAATGCACGTTTTGTAGGCCTCTGTGCTCCTGAAACGAAAATGAGCGAAAATTGCAAAGATGGTTAATCGAGTCAGATAATGCGGGCACCAAAAAACATCGGAAGACATATGACGTTACCGGTATGCTATAAACCAGTTTCGGCCGAAAATTTGATAACCATGTAAAAGTGATTTATAGTTGTTTATAGGGTCTAGAATAGAATAAGATATCTCATGATGCGATTTCGGACACGTGGTAGAAAAACAGGCTGAAAAATATAAATGGCCACTCCGACCACCCCTAACAGCTCAAATTGAAGGATATATAATACACGTTTTTTTGGCTTCTGAGCTCCCGAAACAAAAATTACCGAAATCGCACGGATGGTTACTCGAGTCAGATAAAGCGGACTCAAAAATATTCAAATACATCGGAAGACATTTGACGTTACCGATATGCTATAAACCAATTTCGTCGGAAAATCGGATAACCGTGTAAAAGTTATTTATAGTTGTTTATAGGGTCTAGAATCAAATAAGATACCACATGATGTGATTTCGGACACGTGGTATATAAACAGGCTGAAAAATAATAATGGTCGCTCCGACCAACTGAAAGGGCTCGAATTAACGGCTATAAAATACACGTTTTTTAGGCCTCTGAGCTCCCGAAACAAAACTGATCGAAAATCGCACGGATGGTTAATCGGGTCAGATAAAGCGGACTCAGAAATTTTCAAAAACATCCGAGGACATTTAACGATACCAGTATGCTATAAACCAAATTCGTCCGAATATCGGATAACCGTGTACAAGTGATTTATAGTTATTTATAGGGTCTAGAATCGAATAAGATACCTCAAAATGTGATTTCGGACATGTGGTATAAAAACAGCCTGAAAAATAATAATGGCCGCTCCGACCACTATAAACAGCTCGAATTGACGGGTATATGATACACATTTTTTAGGCCTCTGAGCTCTCGAAACGAAAATGACTGGAAATTGCGAGGATGATTAATCGAGTCAGATAAAGCGGGCACCAAAATTTTCAAAAATATCGGAAGACATTTGACGTTACTAGTGTGATATAAACCAGTTTCGGCCGAAAATCAGATAACCATGTAAGTGTGATTTATAGTTGTTTATAGGGTCTAGAATCGAATAAGATATCTCAATATGCGATTTCAGTGTGGTAGAAAAACAGGCTAAAATATAAAAATGACTGCTCCGACCACCCGAAATAGCTCGAATTATAGGGTTTATAATACTCGTTTTTTAGGCCTCTGAGCTCCTGAAACAAAAATTGTCGAAATCGCACGGATGGTTACTCGACTCAGATTAGGCAGACTCAAAATATTTCAAAAACATCGAGAGACATTTGACGTTACCGGTATGCTATAAACCAATTTCGTCCGAAAATAGGATAACCGTGTAAAAGTTATTTATAGTTGTTTATAGGCTCTAGAATCAAATAAGATACCACATGATGCGATTTCGGACACGTGGTAGAAAAAAAGGCTGAAAAATAAAAAATTGTCGCTCCGACCACCCGAAACAGCTTGAATTGAAGGGTATATAATACATGTTTTTGAGGCCTCTAAGCTCCTAAAACAAAAATTGCGGAAATCGCACGGCTGGTTACTCAAGTGAGATAAAGAGACATTTGACGTTACCGATCTCCTATAAACCAATTTCGTTCGAAAATCGGATAACCGTGTAAAAGTTATCTATAGTTGTTTATAGGGTCTAGAATCAAATAAGATACCACGTGATACGATTTCGGACACGTGATATATAAACATGCAGAAAAATAAAAATGGTGACTCCGACGATCCGAAACATCACGAATTGACGGGTATATAATTCAGGTTTTTTAGACCTCCGAGTTCCCGACACAAATATGACCGAAATCGCACGGATGGTTAATCGAGTTAGATAAAGCGGACTCTAAAATTTTGAAAAACATCGGAGGACATTTGACGTTACCATTATGTTATAACCCAATTTCGTCCGAAAAACGAATAACAGTGTAAAAGTGATTTATAGTTGGTTATAGGGTCTAGAATCGAATAAGATACCTCATGATACGATTTCGGACACGTGTTATAAAAACAACCTGAAAAATAATAATGGTCGCTCCGACCACCTGAAACGCCTCGAATTGAAGGGTATACAATGCACGTTCTGTAGGCCTCTGAGCTCCTGAAACGAAAATGACCGAAAATTGCAAAGATGGTTAATCGAGTCAGATAAAACGGGCACCAAAATTTTCAAAAACATCGGAAGACATTTGACGTTACCGGTATGCTATAAACCAGTTTCGGCCGAAAATTTGATAACCATGAAAAGTGATTTATGGTTGTTTATAGGGTCTAGAATAGAATAAGATATCTCATGATGCGATTTCGGACACGTGGTAGAAAAACAGGCTGAAAAATAAAAAAGGTCGCTCCGACCACCCCTAACAGCTCGAATTGAAGGGTATATAATACAAGTTTTTGAGGCCTCTGAGCTCCCGAAACAGATATTGCCGAAATCGCACGGATGGTTACTCGAGTCAGATAAAGCGGACTCAAAAATTTTCAAATACATCGGAAGACATTTGACGTTACTGATATGCTATAACCGTGTAAAAGTTATCTATAGTTGTTTATAGGGTCTAGAATCAAATAAGATACCACATGATGCGATTTCGGACACGTGGTATATAAACAGGCAGAAAAATAAAAATGGTCGCTCCGACCATCCGAAACGTCTCGAATTGACGTGTATATAATACACGTTTTTTAGGCCTCTGAGTTCCCGAAACAAAAATGACCGAAAATCGCATGGATGGTTAATCGAGTCAGATAAAGCGGACTCTAACATTTTCAAAAACATCGGAGGACATTTGACGTTTCCAGTATGCTATAAACCAATTTCGTCCGAAAATCGGATAACCGTGAAAGAGTGATTTATAGTTGGTTATAGGGTCTAGAATCGAATAAGATACCACATGATGCAATTTCAGACCCCTGGCAAAAAAACTGCCTAAAAAATTAAAATGGTCGCTCCGACCACCCGAAACGGCTCTAATTGAAGGGTATATAATACTCGTTTATTAGCCCTCTGATCTTCCGAAACAAAAATAACCGAAAATCGCACCGATGGTTAGTTGAGTCTGATAACGCGGACTCAAAACTTTTCAAAAACATCGGAAGTCCTTTGACGTTACCGGTATGCTATAAACCAATTTCTTCCGAAAATTGGATAACCGTGTACAAGTGATTTATAGTTGTTTATAGTGTCTAGAATCGAATAAGATACCTCATGATACGATTTCGGACACGTGGTATAAAAACTCCTGAAAAAAAAAATAATGATCGCTCCGACCACCCGAAACGTCTCGAATTGAAGGGTATACAATACACGTTTTTAGGCCTCTGAGCTCCTGAAACGAAAATGACTGAAAATTGCAAGGATGGTTAATCGAGTCAGATAAAGCGGGCACCAAAATTTTCAAAAACATCGGAAGACATATAACGTTACCGGAATGCTATAAACCAGTTTCGGCCGTAAATTTGATAACCATGTAAAAGTGATTTATAGTTGTTTACAGGGTCTATTATAGAATAAGATATCTCATGATGCGATTTCGGACACGTGGTAGAAAAACAGGCTGAAAAATTAAAAAGGCCGCTCCTACCACCCGAAATAGCTCGAATTGAAGGGTATATAATACACGTTTTTTGCGGCCTCTGAGCTCCCGAAACAAAAATTGCCGAAATCGCACGGATGGTTACTCGAGTCAGATAAAAGGGACTCAAAAATTTTCAAATACATCGGAAGACATTTGACGTTACCGATATGCTATAAACCAATTTCGTCCGAAAATCGGATAACCGTGTAAAAGTTATTTATAGTTATTTATAGGGTCTAGAATCAAATAAGATACCACATGATGCGATTTCAGACACGTGGTATATAAACAGGCAGAAAAATAAAAATGGTCGCTCCCACCACCCGAAACGTCTCGAATTGACGGGTATATAATACACGTTTTTTAGGCCTCTGAGTTCCCGAAACAAAAATGACCGATAACCGGTCGACCGACAGAGTACCATAGTCGGTCGACCGAAGTGCAGTTTTCAGAAATTTCCGCAAAGCCCACGCACGCTTTAGGTCAAAGGAGAACGCTTCTAATTTTTCTTATTTAAGCCTAATTCGTGTTTAGGGTTAATGATTCAGATTTTAATCCTTCATCCAGTTCTTAATCAAGTTTTCTATTACCTTGTAACACCCCGATTTAATAAGGAGCCTTTAGCAAGACATCCTCAGTAAATTGAGCTGTTACCATCTCGGAATATCCGAGGTAGTGAATAACAAAGTAAATAAACCAAAGTACTTTATATAAAAGTTGATAAAATTTAAACACTTGTTATTACAGAAATTACATAGAAAAATGAAGCACATCCGACGACTACTCTATATGTGACGTAGATCTAAGTCGGTCTCAAGTCCGCATCTACATTCCCGTCCCAGCTCCTGACTCATCTTTCTCTTTCCTGTAGAATCTACTCCCCATTCCGGATCATCGTAGGTGTCACACGAATACACATGGTCAACCGCGAGGTTGAGTAGGTAAAACAGATAAAACATAAATAGCAGTAGAACTGTATCCTCCTCCATCTCCATATCATTCGATCATCCACCACACCTCCACCACTCCACACCTCCATCACACCACACCTCCCATCACACCACACATCCCACGGCCATATCACAAGTCCCATATCACAAGACCCATATCACAAGACCCATTTCACAATCCCCGTTCTCCACAATAATCAGTAAACATCCAATCACAATATATCACAAGTAAATATATCAACCAAATAACGAGTATCCTCATGTCAGATCACAATTACAAACATAGATATTCCCCTACCTCAGACTGCAGAAGGATAAGGTCAACTGTAAAGCTGCTAGAAGTATTCCACGCGAAACCGTCACCTAAACATATATTACGGAACGAATTAATATACTTCCCGAACCCCCATAAGTCAACTTACACTTATTGTAAAAGTACCCTTCTATAAATGGAAAGTTTCCCAAAATGGAAACTTCCCAAAATAGTAGTTTTCTTAAAACATTAACTTCCCGACTCGTAACATAACCAAGCACCACCTTTAACATAATTAACATAATTAAACATAGATAACTATTATTAATTATCAATATCTACTAAACATATAACTAATAAAACATTATTATTAATAATAATAATAATAACCATCATAAAACATAATAGTAATAATAACAATAATAATAACTTATATATATTAATAAGCTTAATATACGATCATAACATTTGCCAACAACGTAAATAATACTAATATTAATAACATTATTATCCTACAATTATAAAATCCCCATAAGAATAATTCAACTAATAATAATGATAAACATAAAACAATAATAATAATAATAATAATAATAATAATAATAATAATCAAAACACACAACGTATAACACGCAGCCTAAGAACCAGCCCCAAAACCCGTAACCAATAGCCTGACCACCCTACTTCCAGCCTTCCTCGACACACCCCTGCCGCCTTACCCACCAGCCCAACGACGTGACTACGTCTCTGGACTACGGTGTACCTCTTGGCGCCAACCACGACTCCAGTCTTGTCCAAAACAGCTCTCAAAACCACCATCAAAACCTCCTGGTCACAACTACCTACACTGAAACCGCGACGAACACCTACCGAATCCAACCCGCTAAACGCTTGCTAGCACCACCATTACCACCGCCAGTTACCACCACTCGACACCCCACACTACCGACAATCCCCTGGTGTCAACCCCTTGGCCTCGACACCACTATACCCATTGAACAACAGCCTCCAAACCCACTGACCCTCACGATAACCCTCTGTTTTAATATACTCCGAGCCACTCCCTGGGAGGAATTCACGGTGGTTCAACCCCCATTCTCCACCCTAGCCATCGTCACACAACTCACAACCACCCCACTACTATTACTCATAAAGCTCATTCCCAGAAACAACCCGAAACCCGATATAAAATCAGCCCCAATCGAAACAGCGCAAAAGAAGCGAAAACAGAGCGAAAAAGTATGTTTGACACTTGACGACTTGCGGTGGTTAACACGCCACCCACGGTGGTCTTACGGTGGTCTATATACGATGGACATGTTAAACAAAATACAAGGATTACATACGAACTTAGTTTATAGGTTCACAGATGCAAAACAACACAATAAAACACTTACGAACATGGCTGCGCAGGTGAATGATTCCGGTGATGGTTATCTCAGTTTCGTTCCTTCCCTTCTTCTTCCCAATCCCAGGCTAGGTTCCTTGAGTGTATGGATTAAGGAGACGGAAAAGTGAAGAGGTTTTAGGGTTGTACGGAGTAAGGAGGCAACATAGATAATAGGGTTTTATTTTCTTATTTTTGTGTCGATGAGCAACAAGGTGAAGGAGGGAGATGTCGATGTAGCAATTAAGGTTTGTGTTTGAAGTTTCCAAAGATATATCGCATACTACACTTGTTATCCCACAACCCGAGTTCGACCCTTCTCTATTCGGTTATCCCCGAGCCCACCTTCCTCTCACTCGACCCATCACGCATTCCAAGATAATCCCATGTCCACAACCCGGTCTAAAACCGTAACTTGAAAACAATTAGTATTACAAGCCCACATATATCAATCATGCCGATCTTGATAAAATATAAAACAATTCATCATTACGAATTATGAAAATACGTGGTATTACAGTCTTCCCTCCTTAAAATGTACTTCGTCGCGAAGTTCACATCCCATGGTTAACAAACCGGTCACTAGGGCATAACCAATTCAAAGCGTGAGACCCCATAACATCACAACCAATAAAGGTAGTGTAAAACTCGGATTGTTACATCCTACCCTAGTTAAGAAAACTTTGTTCCCAAAGTTCAACGTATTATTAAATTAAAGAATACTTCGCGAAACGCAATAATGCATAACATAGGTAATCAAAATATCAGGTACATTCAAAACAAACATGACACACCAATAAGCATGTCTTAACTACCAGCCATATCATAAATCAAAAAGATTTTACAATCCTATCCCCCTTAAAACACGGTTACGTCCCCGTAACCTCATTATACAACTCTCAGCTCATTAGTCCATCTTACTCATCACTTTATCTCGTACCATCCTACTCCAAGTAACCAAGTATCATACTCATCGTCGAATCTAAGACCAAAGACAAGGGGTGAGTGAACTGGCAGAATAAAACCGCTAATCAACACTTCCATTTCAACATCGATTTCAAACTCCGAATATAACCAATAACCATGCTCACACTGGACCGTAAACATAACTCGACACGAGCACCTAATCTCAATCTCCATCTCAACATCAGTATCGATATCGTCAAAGGTTCCCAGAACCGTGCTCAACACTTAAAGTACGAACTTTAAGCTACTCACCTACAAGTTAAGGTCACAGAGGACGAAAATAAGGAAAAGAATGCAATACTAATATCCGTAACCAATATATCAATCCCCTGTACCCGTATACTCCAATTCGGTCGTAAACCAGCAATAGAATAATTCTCTAAATAAAAGGACCATCAATGTCTCGTAACATATGAACACTACGATATATACAATAAAATTCACAATATCAATTTCTCAATAATTATCAACATATAAATAGTCAACAAAACATGTCAGCTTGAATAATTATTGAAGTGCATAGGATCGCTAAATCAATTAGCACACATATATATATATCCCCGGACAAGAATAAGAATGATAAGATCGGTAGAATTATGTTACGCAGCCAAAACAGAATCACAACAGCTAACACACATATATCCTTGAAATTTTTTTACACAACTTAACATATTTACCCTAATGTAGGCCATCAGCAACTCCTAGTTCATAATTGACAAATTAAGACCTTCCATGTTTATAATCATATTATCGAAGCAAAGTCATATTTAACAATCATATTTTGGAAAGGCATAAGGTAAACTTAATTAACGTATTTAGACATAGAGCATTGACATGTCTCACGAGGTATACATCAATCATAAGCTACAAGACCGCTTAACATTCCTAGATATCAATCAGTTAAAACCACTCAGTTGCAGTTCCCATCTACTCACATTACATCATTTATCATGAAACTATTCATATATATGTCTTATAAAATAAAAGGTTTATATAATGCGCATCAATTAGCATTCGGGCATAATTTCGTCAACACGTAGCTACATAATTTGTCATGTTGCAAACAATCATTCTAATTATCAAGCATCAAGCACAATCATCATAATTCTCAAACATCAAGCTTAAACATGGTTTATCACGTTGAAAACATTTTGAAACGTTTGAAACATTGAAGCGGTAATTTGTGATCATTTATAAATACAAATAAAAAGGCAACAAGTTACAGATCGAACCAAGGCTACACGGGGACATTCTGACTCTTGTTTACTAATACGTTGTTCTTGTCGCTCATGAATTATGAAAGTTTTTTTTTTTTTTTTAAGTAAACGGATTCACAAGACTAGTAATTCATATTTCATATGTCAACCAATTAATAATTCCAATACATCGTGATCATATTTTATACATATCATTATGCATCTCACTTATGGCATAATATAACAGTATACATGAAAAGTTATAAAGATTGTTATCGCAGAGACTAGACAAGGATATACCATCAATATACGAAAGAACATCAACAAGATTCACATTGTTCAAATAGTCACAATTACGTATAACAAACACATTGTTACATAACTTTTACTCATGACATCGTGCTAATAAGCTTACTAGTTAAATTTCATTCGATAAACATGGTATTAACATCACACACGAATATACATCATTATTTGGGGTCATATCATTAGAAAGTAGGAACGTTGGTATAATTAAAACTATTTTATATAGAAACAAGCATGATGACGTTATCATATAGTAAGGTTCATGTTCATATCATATGCCTACTATTCATGTTACTAATGCTATATCATGATATCACGGAATCACATCACATAATCCACATTTGACTAAACTTTTATATGAACTTACATATCTCACAATTCACCAATTAAACATTATGCAACAACTTACAAAAATCATAAACAAACAACAACTTAACTAACGTGCGCGCGATTATAGTTTTTAGAAAATATGGGAAATAAGCTAAACAGAGGAAATTATTTAATACAATCTTTTTACAACTCAATCGGTCTGGACAAGAACTTTACAACAATTCAACAGAAAATTCGGCAACTTGCAAAAATCACAATTAAATAGTGGCTCGTTACGATTTTACATGGCATATCATTTTGAAAATGCGAACACATATTCCGAACAGTAGAGTTGAATTTATGCATAACAAACACCAGGTTTTGAAATGATTTCTTTCACTCTGAACATAGATCGTTTTAACATGAACCCAAAACATTGGAAAGCTAATTCAGGAGATTATCATACATAAAATTTTCATACCTATATGGAGAACACATTTTAAATGACAGCTCTCGCAAGCAAAGTAACATTCTGAAAATTTATCAAAATTTGTGTTCCTTAAAACCACTTCCCACTATTACATTTAAATATATCACCATTATTTTTCCAAAAACATGTTGACATGTCATTCGAAGAGTTGGAATCACATTGTACCAAATTAACTTCATTATTTCAAACCGAAATTGTCATCTACCAGACGGTAAGATTGCAAATTTGAGAAATATCATCACGAAATAATTCAATAGTTACACATGTATGAACAATGCATTAGTTCCTACTATGGTAACAGTCACAACATAATAGTATGTAAATATATATACCAGAATCACCATGGTGCCACTTATAGAAACATGACTCTTTACTAAACTAATTGGGTGTCAAAAGAAATCGCCATTTATACTTTAAGTACGATCCATGCAACACATAACCCTAGAGTACTCATGGCTTGGGGTCACATTCCGCATTTCACTAGACATGGATTGCTAAAGCAATTAGTAAAATAATAACAATCATAAATCTCAAATTTCGATCATATTTGCCTAGTAAGCCCATCAGTAAACTCTTGCAAAGTATAAGGCATGCAAATAAGTAGTGTATACCCACATAGAATAGTAACAGACAATTATCAACGGGCACGACATCCGGTTCGGTCTACTAGCTTTACCCATAAGACTTAACTTGGTTCCACATCCTATAATGATATAGCATAGTTGGCTCTACTACCATTCTAGTCAATCATGATCATATCTCTCCTACATCTACCCTTTTAGGTAGCTATAGCTCATTAACTCATTACACATATCATTATACTATATCTCTACCTAACGGTTCAAGGATCATATAGCCGCATGCATATCACCATATACAAGTAAAGCTCATATTCAAAACTCTTGTTCTCAATACCAGAAATAGTATATCTCGATCAACATTCAACATCAATCTCATGATTCACAGTATGTATTACCAACCATATTTCACATCATAACTTACCTCATTCCTTCTCCTGCAAGAACGTTAGTACAAGATAACTAGGTCACTATATAATCTACCCCACTCTTCAATTACTCTCATTGGGTTCCCGAGACAGAACAGAAAGGGCCCAGGTTTGGTGTGAGGGGGCCCCTAACTCATGCCGTTCCTTTTTGGGGCTCCCATCAGTTTCATCTCGGGGTTCATTTTATTAGACTCTTCCTACGTTCATTATTATTCATTTGATTTAGGCCTGAGGATCGTTTGCTCTGATACCACTTTGTAACACCCCGATTTAGTAAGGAGCCTTTAGCAAGACATCCTCAGTAAATTGAGCTGTTACCATCTCGGAATATCCGAGGTAGTGAATAACAAAGTAAATTAACCAAAGTACTTTATATAAAAGTTGATAAAATTTAAACACTTGTTATTACAGAAATTACATAGAAAAATGAAGCACAGCCGACGACTACTCTATATGTGACGTAGATCTAAGTCAGTCTCAAGTCCGCATCTCACATTCCCGTCCCAGCTCCTGACTCATCTGTCTCTTTTCTGTAGAATCTACTCCCCATTCCGGATTATCGTAGGTGTCACACGAATACACATGGTCAACCGCGAGGTTGAGTAGGAAAAACAGATAAAACATAAATAGCAGTAGAACTGTATCCTCCTCCATCTCCATATCATTCGATCATCCACCACACCTCCACCACTCCACACCTCCCATCACACCACACCTCCCATCACACCACACATCCCATGGCGATATCACAAGTCCCATATCACAAGACCCATATCACAAGACCCATTTCACAATCCCCGTTCTCCACAATAATCAGTAAACATCCAATCACAATATATCACAAGTAAATATATCAACCAAATAACGAGTATCCTCATGTCAGATCACAATTACAAACATAGATATTCCCCTACCTCAGACTGCAGAAGGATAAGGTCAACTGTAAAGCTGCTAGAAGTATTCCACGCGAAACCGTCACCTAAATATATATTACGGAACGAATTAATAAACTTACCGAACCCCCATAAGTCAACTTACACTTATTGTAAAAGTACCCATCTATAAATGGAAAGTTTCCCAAAATGGAAACTTCCCAAAATAGTAGTTTTCTTAAAACATTAACTTCCCGACTCGTAACATAACCAAGCACCACCTTTAACATAATTAACATAATTAAACATAGATAACTATTATTAATTATCAATATCTACTAAACATATAAGTAATAAAACATTATTATTAATAATAATAATAATAACCATCATAAAACATAATAGTAATAATAACAATAATAATAACTTATATATATTAATAAGCTTGATATACGATCATAACATTTGCCAACAACATAAATAATACTAATATTAATAACATTATTATCCTATAATTATAAAATCACCATAAAAATAATTCAACTAATAATAATGATAAACATAAAACAATAATAATAATAATAATAATAATAATAATAATAATAATAATAATAATAATAATAATAATAATAATAATAATAATAATAATCAAAACACACAACGTATAACACGCAGCCTAAGAACCAGCCCCAAAACCCGTAACCGACAGCCTGACCACCCTACTTCCAGCCTTCCTCGACACACCCCTGCCGCCTTACCCACCACCCCAACGCCCTGACTACCTCTCTGGACTACGGTGTACCTCTTGGCGCCAACCACGACTCCAGTCTTGTCCCAACCAGCTCTCAAAACCACCATCAAAACCCCCTGGTCACAACTACCTACACTGAAACCGCGACGAACACCTACCGAATCCAACCCCCTAAACACATGCTAGCACCACCCTTACCACCGCCAGTTACCACCACTCGACACCCCACACTACCAACAATCCCCTGGTGTCAACCCCCTGGCCTCGACACCACTATACCCATTGAACAACAACCTCCAAACCCACTGACCCTCACGATAACCCTCTGTTTTAATATACTCCGAGCCACTCCCTGGGAGGAATTCACGGTGGTTTAACCACTATTCTCCACCCTAGCCATCGTCACACAACTCACAACCACCCCACTACTATTACTCATAAATCTCATTCCCAGAAACAACCCGAAACCCGATATAAACGCAGCCCCAATCGAAACAGCACAAAAGAAGCGAAAACAGAGCGAAAAAGTACTTTTGACACTTGACGACTTGCGGTGGTTAACACGCCACCCACGGTGGTCTTACGGTGGTCTATATACGATGGACATGTTAAACAAAATACAAGGATTACATACGAACTTAGTTTACAGGTTCACAGATGCAAAACAACACAATAAAACACTTACGAACATGGTTGCGCAGGTGAATGATTCCGGTGATGGTTATCTCAGTTTCGTTCCTTCCCTTCTTCTTCCTAATCCCAGGATAGGTTCCTTGAGTGTATGGATTAAGGAGACGGAAAAGTGAAGAAGTTTTAGGGTTGTACGGAGTAAGGAGGCAACATAGATAATAGGGTTTTATATTCTTATTTTTGTGTCGATGAGCAACAAGGTGAAAGAGGGAGATGTCGATGTAGCAATTAGGGTTTGTGTTTGAAGTTTCCAAAGATATATCGCATACTACACTTGTTATACCACAACCTGAGTTCGACCGTTCTCTATTCGGTTATCCCCGAGCCCACCTTCCTCTCACTCGACCCATCACGCATTCCAAGATAATCCCATGTCCACAACCCGGTCTAAAACCGTAACTTGAAAACAATTAGTATTACAAGCCCACATATATCAATCATGCCGATCTTGATAAAATATAAAACAATTCATCATTACGAATTATGAAAATACGTGGTATTACATACCTAGTTTCGAATTACTGTATTCTTTAGTTTTAAGCTTTATTCCTAGTTCGATCTTTCAAACAATCGTTCCACGGAAATCAATAAAGTTCTTTCTTCTGCCCTAATTCCTTTAATCGGTAATTCTCCTTTGATTTCAGTTTCTTTTTGTTATTTCAATAGAATTGCTAGTATCCAGTTTAGTGTAGAATCCCGAAACCTTATTGTTTATCGCATGTTTATGTTATTGTTTGCTTTGAATTCTGTTTTATCAATTGTTATTATCGTTATTGTTACAGTTATGAGTAGCTAAACCCATATGTTAGGATGTAGGTAAGTAATTGCGTAGATGGTATAAGATCAGAATCGACCTGTAGCAGACCTCGGTCGACCGACTGGCTTAACTGGTTGGTCGACTGAGGTAGTTGGTCGACCGACTGGGTTAGCTGGTCGTCGACTGACCTCGCGTATGTTTTCAGACTGTTCTTTCTTCGTCGACTATAACATCCTATAATGAGACTGAAAGGAGAATTGTAGGATGTTAGTAATGACTTACCCAAGATTGAAAGATACGGGAAGGGCATTGGTTAACGTTTTAAGACGGCTAGTTTACTAAGACTGAAAGGTATGTGACCTAGAATTTAGGAATCACCCTTATTGTTGACACCCAATATTTGTGAGCCCTAGGAACTAATAGCATAGGCCGAAAGGAGCTATTAGGTAACATAGACCGAGAGGATTTTTTACACCCCTTACGCGACTACAATACATGTTAATTTAGACTTTATACCATCGTAGCTTTTATGAACTAATCATCCTAGCATTCTTTTAGTCATAAGTTTTATTCGTATCTTTATTTTTGTTTCATCTTGCCTTTATTTTTATTAGACTTAGCATCAATCAATTAAACAAACCCCAATTTTGTTACCCTAAAACTTTAACATAGAACAATAAACATTGTCCACCTCCTTGTGGTTCGACCCTTGACTTTCACTATCTAGTTAAAGCTGAGAAACTATAAATCTTAACTTTGGCACCCTCAACAACGGGTGTCAAATTTTGGCGTCGTTGCCGGGGAGGTCACGCCAGTGTTTATTGTTTTTAGTTTTTTTTTGTGTTTAAGGAACTTTGTTCCTTAAACCCTTCTTACTCTTTTCTTGTAGTTTTCATCTTATGCGCATGTCAGTTCAAGGAGAGCCCCTACCACTTGACCTAGAGCTTGAGAGGACGCTTAGAGCGAAGAAGAAACTTTTTCAACAGAATAAAGAGGGAGGTTCTCCATCTTCTTTATTCCAAGAAGACCTTTTCGACCAACCACCATCACCAAATCACCCTCACTCACCACATCAATCACATTCACCACAAAATCCACCCACACCCACAACTACTTCCCAAAACCCAACAAAGAAGAGGAGATGGCCGAACATGCCAGTATTGCGAGTCATTCCATGCCTCAGGCAAAGGACCTCTACCAAGGGTTCAAATTACCTGCTGGAACGGGAAAACCCTTTGAAGCCAAACCATCTTACATCTCCATGGTGGAGAAAAACCAATTCGGAGGGGCGGCAAACGAGGATGCAACAAAACACATAGAAATCTTCACTGACTATGTGTGTTCCATCGCACCTCTAGATGGGGTGACACAAGACGAGATAAAGCAGACCATGTTCATCTTTTCTTTGAGAGATTCGGCTAGGGAGTGGTACCGGGATCTTGACCGCACTGCTGCGGGAGTAACTGACAAAAGCAGCCCGGGATAGCATATCCCTACAGGTACAAAATACTGAAATCATAAGTCTAAGGTCTCGCTACACGATAAAGGTAAGTCATCGATGATACGATCAGCGCTCGCTAGCCTCAACGTAACCCCCTGCAAAAAGCATAAAGTACCTACACACATACAACATGTGCGCCACAGTCAGTGAGGAGTGACTAGAGCTCTCAAAGCCACATATTGTCATACAACACCGAACATATAAATACAAGCATTATACTCCAACATAAACAATCATGTGAAGTACTTCATCAATAACTCTTTATATCATACTCATGCAAGTAGCTAACGTACTACAACTCGGTAATACCCCGTATTTTAGAGTCGGTCAACGGCAGCCAAACCATGCTTTATACACGTATTTTAAACGGAATGTTTATAAAGTATATTACGAAATTTATTATTATTTTATATATCGTATTTCTACTATTACTTCGTAATTCATAATCATTTTATATTTGATGTTTATTTCATAATATATTTATAATTAAATATATTTCTTATTTTATATTTATTTCTTATTTTATATTTATTTCTCAATTATACTTGTTCAATTATTTAAGTCGTTATTATATTTAAATTCTGAATTTTATATATTTATGTAAGTACTAATAAGTTTATTTTCTTATACTTGATTAATATTTACTACCACTCAATTACATAACTTAATTAGTATAATTATTTATATGTCTCGTTAATTTTAAGCTACGGGTTGGGAACGGAATATTGATGTTAGGGTGCCTTGAGATGCATGATGCGCCGAGTGAGAATAGTGTTGGGCTCGGACGTAGAATTTAGAAACCGGGTACAATGTTAAGTGATGCAACAAAAATATGAAAACCCTACCTTACACACTCTTGCATCGAGAAAATTGTAGCCTCCCATTCCTCACACAACTCCTCTTCATCGGCAAAACCTATCTAAAACCCTAGTTCACATATCAGAAGCATGGGTTTGGGGTAGAACGAGGGTTAGACTGACCTCGAACCGCAATCACCAGCACCATCTTCACCACTGTAAGTCGACATTCTCAATAATTGTCTTTGTTTCGTTTTATTTTAAGTTAATTGCTTTCGAATTGTGTTGGTTTCGTATTTGATACGATGTTTGTTTAGTAGTAGGGTGTTAGTAGGTTATGTGGGTGATTGTGTGGTGGCGCGTGGTGGCCGGAGCACCACCATAATAGGGTGTTTAGAGGCGTTAACTAGGGCAGAAACGTGAACAGGGGAGAACAGGGGCCGTGAGTGCAAACAGAGCGGGAACGAGGCAGGGACTCTGGTGGCGGTTGTTGCGGTGGCTGGAGGTGAGGAGAGAGGGATATGGCACCACCCCTAGAACCACCTTGAGTTAGTGGTGACAATGCTGGTGGCCAGAGGTGGTGTCGGGCATTGTGGTGAGAGAAATAGACGAGAGAAGGAGAGGGTACAGGCGGGTTTCTGGAAAACAGAGGGTAAATTTTTACGGGCAGGCTATTTAAACCCGTCGTGGTGGTTGCTGTGGTGGTTCCTGGTGGTGTGCATTGGGTGGTAGTGATAGTTGGTAGTACGTAGTTGAGTTTAGGATTGTTGGTGGTGGTCGTGGGTGTTTTGGGTGGTGGCGGTGGTGTCGTGAAGTGGGGTGTACAGGTAGTGTTACGGTGATGCGTCGATATGCTGTTGCTGCCTCGGTTGTTGCAGGGGCTATCGATTGAGTACTTGGGCGAGAGAGGTGTTAGGAATAGTGGCCAGGGGTGCGTCGTGGTGTGGTGGTCCCAACCACCGTGGGTTGGTGGTGGTTCAGGCGGTATTATGGGAGTTATGAGTCGGTTTAGGAAGGGTGTCAAGGGGGCTGTTGGGTCGTGCTTTTGGTACTGGGTTGCGTCTTTTAGTCGTGGCCTCGTGGGGTTGTTGCGTGTATGTGTTATTATTATTATTATTATTTTTTATTTTTTTTTTGGTGAAATGTGAGTATATATTATATATATCAAAAAATTACAAAGAGATCCCGGGTTTAAGCCCCCGGTCAGGCATTACATTCTTTGATAACAATATTGAAACCATTCATTAGCCTGATCAGATTCAAGCTCCAGGTTCTTCTTCAGTCCATTCTTCAATTCAGAGACTATCCTCTCAGCTACTTTTTCAGGTCTGTGTATGCACTCTTGGGCACGAGCATTATTCCCTTAAAACCATATGTGATAGTGGAAGGCATTAAGCATGGCAACACGAACTTTCCACTTAAATGAACTCTTGGGGGCACCACTGATAGAGGCCAAGGTAGGAAACTGAGCACCAAACCAGTGGTATAACAATAACTGAATTCTGATAGTGTACTGACATTCCTCAAATAAATGTGTAATAGATTCAGTCTGAGCTTGGCATATGAGGCAGAGGTCGTCTGGGCAACAACCAATACTATATAATTTTTGCTTTGTGTTCATACCTGCCTGCATTCTGAGCCAGGTGATCATAGCATGTTTGGGTATATTGAACTTATTCCAAACTATGGCGACCATGGCTGTTGTGGATGATTCTGACATAGCCAAGAGTAGCAGCTCTTAATGGTGAAACCCTGGGGGTTGTGATCCCAGGTGTTTAAGGTGAAGCCTTCCTTGATTTTATTCTTTACTTTGCAAATAGTTTTCCAACCCCAAGGAGTATCAGGTGCAGGCATATATTCCTCCCAATTCTGATTTTTCAGGTAGACATCACTGATCCACTTAATCCACAGTCTGTCTGCCTTAGTATAGACCCAGCTCACCAACTTCCCCACTGCTGGCAATGTTCCATAACTCTGCATTCTTAATGCCCAAGCCTCCTTCATCCTTGGGCAAGGTTACCTTTTCCCAGGCTACAAGAGGAACCCTGTGAAACTCTGTGGTGCTAGCCCAGAGAAAATTCCTGCAAATGGCACTGATTCTATTTATCACACTTTTGGGGATCACAAACATCTGAGCCCAGTAGTTATGCAAAGAGTTTAGCACAGAGTTGATTAAAGTGACCCTCCCAGCATAGGAGAGTTTCTTAGCACCAATCCCTCTAATCCTGGCTGTTATCTTTTCAGTAAGTGAGTTGCAGTCTGCCTTGGTCAGTTTTCCAGGGTGAATAGGGATCCCTAGATATTTGAAAGGGAAAGTACCTTCCCTGAAGCCAGTAGCCTGAGTAATCCCAAGTTTAAGCTCCTCATCCACCCCATTAAAAAAGATCTCAGATTTAGAAGAGTTTAGCTTGAGTCCAGAAGCATGGGAGAAGGATGAGAAAGCTCTCATTAGCAGCAAAATAGAGGCAGGTGTCCCTTTACAGAACATAAGAAGATCATCTGCAAACATGAGGTGTGTAAGCTTTAAGTTCTTGCACAAAGGGTGGTATTGGAAAGGCCACCTCATTGTGGCAAACTTAATGAGCCTAGACAAATAGTTCATACATAAGGTAAACAAGAGAGGGGAAATAGGATCCCCTTGCCTAAGCCCCCTCTTCCCTTGGAAGTAGCCAAAGTTACTACCATTAAGGGACAAAGTGAAAGCTGTGGACCTTACACATTGCATAACAAGGCCTATAAATTGAGGAGGAAACTTCAGACCAATCAGCAGCTGTTCAACAAAACCCCACTCAACAGTATCATAAGCTTTCTGAAGGTCAATTTTGAACAGACATCGAGGAGTTACTGTTTTCCTTCCATACAAATGGATTATATCTTGACAAATTAAAACATTTTCCATTATGGACCTCCCCTTGATAAAGGCACCTTGGTTTTCATGAACAATATCAAGCAATACATTGGCAAGTCTATTGCATAGAAGCTTTGAAATAACTTTGTAAGTCACATTGCAACAAGCAATAGGTCTGAAATGAGTAACAGAAGTGGGTCTATCATTTTTAGGAATTAGGGTGAGATTTGTAGCATTTATCTGTTGTAGCAACTGTCCATGAGTGAAAAAGTCCAGAACAGCATTGCAGAACTCATCTCCTACTATATCCCATGCATCTTTGAAGAATCCACTAGTGTATCCATCAGGCCCTGGTGCTTTGTCCTGAGGGATGGAAAACACTACCTACTTAATCTCTTCTTTGGTGACACCAGAGTTAAGAATAGTAGCATGCTCATCAGTACAGAAGGTACCATACTGAAGGACTGTTGGCTTCACACTATCTGTTGGGGCATTGCTTCCCAGGAGGTCCTGGTAGTAGTCAAGAAAGGCTGCTTGGATGCTGTCCCTGTCAGTACACAGGTATCCATTCTTGTCCTCAATCTGCACTATTTTGTTCCTCAGGCATCTTGATTTAATAGCCTTATGAAAATAAGAGGTGTTGCTATCTCTTTCCTCTATCCAAGTGGACTTTGCCTTTTGCTGCAGGAAGCTTGTTCTAGCCTTAGTCCAGAAATGCACCTCCTTAAGGATAGCCACTTCCTGAGAAATGAGAGCTGCATTAGTGGAATCCTCTTGTAGTTTTAATTGAATAATCTCCAACTGTAACTGTGCCTTGCAAGTCTCTACTTCCACATCTGAAAAACATTGGTCATTCAGACCTTTTAGCATAGGTTTTAGAGCTTTTAGCTTTTTTACCAATCTAAACATCAAAGTGCCTTCTATTGCTTGATTCCAGACAGTCTGTACTGTTCCACAGAACTCAGGAGCTGAGCTCCACATATTGAAGTACTTAAAACTTGCCTTTCTCTTCCCATCTAACTTCACATTCCTAACAATGCAAGGGTTGTGGTCTAGAAGGCCTTCAGGATGAAAGTGGGCATGCATTTCAGGGAACTCAGTACTCCATTGTAGGTTAATTAAGAACCTATCCAATCTACTATACTTCCTTTGAGATTCATCTCTTTTGTTATTCCAAGTATAGTATGCCCCTGTGGCCTCTATGTCAGCTAGTCCACAGTGATTCAAGCAGTCTATGAAATCCTCCATGTCAGTCAATTTAGTGGTACCCCCTAGCCTCTCATCAGGAGATATCACTGTATTAAAGTCCCCAACAACTGCCTAAGGCATAACACATCTATCAGCTATCAGATTCAGCTGCTGCCACAGCCTTACCCTGTCAGCACCTTCATTGAAGGCATACACAATAGTAAACAGGAACTCCTTCTGGGTGGCTTTACAAGTCACCTTAGAATGGATAAATTGAGGATCAGCCTGAATAACAAAAACATCAAAGATTGTTGGTTTCCAGAGCAACCAAACCCTTCCCCCTTTATGGAGCCTGCAATTCGTGGTTACACACCACCCATCAAGCATAGAATGAGAAATATTTCCAACATTTGCACCATTTATTTTTGTTTCAAGCAAGCCAAAAAGGCATGCTTCATTATTCTGTAAAAAACTTCGAACAGTAATTTGCTTATTTACATGGTTGAGGCCTCGCACATTCCAAAAGCCTATATTATTCATGAAAACTGGTATGGGATTGGTTACCAGTATCATTCACTTGGGTCACTTGTTTCAGAGAGTTCTCATCTTGTTCAGTCTGGGCTTTTTCATCTGGGTCTCCTGCTGACTGTGAAGTAGTAGGAGAGGCCACAGTAACAACTTTTGGTGATATCTGGGGCAAAGCAGGAAACTCTTTGTCTGATAATTGAATAGGAGGTTTCACAATAGGTTTCCATACTTTCTAAGGTAGCTGTTTAGGTCTCACCCCTGGCAGTCTCCTACAATTAATCCCTTCATGCCCTAGTCCTTTGTACTTATCACAGAGTAAGGGTTTCCATTCATATTCAATTTTAACCTCCACAATTAGGCCATTTTCATCTTTAAATTTGACACAATTTAAAAACTTCTGTCCCATCGTTAATTCAACCATAGTTCTTGCATATCCAAGCCTAGTTTTGGAGGCAGTGGCCTCATCTGACTTTAGATAAGTCCCCACCATTCCTGCCACTGTGGGCAGACGTTTGCCCCAAAACTTAAGAGGTAAACCATGCATCCTAATCCAAGATGGTACAATTTTGATATCGTCTTTAAGTAGGTCAATGTTTTCTTGCCAAGCTTTAACGATCAACGATTTATTGTCAAACATATGATAGCCAGAGGATAACACTGCATCTTTTCCAGCCATATCATTAAATCTAACCATGAATATACCATTAGGAAGAAAGGATACCTTATCAATACCATGCTTCCCCCATACCCTCTGCACATAGCCATTCAAAATTTCCCACGGTGGATTGGCACCTAAAACAAAACAGTAAATAACTTGGCTCCAGTACTCTATTTCCTCCTTGGTGTCATCAGCAGAAAACTGGAATAACTCAGGTTCCTCTGGTTCAGGCTCAGGTATAGGTTCTGGTGCTACATCAGGTGTCTGAACTACTTTCTTTTTCCTCCTGTTTGTCACTAGTTCAAAAGCATCTTCAGGGTTTTCCTCATCTGCAAAAGACAACCCTAGGATAGGAGTCACTTCATGCATTTGTTTGGTACGTAAAACATCTTCTTCCCCTGGCCCCTGCTTCTTATAATTGTCACGAGTGCTTCGTTTGTCTGCCTGTTGTCGACTACTACTACTATGCATATGAATTTTTGGTGATGAAGATCGAGAACGAGCCATGGAAGCAAAGATCTCAAGCACTAATGAGAAGATCACAGTCGCCTGTTAATCGCCCTCATGCAGTCATTAGAAGATTTAATTATTATCTATTATTATTATTATTATTATTATTATTATTATTATTATTATTATTATTATTATTATTATTATTATTATTATTATTATTATCCTTTGTTCTCATTGTTTTGTATCATTCTTATTATTATTACTCCTACTACTAATTTTGTTATTATTATTAGTAGTATTATTAGTATAAGTTATTAGTATTTATAAATGTAATTATGTGATGGTTATTATTAGCATATTACTTTTATAATATTGTTAGTGTCGACATGTCATTATTAGTAATTTTGTCCATGACATTTTTATTTAATCGTTAAGTAAATTTTATTGTACATGAATGTGACGGTTATCAATAGTTCAATCATAGTTTCTATGTTCGTTTATTTAATTGAAGTAGTCAAATTTAGTATGGCCTCGTTATGCGTAAAATATGATCTAAATAGTTAATTGAATAATTGATGTTTTATATTTGTTGCACAATTGTATTAGTTAGTGATTAAGTATATTATAATTGTTAGGTGACGATGTTGACGTGGCATAATTCGGATACTTGCTGGCTTGCTATTGGGTTATATTGCTATCTAGGTAGGACACACTGGCACTATACTCTATGATGTGTTATGAATGGGTGTTAAATTGTGTATTATGGATGTTGAGCATGATTGATATAATAATGATATTAGTTGGATTGAGTGTTGATTATAATTAGTGGCATGAGCATTGCATTATTTAATAGCATGATTGATTAAGAGTATTGTTGCATTCATGAGCATGGCATATGCATTGGTTACTGAGAAAGATGTGAATCAGATATTGTTCTGATATAAAGCCCAGGGTGGTTCTGCATACCAGGCCTGGTGTCTTATCAGCTATTGAGCTGATGTTCGGTGGCGACCGATTATAGTCTGCCGGGAGGTTCGGTATGGCTTGGTGCAAGGGTATGAGTTTGAGATTGAGATTGAGCTCGAGCATATCATTGCATTTGCATATCATAATTGTTGCATTATAATTATTGTGTTACCCTACTCAACCGCGAGGTTGACAGTGTATTCGTGTACACCTACGATGATCCGGAATGGGGAGTAGATTCTACAGGTCAGAGACAGATGAGCTAGGAGATGGGGCATGAATGTGAGATACATACTTTGGACCGACTTAGAATTATATCACATCTAGAGAAGTCATTAGTTGTATTTTCTTTTCTGTGATGTAGTAACCGTAATAACCAAGTTTAAATTTTATCAGTTTTATATAAAGTACTTTGGTTGTTTTACTTTGTTATTCACTACCTCGGACATTCCGAGATGGTAACAGCTCTATTTATTTGAGAATGTCTTGCTAAAGGCTCTTAAATAAATGGGGGTGTTACAAAGTGGTATCAGAGAGAACGATCCTCAGGCCTAAACCAAATGAAAAATAATGAATATAGGTAACGTTTAATAAAATGAACCCCATGCTAGTAACTGTTAGGAGCCCAAGGATTGGGATGAGTTAGGGGCCCCCTCAAACCAAACCACTGGCCCTTTCAGTCTAACCTGGTAACTCTAGAGTGATGCAGAGAGTGGGTAGTAACAAAATAACGGATCAGACATTGCCTATATTGTACTAACACTTTTGCAGGAGATGAATGAGGTAAGATAGATGTGAAATATGGGTGGTAATTTATATTGTGAATCATGACATTGGTATTGACTGTGATTGAGATATGTATTGCTTCAAGTATGAGGACATGAGTTTTTGACTATGAGTTGAAATATGAATTTGACTTATATGATGACATGCATGCGGCTATATGATCCCTGAACCCTTAGGTAGAGATATAGTATCATGGTATGTGTAATGAGTTGATGATAGAAACACCATAAGCTATAGCTACCTAAGAGGTTAAATGTAGAAGGTATATGACCATGATTGACTAGAATGGTTAGTAGAGCCAACCAGGCTATGTTGTTACAGGATGCGGAATCAAGTTAAGTCCTATGTGTAAAGCTAGTGGACCGAAACGGATGTCGTGTACATTGATAATTGTTTTGTTGCTATTCCAAGTGTGTATATCCTTCTTGTTTGAATGCCTTATTCTTGCAAGAGTTAACTGTTGGCTTCCTAGGCAAATGTGATCGAAATTTTGAGATTTACGATTGTCATTATTTTACTATTTTCCTTAGCAATCCATGTCTAGTGTTATGCGGAATTTGTTGCCCTAAACCATGAATGTTATATCGTTATGTGTTGAAAATTAGATGCCAATTTATTTTACGTCTAATTATATACATTTAGTTTAATTATATGGCTAGTATTCAATAAGTGGCACCTTAGTGATTCTTGGATATATTTTCGTATTTAAATAAATTGTGATTGTTACGATGGTAGAAACTATTGCATTGTCTATACATATATGATTATTGAGTTATTTAGCTGATTTTATTTTTGGTTTCGTAATCTTTACCGTTTTCTAGATGTCAATTACCTGTGAATATGGTCCAATGTGACTTAAATGCTCAATGATATGTCAACATGTTTTGGAGGAAGCATGGTTGTGTGATAATGTGAAGTAATTTTAAAAGGAACCAAAATTTTTAATAAATTTCAGAATGTTACCTTATTTATACGGGCTGCCATTTAAAATGTGTTCTCTATATGAATGTGAAAATTTTATGTGTGATACCTTCTGATTTAGATTTCTAATGCTTTTGGTTTCATGTTAATAGGAATTATATTTTGAGAAAAATAAATATCTTAGTGACAGTGGTCAGATTGTTACCGTACATTTCTGTTTTGACCCATGTTTTTGCAAAGGAAATCATTTGAAACGTGATTATTGTTTGTGCATAATTCCAAGTCCGCTGTTTAGAATATTCATTCATGTTTTCAAAATGATAAGCCATGTAAAATATTAACGAGTTGTTATTCAATTGTGATTTTTGCAAGTTGCCCAATTTTCCGTATAACTGAAGTAAGGTTTCTGTTCAGACCAATTGAGTTGTATAAATTGTTATAAATAATTCTCTTAAGATATGCTTTTGGTTTATTTTCCTATAATTAGTTATTTCATTATAGTTTCTAAAAATTATAATAGCTCACAAAATAGCTAAGCGGTTATTTAATTATGAATTCTGGAAGTTGCTGCATGATATATGATTGTTGAAATGATAAAGTTTTATATTAAAAGTAGAATCAAATATGAATTTTGTGATGTAACCATTTAATAATCTGATATGTCATTAGTAACATGAACAGTAGGCATATGATATGAATATGAACGCAAATATATGATAATATAACCTTGTTATTTCATTGAGTTTTATATAAAGTAGTTTCAATCATACGGACACTATTTCTTTCTATTGCTATGACCTCAAAATAATTATGTGGTGTTCATGTGTAATGTTAAAATCATGTGCATCAGAGAAGAGTCAGGTCACGTGGTAGAATGAATTTAACTGGTAAACTCATTAGCATGATATAGCAATCTAATTGTTATAAGTAAGTGTGAGTATTTTGAACAATGTGAACCTTGTTGATGTTCCTTCATATATTAATGGTATATCTTGTCTAGTTCCCTGCGATAATGTTTATAACTTCTTCATGTATATTGTTATGCCATGAAGTGAATTGCATATCGCTATCTTTAAAATCTGATCACAATATATTGAATTAAGTAATTGGTTTAACTGCTTATACGTAGAGATGCTACGCTATCTTGCTAGTCTATGATTGGTGTATATCTCGTGAAATATGTTATTGCTCCGTGTTTAATTACATTAATTAAAGAATTGCCTAATGTCTTTTCTAAAACTTGTGTGCATAAACATGATTTTGCTTCTATAATGTGAGTATGAGCATGAAATTGACGAGTATGTTTTGTTGTTTTAAAAGTTGGATGCTAGTTGCCTAGTATAAAGTAGTTAACTTATCAGATGACTTCAGACTTTTGTTTCGATGATTTTCTTGAACATTGGATGTGGAATTTTGTAATTGGGTTACGGGGACGTAACCATATTTTAAGGCGGATAGGATTGTGAAATCTTGATGGTTTACAATCTCGTTAAGAGTGGTATGTTATGATTGGTTGACTGAGATTGACCATGCATTGAGTCTGCTATTTTAATTTCTTATGTGTCGGTCAATGTTGCGGTGGTTTAAGTGCTACATGCTGCTGTCGTATGTTCAACTTTGGGGACAAAGTTTCTTAAGGGGGATAGAATGTAACACTCCGCGTTTTAGAGCTTTGATATATGTACTACTTGTGTTTGTCTTATGCTGTGGAGTGTTTTGTTATCGTTACGGGTTGGCGAACTTCGGGACGAAGTTCATTTTAGGGAGGGATGACTGTAATACCCCGTATTTTAGACTCGGTCAACGGCAGTCAAACCATGCTTTATACACGTATTTCAAACAGAATGTTTATAAAGTATATTACGTAATTATTATTATTTTATATATCGTATTTCTACTATTATTTCGTAATTCATAATCATTTTATATTTGATGTTTATTTCATAATATATTTATAATTAAATATATTTCTTACTTTATATTTATTTCTCATTTATACTTGTTCAATTATTTAAGTCGTTATTATATTTAAATTCTGAATTTTATATATATTCTTATGTAAGTACTAATAAGTTTATTTTCTTATACTTGATTAATATTTACTACCACTCAATTACATAACTTAATTAGTATAATTATTTATATGTCTCGTTAATTTTAAGCTACGGGTTGGGAACGGAATATTGATGTTAGGGTGCCTCGAGATGCATGATGGGCCGAGTGAGAATAGTGTTGGGCTCGAACGTAGAATTTAGAAACCGGGTACAATGTTAAGTGATGCAACAAAAATATGAAAACCCTACCTTACCCACTCTTGCATCGACAAAATTGTAGCCTCCCATTCCTCATACAACTCCTCTTCATCGACAAAACCTATCTAAAACCCTAGTTCACATATCAGAAGCATGGGTTTGGGGTAGAACGAGGGTTAGACTGACCCCGAACCGTAATCACCAGCACCATCTTCACCACTTTAACTCGACATTCTCAATAATCGTTTTTTTTTTCGTTTTATTTTAAGTTAATTTCTTTCGAATTGTGTTGGTTTAGTATTTGATACGATGTTTGTTTAGTAGTAGGGTGTTAGTAGATTATGTGGGTGATTGTGTGGTGGCGTGTAGTGGCCGGAGCACCACCATAATAGGGTGTTTAGAGGCGTTAACTAGGGCAGAAACGTGAACAGGGGAGAACAGGGGCCGTGAGTGCAAACAGAGCGGGAACGAGGCAGGGACTCTGGTGGCGATTGTTGCAGTTGCTGGAGGTGAGGAGAGAGGGATGTGGCACCACCCCTAGAACCACCGTGAGTCAGTGGTGACAATGGTGGTGGCCAGAGGTGGTGTCGGGCATGGTGGTGAGAGAAATAGACGAGAGAAGGAGGGGGTACAGGCGGGTTTCTGGAAAACAGAGGGTGAATTTTTACGGGCAGGCTATTTAAACCCGTCGTGGTGGTTGCTGTGGTGGTTCCTGGTGGTGTGCATTGGGTGGTAGTGATAGTTGGTAGTTCGTAGTTGAGTTTAGGATTGTTGGTGGTGGTCGTGGGTGTTTTGGGTGGTGGCGGTGGTGTCGTGAAGTGGGGTGTACGGGTAGTGTTACGGCGATTCGTCGATATGCTGTTGCTGCCTCGGTTGTTGCAGGGGCTATCGATTGAGTACTTGGGCGAGAGAGGTGTCGGTAGTAGTGGCCAGGGGTGCGTCGTGGTGCGGTGGTCCCAACCACCGTGGGTTGGTGGTGGTTCAGGCGGTATTATGGGAGTTATTGTTGGGAAATGTGTCCTCAACAATAGTGCGATCACGTAATTAAATCTCATAACAAGAATGCGCAAGGGATGATACGAATTATTAGTCGACTGACCAACATTAATCGGTAATGATTGGCTAGCTAGAGTTTGACATTACTGTCGTATGACGGTGGTGGTCAGTTGATCCCTTTAGGTCACACCTTTAGGACAATTCCCTTAATTGACAAAGTGATCAAATGTATAGTGATACGATTTGATCATATTCCTTAAACTCGTATATCGAGAAATTAGAGGTTAAATCTTAATGTAAGATTTATGTTTAAAATTGAAACGTGTCAATTGTTAAACATTAAACGATATTTTAAGATATCGAAATTAGAATGAATTGGGTTGAAATTAATACAAAGGTTGTAAATCGTATTGACGATAAAGTATTATTTTACAATGGTAATTTCGAATTACTTGTTAATTAAATAAATATGATTTATTTAATTATGCATAATGTTTATGGGATAAATATTTACATATTTCAAATGTACTAAAATATTTTATATCTAAATGACATGTAAGATGTCACACTTTATACAATTATACATTTGACAAAATTGTAAAATAAAGTCCATTTTATGGACTATGTGGCACGACTAAGTGGAGGTTGTTTGGATGATTAGTGTTTTAATTAAACATGCTTTAATCATTGTGTTTAAAGCATGTATTGGAAACACTAACTAGGCAATCCTATTGAGCATGGGTTAGAGAGTTGTCTCCCCCTTGTCCTTCCCCATGTACCCGGCCACCCACTCTCAAGCCTCACATTATTAAGTATAAGATGCTCCCATAATGAAAACCCTAGTTCTTCTAATGCTTGCCAAAATTTTCTAAGTGTAGAAAATAAAATAAACTCTCTTTTTCTTGCCTTGGCCGAAATATATACCTAGCAAGAGAGATTTTATTAAACCTCTAATACTTATTATAAGATAATATATCATACTACTTGTAGTATTAATAACAACATTCTAATAAGAGTGATTAGAATAAGTTTAAGGAGAAAACCGATTTGTGCTAGCTCGTTCAAGTCTCGGTTATTTGAGGGATTGTCTTGGTGCATCCGGAGGAGGTATTCTATTTTGGGTACTCGGAGGATCATCCTAGCACATTCTTGGACCGTGTGTAAGGGTTCATTTTCTCCTCTTTCCGCATATAATAGCATGCATAAGATCATAATAAACGAGTTTATTATTTTGTTAATTAAAAGTTAATTAAAGGTTTTGTTAGTATGACTAAATTAGTTTATGAGCAACTAGTTAAACCTAACAATTGGTATCAGAGCAAAATGGTTGTTTGCATGCTTTCCGTTTCGTTTTTACGGAGTTATTTTGATAACAAAAATAAAACTTGAATTTTCGTATGATATAAGATATGGACGAAATATTTTTAGCATGATACCTACTGTTTTCTAATATGATTTAGAATATTTGGAATATATTTTGCATAAATATTGATCATTGGTATTTTTAATTTCGGTTTTTAATACGTTTTAATGGTTAAAAATGATTAAATTTTGGGAAAAATAGTTAAAATAAGCTTCTGGCCGAGATTTTTCAGTATGATATCACATGTATTTTCTATAATATGAATATGATTTTTCGTAAATTATGGGCTTATAAATCGTGTGATATGAATTTTTAATGGTTAAAATGCAATAAGATGAATAAATATGGGTTAAAATAGTTATATTATGAATTTGACTATAAAAATTTATGAGGATGTCACATGCAATATTTAAAATTTATGTTGAATTTTCCAGAAATTTATCTCAAATATTGCAATATTATAGATTTTTAATGTAAAAATCGGGTAATTAGTGACATTATTTCGACTTTAATAGTTTTAGTTGGAATTTGGCCATGAAAATTTAACACGATGTCATATATATTATTTCCAGCATGTATAAAATTTTCGAGAATTTTATCTTCTTTTATGCTTGAGAAATAATTTTAAATGTTAAAATCGTATGATATATGACGTAAATCGTTAAAATTTGCAAATGTTGTTAAAAATGGCCGAAAATATAACCCATTTTAGTCATATGTGATATGTTCATCATGAAAATATTCTTGGGAGCCTAAAGTTTCAGATTTGATTTGTATTAATTTAATTTTGTTTTGTTAAAAGTAGCAATTAAAATTAAATTAAAAGGAGGCATGCTTTAAAATTTCGGCTATGGGGCAATGTGCCATTTAATTTTCTGTCCATCTTGTGTTCTTAAAAGGGTTTTGGAAGGTATAAAATTATTATTAGTATTTAATTTGCATTTATGAAGTTAATTATTGAATTTTCCGACTTAAATTGCTCGTTTTACGTATTATTTTCGAAATAATAATAAAACCGTATAAAATACTAATATTTTAACTTTCTGAAAATTTTAAGAACATTCTGGATTTTTCAAAATTTGAATTTTGAATTTTCGAAATTTTAATGTCTCTTTTGAATTTTATATTGTTTTTCCCGAAAAAAACCGAGTAATACCGATCAATATTAAAATATATTAAGTTAATTCATGTTCAAAGTTTGAGTAAGACTAAATTTTGAATCCTATGCGAGTTAGGATGATTAACTTAAGGATGAAAACCGTTTCATTTAATGCATAATGTTGTTAAACGTTAAAACATGCAATTCCATAAAAACCGAGGTTTACGATAACTATTTAAATAAGTGTTTTAAATAGGACGATTTGGCTTAGGATTTGCATGTTAATTCATATTTATTTAAGCATTGCATATTTATATTATGAATGTCATGATTTATTTTTACGTAATTTTGGGAATTATGTAATTTACTTAGTATGGCCTTAGTCTTTAAATCGGTATTTCCCGTAATGTAAGGGGTTACCGATTCGGTTGTAATTTTGTGATCTCGTATCACCCAATTGTAATTTATTTCTATTTTATAATGTATAAAGTAGACTAGAAAAGTTGTAATATTTGTAAAATCCGGAGTTCCTTGAAGACGGTGCCATTCGGAAAGGAGTTCCGATCAAGACGGTGTTTTACCTCGATGTGCGTGCCGCGTGAAGTTCAAGGGACCAAAGGAGTTGGTTTCCGAATTTGTACTTTGTTATTTCTTTTCTAGGAAAGGCCATACTAGGGTTTATTTATGCTTTTATTTTTGCTTTTTATATGTTTGCATGCATAGCCAAATCGTCATACATCGTATCATGCATGTTTCGACCTAGTCGACCTAGTCTTTTATTTTATCGATAATTCACCGACTTAGTTCACTTAAACGGAGATAGATAATAAATTGACTAGATCTCTTACATATAAACATTGAGACTTAGCCTTACCAAAAAGTACGGACCCATGAATCCCTTCTTCACAAAAACGTAGGCTCGGCTACACCGGGGTACTAAAATTGTCACGTTGGGTAAGTGGGGTAATAAGATTACACCTTGAAATTTGGTTGATCTCAACGAAAGTATTCGTAACCGTAGTTGCAATAAGTTCGGGCTAAAGATAATTTTAAGAAAATTGTCGACCGAGAGTTCTAAGAGTAGAACCGATTAAAGAGTTAATCCACCAAATTATACCGATACGGGTTGAATCGGCTACACCGTGCCCGGATTAGTATGGGTTTGGGTCTCGGGATTGTTTACTTAATTGGGTAAGAGATCATTAAGTAAATATATATAACTAAACTTAAAGTTTTAGTTTAAATTATGAATTTAAAAATGATGTTGTTTTTCCTTTTATTGTAGTTTAAATTTTCAACATCAAATGGCAACCAACGCTCCACCTCTCACTAACGTATCATGGCTTCGATCCTTTATGGATCGTTGCAAACTCGATAAGCATGGTTCCAATTTTAAGGATTGGGATGCGCAATTACTTTTGGCCGCTCAAGGTGACGATAAGAGTCGTTACCTATCCGAAGCCGCTCCTCCCGCTCCGACCGCTCGTTCGTCGGTCCAAACTCGTGAGGCCTATGAAGCCTACATGAAAGAGTCCTCCGCTCTTAAAAATGTGCTCATCTTCTCCATGGAGCCGGATCTCCAAAGGAGTATGATTAAGTTGACCACATCATATGAGATATACACCAAGCTTGCGACCATGTTTTCGCAAACTCCAAGGGTGATTCAATATGAGGCGGCTTCCGCCTTCTTTGACATAACCTTCAAGGAAGGGCAAAAGATAAGCCCTCATGTTCTCAAACTAGTTGAGCTCGCGGAGACTCTAAAAGCTCAAAATGTTGATGTTCCCGACTCTCTTATAATTGACCGAGTTCTTCACTCGCTCAATAAGGTTAAAGCGTATGCTCAATTCCGGGTGAATTTCAATATGCGAAACCAAGAGACCACGTTGGAAGAGTTGCATAAGATGCTCGTCCAAGCCGAAAGGGACGTGGGACTTCATGAAAGTTCCACCAAGGATGTTCTAAACATCGAAAAGAAAGGGAAAACGAGCTTCAAGAGGAATGCCTCGAAAGGCAAGGGCAAGAAAACGTTCAAGCCCAAAGCGACCAAAGAAAAGACCTTTTCGAAAGGCGCTTCCACCTCGTCTTCAAAAGAGCAAGACAAGTGCCATTATTGCACGAGGATCGGTCATTGGAAGAGAAATTGCCCCAAATACTTAAGCGATCTCAAAAATGGGAAGGCAACCGCCGTAGGTAATAATTCTCGCGTATAATTCATGTCGTTTATCAACTTATGTATAGTGATACAAATGTGTTGATATTTACCCTTTTTAATTGTTTTAAAGGGCCACCCCCGAATAATGATAAGGGCAAGGAGAAGGAAGCTTGAGGTTCCTTACTTGGATGGCTCCGGTAGCATCCAATTGATCGAAGACTTGAAGAGCTAGGCTCTAATTTTTCATATCGTCTTCTTTCATATTTTGCATTTATTTATGGAACAATTTAATTATTCTTGTAAGACAAGGATTAAAATCCTAAAACAATGGTTGTATTTTGGGTATTAGTGACTTGGTTTTCAACCCGAGTCACTACTTTTGTTCTTAATCAATGTTTTGATTTCTCAAATAAATTGCATGCCTTGTTTAAACATGAATAATAGTGATTTAATCACGCAATAAATATTGATGCGATCAAGTATATGATAATCAAAGAGTTGATTAAAACGGAGAACTACACCCCATGAGATAGATTCAATCAAAATGAGACTATATCAGTTCATTATAAGATTTTCATTTTAAGTGAAAATGAGAATGTATTCATTACACCTATCAAACTTCAAACATTCAAATACATTGGTTGATCGAAATAGCTATCCTTAGACAAGTAAAGGTTATTGTTAGAAGGATAGAGTGGGAGAAAATGTTTCGCTCACAAACCAATGATATAAATAAAGGAAGGATCTTAGAGAAGATTCTCACTTGGGAGTCTTAAGAAGAACCCTAAGTGTTTTGAAGAAACTACGGGAGGACACTCGAAGAAAGGTTCTTTGTGTTCATTGTTTCATAGAGAGGAAACAAAGCCCTAAATGATTTGAAGAAACTACGGGAGGACACTCGGAGAAAGGTTCTTTGTGTTCATTGCTTCATAGAGAGGAAACTTGAAACCCCGTATGAAATCATCGGTAGGAAAACGGTTCCTATGTAGTTATAAAGAAATTATCATGTCATTTTCGTCTCGAGGAAACGAAGACATGATAAGAAGGTAATGAATGATTGAATGGAAATAGATCACTATAGGGATAGTGATAGTAATAATGATTCGAGTAATAGTTTAACATGCGAGAAATGAAAGGTTCATTTAAGATATCGAAAGATATTGATTTTAGTGGGAGCGATTTTCATAAAAAGAATTAAGCCTACCATTTAGAGAGAATGGGTGATTCTTTAAGGTGTAAAGAATAAGAGGTTTTCAATTCTAGATGATCAAATACCTTATGTCATAAGATGATGGAGCTTTAAGGGAAGGTTTATTATATGGATAATAAAAGGTCGCCCACTAGAAGTTAGAATGGTTGGATACTTTATTCATAACGATGAATGAAACCATTATCAAATAGCCAAGATGTTTGAAAATTGTAAGAGTGATGAAATCACTAATAAACTACAATATAGATTTCAGTACATAAGTGACTATAGAGAGTGATTTTAAACCCTCCAGTATATCGATACGTCACAAGTTATAAGATAACAGTGGGAGCTTTCCTCCGGAAAGGAAACTCAAAATCTAGAAAGAGTTCTAGATATGTACTCAAATAGAATCATGTTATACGAGATAATATGAGAATAAAGGAGACCAAAAATTGTAAGTTTTGCTATCATGAATAAAGGTTATTCGCTTGAATAAAAGGTTTATTCGCAAAACACTAATACAAATAGATGATTGTGCATCAAAATGTAATGTTATAGTGTTGACTATTGTTGCATGACAACATCATTTGAGTTATTAATAACTCAAAGTAAAAGATACTTTGTCAGAATCCAAATGGGTTGTATGAGACAATATTGAACCCCATAAGTGAACTGGATTGACTCAGTATAGCCCCTAGCCGCTTACATGAGGTGACGTCTCAAAGCGACTAGAGTGTGAGGCGATTGATGGCAAGTTCAAATGCCATAGAGTCATATGTGATGACTAGTCGATCACATAGGCAGACTGTAAGAGACACTCTGTCGGGCAATGTGACCGCTTATAGAGTTCTGGAAATTTTATAGCCGGGTCGTGGCGAGAGCTGCTATAGTATTCTTGTGAGTCAATTCTTTGACTAAAGACTACTCTCCCAAGATGGTACAGTTTAGGCATAACCTTGATCCATTCTCTACGACTTTTCGTAACTGGAGTCAAATGGGATTGTTTTGGGTTGTGACTGACTGTGACTGGTTGAAGGAAGTAGTGCGATAGAAATTGTCCACCCCTTGTCAGGGTTGTTCAAATCTCAGGGCCACTCGAGGAGTAATTAACTGGAAATGCGTGGCCACGCTCGGAAGGTATCTATGGTAGATAATTCCGGTCAGACAGTTATTCTCCAGATCGAGGAAACCATTCATGATATGATCAAATGCAAGAACGACCAGAGAGAGACATCTTGCATTGAGTGGGAGATTGTAATAGGACAAGAGAATTGGTGACGCACACTTGTCGAGGACAAGTGGGAGATTGTTGGGAAATGTGTCCTCAACAATAGTGCGATCACGTAATTAAATCTCATAACAAGAATGCGCAAGGGATGATACGAATTATTAGTCGACTGACCAACATTAATCGGTAATGATTGGCTAGCTAGAGTTTGACATTACTGTCGTATGACGGTGGTGGTCAGTTGATCCCTTTAGGTCACACCTTTAGGACAATTCCCTTAATTGACAAAGTGATCAAATGTATAGTGATACGATTTGATCATATTCCTTAAACTCGTATATCGAGAAATTAGAGGTTAAATCTTAATGTAAGATTTATGTTTAAAATTGAAACGTGTCAATTGTTAAACATTAAACGATATTTTAAGATATCGAAATTAGAATGAATTGGGTTGAAATTAATACAAAGGTTGTAAATCGTATTGACGATAAAGTATTATTTTACAATGGTAATTTCGAATTACTTGTTAATTAAATAAATATGATTTATTTAATTATGCATAATGTTTATGGGATAAATATTTACATATTTCAAATGTACTAAAATATTTTATATCTAAATGACATGTAAGATGTCACACTTTATACAATTATACATTTGACAAAATTGTAAAATAAAGTCCATTTTATGGACTATGTGGCACGACTAAGTGGAGGTTGTTTGGATGATTAGTGTTTTAATTAAACATGCTTTAATCATTGTGTTTAAAGCATGTATTGGAAACACTAACTAGGCAATCCTATTGAGCATGGGTTAGAGAGTTGTCTCCCCCTTGTCCTTCCCCATGTACCCGGCCACCCACTCTCAAGCCTCACATTATTAAGTATAAGATGCTCCCATAATGAAAACCCTAGTTCTTCTAATGCTTGCCAAAATTTTCTAAGTGTAGAAAATAAAATAAACTCTCTTTTTCTTGCCTTGGCCGAAATATATACCTAGCAAGAGAGATTTTATTAAACCTCTAATACTTATTATAAGATAATATATCATACTACTTGTAGTATTAATAACAACATTCTAATAAGAGTGATTAGAATAAGTTTAAGGAGAAAACCGATTTGTGCTAGCTCGTTCAAGTCTCGGTTATTTGAGGGATTGTCTTGGTGCATCCGGAGGAGGTATTCTATTTTGGGTACTCGGAGGATCATCCTAGCACATTCTTGGACCGTGTGTAAGGGTTCATTTTCTCCTCTTTCCGCATATAATAGCATGCATAAGATCATAATAAACGAGTTTATTATTTTGTTAATTAAAAGTTAATTAAAGGTTTTGTTAGTATGACTAAATTAGTTTATGAGCAACTAGTTAAACCTAACAGTTATGAGTCGGTTTAGGAAGGGTCTCAAGGGGGCTGTTGGGTCATGCTTTTGGTACTGGGTTGCGTCTTTTAGTCGTGGCCTCGTGGGGTTGTTGCGTGTATGTGTTATTATTATTATTATTATTATTATTATTATTATTATTATTATTATTATTATTATTATTATTATTATTATTATTATTATTATTATTATTACTATTATTATTATTATTATTACTATTATTATTATTATTATTATTATTATTATTATTATTATTATTATCCTTTGTTTTCATTGTTTTGTATCATTCTTATTATTATTACCCCTACTACTAATGTTGTTATTTTTATTAGTAGTATTATTAGTATAAGTTATTAGTATTTATAAATGTAATTATGTGATGGTTATTATTAGCATATTACTTTTATAATATTGTTAGTGTCGACATGTCATTATTAGTAATTTTGTCCATGACATTTTTATTTAATCGTTAAGTAAATTTTATTGTACATGAATGTGACGGTTATCAATAGTTCAATCATAGTTTCTATGTTCGTTTATTTAATTGAAGTAGTCAAATTTAGTATGGCCTCGTTATGCGTAAAATATGATCTAAATAGTTAATTGAATAATTGATGTTTTATATTTGTTGCACAATTGTATTAGTTAGTGATTAAGTATATTATAATTGTTAGGTGACGATGTTGACGTGGCATAATTCGGTTACTTGCTGGCTTGCTATTGGGTTATATTGCTATCCAGGTAGGACACACTGGCACTATACTCTATGATGTGTTATGAATGGGTGTTAAATTGTGTATTATGGATGTTGAGCATGATTAATATAATAATGATATTAGTTGGATTGAGTGTTGATTATAATTAGTGGCATGAGCATTGCATTATTTAATAGCATGATTGATTAAGAGTATTGTTGCATTCATGAGCATGGCATATGCATTAGTTACTGAGAAAAAGATGTGAATCAGATATTGTTCTGATATAAAGCCCAGGGTGGTTCTGCATACCAGGCCTGGTGTCTTATCAGCTATTGAGCTGATGTTCGGTGACGATTGATTATAGTCGGCCGGGAGGTTCGGTATGGCTTGGTGCAAGGGTATGAGTTTGAGATTGAGATTGAGATTGAGCTCGAGCATATCATTGCATTTGCATATCATAATTGTTGCATTAGAATTATTGTGTTACCCTACTCAACCGCGAGGTTTACAGTGTATTCGTGTACAGCTACGATGATCCGGAATTGGGAGTAGATTCTACAGGTCAGAGACAGATGAGCTAGGAGATAGGACAGGAATGTGAGATGCATACTTTGGACCGACTTAGAATTATATCACATCTAGTGAAGTCATCAGTTGTATTTTCTTTTCTGTTATGTAGTAACTGTAATAACCAAGTTTAAATTTTATTAGTTTTATATAAAGTACTTTGGTTGTTTTACTTTGTTATTCACTACCTCGGACATTCCGAGATGGTAACAGCTCTATTTATTTGAGAATGTCTTGCTAAAGGCTCTTAAATAAATGGGGGTGTTACAAACTCAATCATGTCTAAACAAATATCAGCAGTATATAACACAGTACCCCAACTCAGGCAAGCATATACAATCATTCAGCAATGTCTAGCACTAAACCCCAACTCAGGCAGCTAAACACAAAACACACACACGAACCACCCACGAAGGGGTTCGACCACAAAACAATGAACCACTCACTAAGGGGTCAACAAGGAGAAAGAACCACCCACGAAGTGGTTCGACAAGAGGCAAAACCACCCACGAAGGGGTTCGGCGAACAGACAGAACCACCCACTAAGGGGTTCGCCAAGGAGACAGAACCACCCACTAAGGGGTTCGTCAAGAAGACAGAACCACCCACTGAGGGGTTCGTCAAGAAGAAGGAACCACCCACTAAGGGGTTCACACGAACGAACACAACGAACCAACCACGAAGTGGTTCAACAACCAAATCTCCAAAGGAGGCTGCTCACTAAACCACGATTCAATTCCTTAACCACATCCAATCAACACTTAGTTGACTTCGGAAGCTAATTTGAGGCGAGAGCCGGTCTCCCTTCCGGTTGCCCGACCGGGGGGTCTTTCTCCTCAAATACATTCCCGAACCCAACATAAATGTCGCCCAATATCTTGGGGACTACAACAGATTTAAATGAAGAACGATATACTCTAGATAACATCCAATCGACACTTAATTGAGCCCAGGAACTAAGTCGAGGGAGTGCCGGTTTCCCTTTCGGTTGCCCGACAGGGGGGTCTCTATCCTCACTCCATTCCCAAACCAAATGTAGTGCCTCCCGAATTACGGGGACTCCAAACATGCCTACAAAGCATACAGAAAAGGAATCAACGGAAACCGACTTGAGAAACAAAAGTTACAAAGCAAATAACACGACTTCAAATCCACATTCAGTAAGAACCTTGGGGTAACAGTCTTCCTTTTATATAAACGGATGATGTCTTGAAAAAAAGTCGGTTGATAATGGAGTGTGTGAGCACTCCTACTTACTCCTTAGTGGTGAATGGGGATAGTTTTGGGTTTTTTCATGGGAAGAAAGGTTTGAGGCAGGGGAACCCCATGTCCCCATTGTTGTTCACTGTTGCCATGGAATACTTGAGTAGGGTGCTTGCCTTTGTGACAGAAGAAGTGCCTTTTAATTTTCATCCCTTATGCAGACCTATGAAGTTTACGCACTTGATGTTTGCGGATGACCTTTTGCTTTATAGTAAAGGGGATATCCGGTCTATGATTGTCATTCTGAGAGCCTTCTCAACGTTTTCTTATGCCCAAGGACTGAAAATGAATACTTTGAAGACCAATGCCTATTTTAATGGGGTTGATAGAGCAGCTAAAGAGGACATACTTCAACTAACTGGTTTCAGAGAAGGCAGTTTCCTATTCCAGTACCTGGGGGTGCCTATAACTGCTGGAAGGATGAGAAGGTTATGTAGAGAGTTAGACAGTTTGGTAATGGTAACCTCTCGTATGCTGGACGTTTAGAGCTAGTCAATACTGTACTGTCCTCTTTGTATATGTATTGGGCTAGTATTTTCATTATTCCAAAAAATGTTTTGAAGAGAGTCAATGCAATCTTGCGTAACTATCTTTGGGATGGTAAGGTAGATATGATGAGGATACCGATGGTGAGTTGGGACAAAATTTGCTCTCCTAAAAAAGAAGGTGGGTTGGGTGTTAAAGATAGCATTTCTTGGAATGTGGCTGCAATGGGAAAGTTGGTGTGGTGGATTTATAGTAACCCGGAGAAGCTGTGGGTAAAATGGGTGAACCATGTATATATGAAAGGTGTTCCTTGGTCTCAGTATTGTCCTAATGGTGAGATGAGTTGGGGCTGGAAGGCAGTGTGTAAGACAAGGGATAAGATGATGGCTGGATACAACAATGGGCAATGGATAATTGGACAGCATGGGTACACTGTGAGTAGGGGCTATAACTTGATTAGAGTTAAGTTCCCAGAAGTCCCATGGCATAAATATGTGTGGAGTGCTTGGAATATACCTAAACATAGCTTTGTTGGCTGGTTGATTGCTAGAGAAGCACTGAATGTTAAACCAAAGCTGTATAGTTTGGGTATTTGTGCGGATGATAAGTGTTGTTTATGTGGAGTAGAAGTGGAGACTCATGAGCATTTGTTTAATCAGTGTCCTTATAGTAGGAAAATTTTAGACGGAGTTGCGCGGATATGTAGAATCAGACTGCCCCCTGATCATATTCTGGCAAAGGTTTGGAAGTTGCAGCAGAACAGAGTGCATAGAAAAGTGGTATTGTGTTGTTTCATCGCAGCCCTTTATCACATATGGCATAGGAGGAACGTGGCCCGGATTGATGATAAATTAATGAGACTTGAATTCGTTATAGAGCAAATTCGGAAAGAGATGCAAAATAGAGTTGTAAATAGGCTGAAAGATGTACATGATAGGAGCTTTTTGATATGGTTTCATAGCATATAGCTTAAGTCTTGGAGAATAGGAGTATGTCGGAAATTGACCATAGCTTGTTTTATTTGTTCTTAATGAAAGCTTACATTTCACTAAAAAAGAAAAATAACACGACTTGGGGCTCCTAGCCGGTTGGCCACAGGCGGCCGGTCAACCGGCTGAGAGTCCTTACTCTCAGGCTTCAACACGCAAAAACAACATGAAGGGCCCCCCAGCCGGCCGGCTGGCTTCCGGTCCACCGGCTGGGGACCCCCTCTCATCCTCCTACGCATACAACATCAATCAAAGCAAGCAAGAAGGACTCCCAGCCGGCCGGCCAGTTGCCGGTCCACCGGCTGGGGACCCAAACTCCTAAATCCTCGAAAAACTCTACAATACTAAGTGGGACTCTGAGCCGGCTGGTCGGCCGCCGGTCGGTCGACCGGCTCATAGCCTCTGATCGCGCATTTCGCAAAATCTTACATCCTCAATTCGTTCCATATTTTACCAATCCGTCTTAAGCATGATTCTAAGCAACGATTCCACATTTCCAGCATGTATACAACATCAAATAAACACAAAGACATGTATACAATTATTCATTTCATGAATTAACAACACAATCCCAAATTTAACCGGTCTTAACATGTATACTCCTTAATCGACTTCCTAATCAAATTCATCCTTAAATCTTCACCAAAAATCAGTTTGTATAACATAATAAGAACACTAAGGACTCAATAACCATACTAACTTTCATCAAACACATCCAAAATCACATAATGTGCTAATTTAGACAAAAAGGTCGAGTTACTCGTAATCGTCACCTCAAAGCGGGTTAAGCTCCGAAATCTTCTTCAACTATGAGGGTATCGACCTCCGGGTCTCCTAAACCACGTCCTAGAACCATAAAAACGGGGATTAGAAGCTTAAACTCGAATTAGGGCAAAACATCGTCTTTTTCGAGTTTGACGAAATTGAAATTGAAAGAGATAGATGACTTGTAAATCTCACAAGGATTCCGAAATGTAAGACTTACCGCGATTCGAGTTCGGGAAGGCCTCGAGATCGTCCTTTGAAGTTTCTTAAAGAAGAAGAGAAATGTTGGGTTTGAGTCACTGTGTTTGTGTTTAGGGTAAAATCAAATGTCGATGAAAGCTAGGAGAAGGGTTGCCCTTTTTATTTAAAGAGTCGGGTTTGCTTTATTTAAGTGAAGCGGAAATGTAAGACGGGATATTATTAAATAAACAAGGCGTCTTAAGATTAAATGATTTTAAGACGAAACTTAATGGAAATCTTAAAAATATAAATTACGACTATTATTAAAATATTATTAAATTCCGGAAATTACTTTAAATTATTAAAATATTCCTTTACGAAAATGCGGGATGTTACAATCACCCCATCTTTCAAAAAGTTTCATCCTCGAAACTTGAAAGCAGTTACAAGGACAAAGTTAACAACAAAAATTCAACTGAACTTGATATTTAAAAACTTAAGTTTCTTTCACATATTTCGAAAACAATTTCCAAGGCACAAGTCTTCGTCAATAGACGTTTGGGTTCTCGTTGTACATTCAAGAGCCCGACATTCAAAATCTTAGATAAGTCTCAAAATTAAATCAATTAAAATCCAAAATTTAGATCGATCCGGTGTCGGTAAGCATAGTTTAGGTTATCGGACGTCTCCAATGACGAGTTCAAATGCCAAATCGATGCTGAGATCCATCAATTTGTAAGACATAAAATCTTTAAAACTAAGTTTTCTTGAAAAAATAATCACTGAAATCTATCAAAGTTGAAAAAGTATCCATTTCCTTTAACCAAAATCCTTTCGAAAATAGACTTTTATATCCAAATAATTAGGAAGAGTAAAGTTTTAAAAACCCAACAAGTTGCAATTGACCGAAAGGGAGGCCGCTTAGCGAATTTACAGGTGTACATAAGAGAATCGGTGCACGGAAGAGATTATGATTTCGAACAAATGATTCCACAGGCTCGGGTTTCTCGAAATACTCGTAGGGTTCTCATCTCTCTCTTCCCTGTAACACCCCATTCGATTATGAGGTTGAAATTGAAATGTGTGGAGATTTGTCCCACATCGGTAGATTGTGAGGCTGGTGATATGTTTATAATAGCTTCCACCCACCACTTAGTAACAAGGCCTTGTGCTTTTGGGCTTAAGTGAGGACAAATAATAGGCCCAGAGGCTTACCTCTCATCTTATTGAGGGTGTGTTACGACCGTGGTGGGTCGGGTTGTTACAAATGGTATCAGAGCGACTCTGCGACCGTGTCGTGAGCCCGTGGTCGGGAGTACCCGGGTCACACACCTAGCGGGGGAGGATTCTGGCCTTGGTTGTGGTCAAGTTTGAGGCACAACGAGTACGTTGTGTTCTTTAAGTGGGGGAGTTTGTAACACCCCATTCGATTATGAGGTTGAAATTGAAATGTGTGGAGATTTGTCCCACATCGGTAGATTGTGAGGCTTGTGATATGTTTATAATAGCTTCCACCCACCACTTAGTAACAAGGCCTTGTGCTTTTGGGCTTAAGTGAGGACAAATAATAAGCCCAAAGGCTTACCTCTCATCTTATTGAGGGTGTGTTACGACCGTGGTGGGTCGGGTTGTTACATTCCCAAATCGAGCACTCTGACTACGGTTTTGGTAGAACTTTTCCTCAAACAACTCAAAACTACTCTAACCAAAATGGAGCCTTTAAAACATCGCTTTTCACACAACCTTTCACAGGCGGTCCTGAACCTCTAAACTCGATTTCTAGGGATAAGCTGACATACTCATCAAGTTCAGACTCATCACTATAACATGAACATTCGCAATAAGGCTTTTACAAAACTCACAATTCCTAAATCCTCAAGTAGCACTTGAATGGTAAATCCTTTGTTACTATACACTCACGGTGTCACACTATGCCAGAATTCCTCAAAATACACACGTTCCATCCTTCCAGTTCGAATTATTCCCAAGGTTTGGATATGCAAATTCTAGGATTCCTCAAATGTCAACTGTACGTTAATTCCCAATTTTTTGTTAATTCAACGAGCTTCCATTTTCCATTAATTTATTCCAAATTGTCCACCCAACAGTGGTGCATCAACCAGTTGAATCAAGTACTTCTCTAAGTAAACGTTGATATCCACTAAATAACTCAGGTTCAAGCACTCAATCAACTCCACAAGTCAAATTGTAAATGTCTCAACACTCTCACTCTGTCACTAATAGCTCTCGTTCCTCAAACATATGGGTCTCTCTGCATTTCCAGTACTTCCTCAAGTTTAAGCATCACTAACTTACCTCATTCATGTGTTTGGCATTAACACCATCTAAGCATGTTCATCCAAATTCACCCAAGACTCCAAGTATCTCCTATAGCCCATTAGTGTCGGTTTTCTAGCGACGTGATTGTTGGGGTCACATAATGTTTGTTTCGGTTGTAAAACCGCCACCGTAGCTTACCCTACGGCCTCGGTTGTGCGTTACAAACCGTCACCGTAGAGTAATTATAATGTTGGTATTAAGTCTAAAACCGCCACCATATGGTACGTTATGGTGTCGGTTGTGAGTCCCAAACCGCCACCATAGGGGTCTAAAACCGTCACCATAGGGTAAGCTATGGTGTCGGTTTTGCGTCTAAAACCGTCACCATAGGGTTAGCTATGGTGTCGGTTTTGGGTCTAAAACCGTCACCATAGGGTAAGCTATGGTGTCGGTTGTGAGCCCCAAACTGCCACCATAATGTAAGCTATGATGTCGGTTTTGAGTCGAAAACCGTCACTTTATTGTATGTTATGGTGTCGGTTGTAAGTTAAAAACGTCACTTTATGATATGCTATGGTGACGGTTGTGAGTTTGAATATAAAAAACGTCACCTTATATTTTCTTTTTTAAAATAAAAATTAGCTAGCCAAATATAAATATTGATGGAAGAATACCTACAAAGAATTTTAATCAATTACCCAACAAAATAATGCTTTTATACAATAGCGTCGTAATAACCATACATCCCGTATGATGTCAACTAGGAGTTTACTATAGCATTTGCAAATTTGGACAGGCAAAATAAAGCTTAGATATATCTAGTCTAGAAATACAAATATAAACATATTAACAACATTTTTAAAATGGTAGGACGTACTGCCACGAGCCATCCCCAACCAGCATCATATCACCCTAATTGCTATAGAACAGTAGCCAATTCTTCTCTGGTGACTTGAGTTCACCATTAAAATCGAACAAGCGATCCAATTCCTCAATTAATTGATCATTGTCGCTAAACTTTGAGAGATTCACAGATCTACCGAGGGCAATCCTCTGCTTGTGCACCTAAAATCAAGGATACCGAAACCATTATACTTTGTATAAAATAACAAGAGCATAAGCCATAATGAAACAGCAGTAGTCATCCTAAAAAGTACTTCATAGTTCATACCTTTGTACAGCTCCTACTCTCCTAATAGATCCTCACTGAAATTTTTCTTGACCATCTAGTGGACTTGCTATTTTATTTTCCTGCTCGATGCTAGAAGTCAACTTATCAGTCTGTTTAGAACCCCTACACTGTTCCCAAAATTTGATCAGCTTCAATATTATGTTCAGTTTGCAACATTGGAGGCTTTAGGTTTATAGGCTCATCATCATTTTTGGAAGGAGCAGTCGAGGCTTGTGCAGGACTACTAATTAGTTGAATTCCAAACAACTTATAGTTCCCATCGTTGGGCTTCATAGGTTCCTGGACCACCGTCATATGTCGCATTGGAATATCTGTGGACAGAGATTGATCTTCATCTGTAAGTAGTACACAATAGTTTGCAAAGTGAATCATTGTCTAGCACCTGATAAGCCACCAACAGAGTGTACAAAAATGTGCATATCTTGGAACTCGCTCAACAAGTTCGGAATTTGTTCATCATAAACACTGCAAAACAAGTGTTCATTCTAGTTATAACCTTAATGGAAGTAAGTGTGTCCCGATAAAAATTACATCGATGCAAGTTTCAAACAAGATATTATCATGTTTAAAACAAGCTCTCCGCCTCAATTACAATCATATCTCAACCAATAGCCCAACATCAACTCAATCAGATAAAATGATTAGTATCCCAGAAATGATCGTTCCTTTATATGAAACAAAAGGTATGCTTTGACACATAAAACTTTGTAAGGAAAGACAAATGTTAAGAAAATTCAATTGATGCCATCATTCTAGCACAAACATACACAATTCAAAATCAGAATAAGCTTACACAATTTAATAAGAGCTGAAGAAGGGGAAAAACGGAAATGATTTTCCTACCCTTTCCCTTACCATTGCCATCTCCATTTATGTGATTCTTTCACACATAACTAATAATATAAGACATAGAAAAGCTACCTACAAAGTCATTAAACATATGGTCATGTAATCTCATTCATAGAAACCAAATAGAAGTAAGAGGTTAACCTGATATTGACATGGGTTCTTAAGATGGTCGTTAGCATTATCTGACACCCATTTTTTAGCAACCTTGATACTGGGTGCAAGAGGGCAAAACATGTAATTACTTATTCAAATCATAACGTAAATTGTAAATCTAAGTTCTACTAATTCTCCGCATTAAAGTATCATAATTACCACCAAAAGCTTCACTTTTTGAACCCCGTTATCACTAGGTAGTCTTACCATATTGTTTTTCATGTTATGTATTGCCAACAAAAAATCAAAGAAACTCGAGTTAACGCCAAATCTGTTAGGGAAACAAGCTAAAACTACATAAATCATGTTTTTAAATGAAAAACAATATAGTAGATCCGAAATTTAGGTCCCCAAATTTTCTTGAATTAGGAATCGTATGATATTCATCACCACTCAGTTACATAGACAGATGTTTGTCCTCTGCAAGAAGGGCATTGTGAGTTTAATATGGTACCTGCATCACAAGTTAAGATACATATATATGAGTAACACATGAACACAAAATTAGTTCATTAAAGTGTCGTAATATCAGAAAATGGTAGAACACAAAAAGGTAATACAGTAATAAAAACAGATGGCGAAATTGTCATCGACTAATAATCTCCATGTTTTCTGGACCCACCGGAATCAAAATTCTCCCTTCCTACAAATTACGAGACTACTACATTTTCACATAAAAGAGCTGAACTAAAAATTTGTATACATACAAAAAAAAGTGCTAATTAAGAGTTAAAACTTATGTCTGCCATATGTTTCATAATCTATTTACTTCAAAGCTAACAGAATCAATGTTCTAAGACACCAAAGAGAAACTTGTAAATAGTTAAAGGCAGCACCAAAGACTTTCGTGACCAAAAGGGGCGGCCACCCATGAATAATAAGAATTCAAATGAAAGGGCACTAACCCATGCATAGTAAGTTAGGCTGACGATAACCAAAAGAAAATCGCAACCACCACTATATAATTTGTATGAAATTACAACAGACAATTGAGGGTGGATAGTCACATGGTGAACTATTTTCTGGTGCCTAAGTCATGGATGAAGAACAAACAAAAGGATCAGAAGGAAAATATGCACCAAAAATGCATCAAAGACTCGGCAATGGATTAATGGATATAAATGGTTGATCACATCATCACTAGAATCACAAGTAACAGAATCAAGCAACATGGGGCCAATCCAAATGAACAGTACAGAGTGACAAATAATAGTACAGTCTAGAGGAAGCATCAAACAGGGAAAGTGATATCCATCAAATGAAAAAGAATGATCTCACCTTTTGTTTATTTGCAGCGTTAGTGACACCATATTTATTTTCAAATTAGAGTTATAAAAAATGATCGAATTTTACAAAACTAAAAGGGAGTTGAGCTCAAGTCAATGTTTTGGCTCACTGTTTACCATCTTGAACTCATTTAAGTCGCTTCAATGTTAGAGCAAATGATATGAAACAGATACTGTGTTTATGATAAAAGCCGACATAAAACAACATTGTAGAAGTTGAGATTTATCAAATTTTGGATTGAAATTAATCGAATTAGATAAACGGAATTAAACTTAATGATGCACTAATCGCAAATGAAAAGAACTGCCACAAACCAGCAACAACACTACCATATAAAGATAAACAATTATACACTTAAGGACCAAATCATCATATCCAAACCAATATACTTCTTTCTTTTTCTTTTGTCTTTCATTTATAGCCCTCCATTCCCATAACTCCATATCTTCTATCACCGACAAAATTAAATCATGTTATATGTTTTAATAGACTATTTATATATTTCCTTCTTATTACCTCACATAACCAATGCTATACACTCAATACGTATAACACTTGGACCTGCACCGTTTTTTAACATTTCTTAGGGTACCTGAGAGACATCAGGCACATTATCTTGTGTTTAATTAACAGAGTAGACGAAAATTGATCTTCAAAATATGAGAAAATTTGCCCTAAAGCATACACTTTACACAAAGCACGTAAGTAGACAAATATGGAAATGGAGTAAAACGTGCAAAAAATTTGATCATGAAATAATCCTCAGTAAAGGCACAAAGTAAACCATTACCACCGCCAACGCTTTGATTGACCTGACATAAGTTAGAGGATATAAAGAGTTGATTAAAGCAAAAGCTTAATAAGTGGAATTTTAGGACAAATATAAGTCATGAAGTGATTTAATTAGCATTAAGTAGAGAAAAGGGGTGATACCACTTAGCACCAATATAAAAAAAAATGAGTGTTCATAATCCAATAACACCATGTTATTCTGTGTTTCATCCAACTCTTTTTTCAACGAAATTGAAATTAACACATACAGAGTAATTTCTAGGGTAATTTTAAAAAAAAAACAGGAAATAAAATTACGGTTTCGAAAACAAGAGAAGCTACCTTCACGGCAAGATCATTGATGGCGGTGAATCTGTCGATATCGGGAAATCTCCAAGCTATAAGTGTTCAACCTCTGATTGTAAAATTTTTAGAACAAACAAAATGAGATGAATATATAATCACCAAAATCGTTTTAACTACTCAAATAGCAATAAAATAGTTCACAAAATTCGTTCTGCAGTATCATAAAATTAGGGAAATAGTATAGGTATGAGATGAATATCAAAATGGACGCAACAACCGTCATTGACGTTGATTGAGAAGATAATTATCTATCAACGGCAACGGTGTGAGGAGATATTTATCAATCGAAGCAACAGTTGCAAAGACTGATGAAGGAATTGATTAATCGTGGGTTTAGGAATTGTAGTACGAATTAAATTAGGGATTAGGGTGGGATGTGAAGAGGCGCGCAATGAACAGTGTGTATAGGTAGTTAACTCGATTGCAAAGTCTTGTGTGAAGACGGAATGAAGAGTTTATGAATTGCAGTAGTTAATTAGGGTATAACGAGGGAGATGAATGAAGAAGGGCGCGCGTCTAAGTTGTAGTAGAAGTTTACTTCACTACAAAGTGTTTTTGTATATGTCTATTATACTAAAAACCGTCACAAAATTTATACGTCGGTTTCAGATAGAAAAGTGTTGTTTTTTATCATTATTTTCCGTGTCATTTTTTTATGTCAGTTGTACAAATAACCGCCACAAATGACTTATAGTGGCGGTTTTAACGTACAAACGACACAAATAATTTATTTTATCATGACAGTTCTTTATTAAAACCGTCACCATAGACTCCCTATAGCCTAAAAAATTTGTTCCCGCCAACTTTTTTTTCCTTTTATGTCGTTTTCTAATAGAACCGTCACGATAGCTGCGACACGATAGGGGTTGTTTGTACTAGTGTAATACTCATGACTCAATAGAGTTCTCCTATATAAGTTCCATAGAATGTCATGCATAAAACTCCACTCAACTTAAGCATTCCCTCATTCACTTCCACTCTCTCAATTAGTAACATACGGACACTAGGATCACCAAATCATGTCTCACAATATCTCATAGGTTTTCCTTAACAACAAAATGTCCCAAAACACGGATTACGGTTAACCCTAGGGAATTCCTCAAAGTCCATTAAAAGCAAGTTACCTTACACGAGCCATGGGAGGGTAAGTTCCAGAAGTAGGGTCGAGTCAGGAAGCCATGCAAGTAGTTTCTAAGGTACGATGGAAGAGAATTCAAGAACGGAAGTACACACGAAGAATAAGGATGGATAAGACCTTGGGGTCATAGAAGAAGATAGAAGGGAAAAGTCAATGGTGAAGACATACCAGTGATCAACTGAGGGCAGGTCTCGGCTGCAGCATGGCTGATCACGAACATAGCACCCTTGGCATTCGGTCTTTGGACATGACACCCGTCGTTGATGGGTGCCAAAGATAAGATTTATAAAACCTCACCTTAAACTAGATAGAGTAAGTCAAGGGTCGAACCACAAGGAGACAAGGTTAATATTGTTTGTGAATTTAAAGTCTATTGAATGTAACAAAAAGGGGGGTTTTGATTGATGGTTGAGACTAACAACTAAGATGGTAAAACAAACAAGAATGCTAAAACAAAGTAAAAGGATGATTAGGAACTTTGGTTCCCCGTGGCTAGGGCAAGTCAACAAGGGTAACTAACCAAATAACACAATCCCAAGGAACAAAGAATAAACCTTTAGGTCAATATTCTACCCAATCCTTACGGTCTTAGGGTTCCTAGTAAAGCACTAAACTTTCGTTCATAGGGCAATCCCAAAATTGTTGTTAAACTAATTCTAACAATCTTTCAATCTTAAAGAATTAGTTCACCAATAACAATGGGGATCGGTATACTAATCATAAAACCATTAAAACCTAATTTTAGCCATGGTTCCCCTAATTCCCTATCACAAGAATTAGCTATGCATAATCATGAAACTAATACTAACAAAAATGAAGAACAACAAGCAAGATAACATAATTGAAAATAAGGATTCAAGAGGGCAAAACATAAATTGAATAAAAATAACAATAAGAGCAATGAATTTGGATGACAAGAAAGATTAATTGCATAAACTTACAAACCAATTGGAAATTAAGAACAAATCTGGAAATTGGAGTTCTTCTCCCTAAAACTCATGTGTTTTTTGCTAATTGTGACTGCTTAACCTAATTACAATACTCGTGCGTTCTTAAATAGTCTTCTAATTACAAGATTAAAAGAATTAAAGCCGAAACAAAACAGCGGATCCCGTCGTCTGGTCGACCGACCGGGTTTAGTAGTCGGTCGACCTCAAATGTTGTAGTCAGGCCTTTCTGGAACTATGCGCTGGTTGGTCGACCAGTTAGTGTGATCGGTCGACCAATTCCTGTGTATTCCAGCCTTTCATTTGCTTGCACGCATCTCTAGGCTATGAGTTCGGGTCCTTGCTTCGTGCAAAACCTTAGAATGGCTTCCGGCGGACGAATAAAGCTTTATTTTACTCACTTCCGCTTGTTCCTTCATTTAAAACATAGAAATGCCAAAGTAAACCGTTTCGGGAGGAAAAGTAACTAAAAGTTACAAATATGCATAGAAATACGTGCTGAAACTATAGATAAAATGTATAGTAAATGCACGTATCAAACTCCCCAAACCAAACCTTGCTTGTCCTCAAGCAAGCACTAAGACTCAATTAAAAGGAAAAACTTCTACTTGCAACGGATTTCTAGCTCAAAACCAAACACAACACCATGCCTAACCATTTTAATGCAAACTTCAAAGAAAACCAAGCTTATTGCCAAATGCAAACGAATTAAACATGTTGGAATAAAATGCTAAACTTTCAACCATGCAAGACTCATTCCAAATGGACTCTCGCGGTACGCTCGAGACACTCATGAAGCCAAGGGTGATATATATGTGAAAGACAAGAAGATAAACAAGAATATAGACTCTCACCTATCTACGACCCATAAGAACATGCCTGCAATCTAACATGAACAAAGTCTCTACAACCGTACATATGCATTCCAACACTTAAATGACCATGACACATGCCGATGTGATTTGGGATTGTGAGGCTAAAGGTAAGAAAGGCTAAAATGAATTATGGAAAGAGGGGTTAAACCGAGCTAACAACCGTCAAACCACACTACAAAAATACTTCCATTCTTCTTTTCAAAACAAGCTAATGCTAAAAAATCGTGAGCATGTAGTCACAACTCCTCTTCTTTTCCTTTCTTTATTTTTCAAAATAATGCTCCTGTTCAGTGGTCGTGGTCGACCAACCATGTATGTCAGTCGGCCGACCACCACTGGTAACAGGCGGCTTCCGATTTTTTCAATTTTTTTTTTATTAAGTTCTTTCTTTTCTTTTTCCTTTTCTGAACTCAGATTCTTTTTTTCTTTTTCACCTTCTTTTTCATTTCCCTTTTTCATCACTCCCACACAAAAAAATTCTTCAATGAAGCATAAAAGCCCAAAGACGGTCAAAACAGTCCCAACATACTATGTTACTAGCTCGGCTAGGGTAAGCAATTTCAAGGATGTAGTATATGGGATAAAAGGCAATTTGGCTATGTAAGGGTTACGGGTAAAACAAGAAAAGGGAAACCGCTACCACATGTGTCAACAAACCACAAACCCGAATGCATATAGGTATCAAGTAGACAATGTTGTTTATGTGACATGCCTTAGGAGGAGAAACTACTCTCAATCCTACATGAAATCGGTCATGAATGTCACCGATTTATTAAGCTCTAGAACTTAGAATATAAAGTAGCTTGCCAAAAAGAGAGTCAAGTCTAATAATTTAGCATAAAATAAACAAAAACTCGTAGACAATGCAAAAGACTAGCTTAAATTTTTTTTTGAAAATGCAAGGCAAGGCATTAGGCGAAATGTAAGGCATAATCATCATAGTATCCGTCCGTTCCGACTCGACCTATATGCTAAAGGAAACGTGTATTTTTTTGAATTTTTGGTATGTATGCAAACTGAAAGGAGAAAAAGTAATTGGCAAACTGAAAGGAGAAAAAGTAAATGAAATGCAGTAAACGTGCGACAGAAAAAGATGAAATACAGATGCAAACACAACAAAAGGGAAAAGACAAAAGAAACCTAAACAAATGCAGACTCAACAGAAGGATGCATATACCCTCCCCAAACCAAAACGCACAATGCCCCCATTGTGCTCATCAGCATAAATCCACAGCATAGGAATGGGGATAGGAAAAGACAAACAAAAGAGGAAAGAGAAGAAAACTAAAGGAAATAGAAAGAGACAACAATAGGCGACTTACAAGATGCCTGTACATCCCCAAACCAAACGTCGAAGAGGGGAGGTTTGGGGTCAACACTAATCTTCTGGCTCATACTCTAAGCCACTAGCTTCCTCTTCCTCCTCCTCCTCCTCATCGAACCCTATGCCTGTTCCTGAGGCTTATCCCGATGCTTCCTCGTATCCATGACCGCCCGCCTGAGGTGTATACCAGGAGGGGTGAGTCCATGGGCCGGTGGGGAGCCTACCCTGAGTTGCATACTCCGAGTAGGACGGGTACTGGTAGAGACAATCGCCCAACCGTTTCTGGTTGAACTGCCTGCAAAGGTCGACCATCATGTGCGGGAGGGACCTGTTATCAATGACAGGAGGAATAGCAACGTTAGGAGGAACAGTAAAATCGGATGGGTAACCCGTCCCTGGTGCAGCATAGTGGGCACCAGGGGCGGGTGCCCTATGACCTCTAAAGGTGCCTCCCCTAAGTGGAAGGCGGTAGGACGGAAGGAGGGGTCTAGGCTCCCCTTCAACAGTATCAAAGGGTAGCATGGGAGGAGCCGTAGTGATGGGGATGCGATCACTAGTATATGTAACACCCCCATTTATTTAAGAGCCTTTAGCAAGACATTCTCAAATAAATGGAACTGTTACCATCTCGGAATGTCCGAAGTAGTGAATAACAAAGTAAACCAACCCGGAGTACTTTATATGAAACTGATTAAATTTAAAACTGATTAAATTTAAAACTTCGTTATTACAGTTACTGCATAATGGAAAATAAAATACAACTGATGACTTCTCTAGAAGTGATATAAATCTAAGTCCCTCGAGAAAGCGGAAATAAAAATCTCGCGAAAGCGGAAATAAAAATCATATAAAGTACTAAAAATGCAGCGGAATTAAAACTTTTTTGACATAACTAACATGCGAGGTGAAATAAAAACTGAAAACTGAAACTGATATAAACAGAAATAGATAAGTATAACTGTCTAAGTACTGAAAGTAAATATATACAAATAGCCTGGGATGGTACATCCCTACAGGCACTCAAAACCAACTGTATCAAAAGTCTAGAGTCTAGCTACAAAGTGTGTAAGTCAAATCGATGATAAGCGGATCATCGCTCGCTAGCTCTCAGCAACCCCTGCCAACCTCCTGCATCTACCAACATACATGTAAACATGTACGCCACATTCAGTGGGGGAGTGACTAGAGTTCTCCTACCCACCTTTTGTAACGACACGTAACACATCAATACAAACAGAATACTCCAACACATATAAACATGTGAAGCATATAATCTCAACAACTGAATCTCATATCATCATGCAATCACCAATGCAAGGCTCTCAACCAACTTCGGAAACCATTTGGAAGGACAGCCGGTTTCCCCGCCGGTTGCCCAGCCGGGGGGTCTTTCAGTCCAAACTATTTACGAAACCGACTAAAGAGTCATCCAATGCCTTGGATGAACAATACCAATAATCAAGGTACAATACTCATCAATATCAACATCTATATCTGACACCGTACCAACTCTAGGCAAGCAAATATAAAACTCAACAAGTATAAAGGTTCAGCGGTCAACTTAAGACAAAACCTAGATACTAAACAATCAGCAAGTATAAAGGTTCAGAGGCGACATCTTAACGCATAACCTAGATACCAAATTCACAATCTCAAGCAAAGACTCAGAGGCGACAACTCAACGCATGGACCTGCTATTCAACAAGACACTAGACTCAGAGGCGACAACTCAACGCATGGACTAGCATCCAAATTCACAATCAAAAGTAAGGAACTCAGAGGCGACAACTCAACGCATGTTCCCCTACTATATCACAAGACACTAGACTCAGAGGCTATAACTCAACGCATGGCCTGGCATCAACACCTGCACCCCGGGTAAGGTATTACAACCTGACTGCCCCGTTGTGCAGTTGCTCTACTCGTCAGACTCACAGGCCAACTTAAGGCATGTCCTGACGCGATCACTCAAACATGTCTGGGCTTAGAGGCGACATCTCAACGCATACCCCAGACACGACAACCAAACACGTATAGGGCTCAGAGGCGACATCTCAACGCATACCCCCATACATGACAAACAAACACATATAGGGCTCAGAGGCGACATCTCAACGCATACCCCTATATATGACAAACAATCTATGTATTAAGTTTAGAGGCGACATCTTAACGCATAACTTAACACGCATCACTACAATAGCATTCAATTCAATAACTAAACATTAGTTCTTATCTCTTATACTTCTAAACAACACTTAATTGATCCCGGGAACTAAGTTGAGGGAGAGCCGGTTTCCCTTTCGGTAACCCGACCGGGGGGTCTCTATCCTCTCTCCATTCCCGAACCCAATATAGTGTCGCCCATCATCCGGGGACCTCAAACACACATACAAGGTACACGGAACGAATCTCAAACAAAACCGATTAACCGTTTAAAAGTTATAAACTGATTTAATGAGAACAGGGGCTCCCAGCCGGTCTGGGACCGTCTGCCGGTCAGCCGGCTGGGAGTCCCTTCCCATGCCTTCCTTAACAATCTGAAAATAAGGAGAAGAGGCTCTCAGCCGGTGGACCGTCTGCCGGCCTGCCGGCTGGGAGTCCCCTCCCACCAACTTACTTCGAAAATCACAAAAAACAAAACGAAGAGGCTCTCAGCCGGTGGACCATCTGACGGCCTGCCGGCTGGGACTCCCTCCCAAAGCCTTTTACAACATTTCCCAAAATCCCAAGAAGGGATTCTGAGCCGGTCGACCGGCGGCCGACCTGCCGGCTCAGAATTCCTTCCCCAGACTCAACATTCAAAATCTCAACTTTGACTCTAAGTCGGCCGACCGGCTGCCGGTCAGCCTACCGGCTCAGAGTCCCTGCACGAAAATCGCAAAATTTCCCATATGACTCAAATCTTCACAAATCGATTCCAACTTCCAAAATTGCAACAATTATACATTACCCAGCATCTATAAGACACATATGCATCAAAAGCAAGTATTGTAACACCCCGTAATTTCAAAGTCATTATATATTATTAAAATCTTATTTTAGTAATAATACTGTTCCACAATAAATAAAATTCCTTTTAAAATTTATCGTTTTTGATAATGATATTAATATGTCCGTCTTACACTTATACTCCTTAAACTTGTGAAACGTCATTCTGTCCTTGTTACTAATTTTAAGATATTTTAAAGGCATATTTAGCTCTGGTTATAAAATAAAAGTTTTATCTCTTTCTTTTAGCTTCCCAACTCCACTAAAAACACCTCAATCGGAGTTCTGTGGAGGAAAGTATGCCGAAAATACGAAAGGCTGTCACGGACTATCCGCTAACATAATCTCGCTTGTCGCTTACTCTTTACTTATTCCACTTGTCCTTTGGGACACTTGTCTTAATACACCAATTTTGCCTTGCAGCCCAAGGTCTTTCCCCTCCTCTTTCCTTCTTCTTCAATCCTTTACTTATTTTTTTAGCACAAACACACCCAAACACAAAACACAAACACAAACACCATTGTTACACTCTTTACCTTCAACCTTAAGACGGTCGTAAAATCTTCGTTTCTTATCGGTTTTCGACGATTTTCGCGCCTATCTCTTCCTCTCCTCGCCCTCCATCTTTATAGGTAATAAAAGTATCAAAATTCTTCCTTTATATACTCTGGTCGTGGCCTTTAAGGCACGGTTCTCTTAGCTAACCTCGTTTATTTATGTGTAGCTAGTTCGGTTGTCCAAACCGGAGTGGCTTTGAGTCAAAATCATGCTTATTGAAGAGTTATAAGTAACGGTGATGGGTTACTCGACTTTAATCGTCTTTGTTTGCATGTGTTCTATATGCTAGTAATGTTTATTATACTAGAATTGTGTTTGGTTAATTAGTTGCATGATTAGTTTTATAAGTCATATGTTTGGATGATTTTCATCTTGCATGGTTGTGTTGGATGATATTCTAGTTGTGGAAATTCAATAAGGATTGTATGATTAAATGAGTTTATGATCTTTGAGGATGATTAGGTTGATAGTCTTTCAAATTCATAATGCTTGGTTTACTTTGGTTATTTGATAAGTTTCAACACCTTGACAAATCTGTCCATTGTCTTGTACAATTTATTTCGACATCTTAGAATATCTGACTTTGAAAATGTTGAAAAGATACCCCTGTTTATTTTGAGTGTAGAGTCTACCTCTGAAATTTCGCAATTTTCTTGCATGTCGTTTGTTCACAATAAATTATTTACGAACATTGCGCTGAAATACTCGCAGAATGGACAGCGGCTCAAAGATTGTTTCGAAAACCATTTTTATACTTTGCAACTATTCTAGTCCTTTTCAATAATTAAAATTTGAAGAGTTTAGATGATGTTAGGAGTTTGTTTTGCCCCAAAATGATTTGTTAAACCCGTTTTATGAAGCAATACATTTTGGTGTGACGATTTCTGACACACTGTAAAGATCAGACAATAACCCCCTGTTAAGTTCGTATTTTGAAAATGTTTATTTGACAAATATTTTAGATAAAAGTCTTGTTAATCCGACCCAATTGGTCTTGTACCATTTCTATTTTATTTGAATTAATTATGAATTTTACGGCATAGGACAGCTGTAATGTGAAATAATGCGTTTAGAACTTTTGTTTCATTATTCAATCCTGTGTGTTCTCTTTCGGCATGGAACGAATACAAGTGTTGTTTTATTCATCATTTGTTGGATCATGTATGTTTAAATAAGTGGGTAACGGTTATGTTATCCTAAGCATGTGTAGGTGACGGTTATGTCATCCTAAAATTGTGTGGCGATGGTTATGTTGCCTTGCATGTGAATAGATAGCGGTGATACGATTTGTGTATCACTGTAATGAACTAACGCCACCCATGCTATGGGAATTTATCTATGTTGGGGATTGGTCGGAGGCAGTGGTTATACGCTCCGGTCCCCGTGTGTCGTTCGGTGTAAGGCATTACATCGAGAGGTCTGGCCGCCAGGTCTTAGGCATATAGGCAGTGGTTATACGCTATACATAGTATTCGGAGGCAGTGGTTATACGCTCCGTAGCTGGAGGCAGTGGTTATACGCTCCAGTAGCCAGAGGCAGTGGTTATACGCTCCGGTATGTCAGAGGCAGTGGTTATACGCTCTAACGACGTTCATTCTATTCATGTGTTGTTTGATAGTTGTATGCTTTGTAATCGGAGGTAGTGGTTATACGCTCCGTAACTGGAGGCACTGTTTATACGCTCCAATAGCCAGAGGCAGTGGTTATACGCTCTGGTATGTCAGAGGCAGTGGTTATATGCTCTGACTATGTGCATTCTTTGCTTGGATGTTTCCTTGATTTTGATACTATCTCACATGCTAGCCTTAATTCTGTTATACATATTGATTCATGTTGTTTTCAAATGTTTTTGACTTATCGCCCACGCATTGATCATGTTGTTCTGTTTGGTAATATATATATGATTGTTTATGAAATTATATAAATGTTCATATCTATAAGATGTTTGGTATTATCGTTTACATGTTTTCTGACGTATAGTGGCTGGGAGAACCCTGAGTTACTCCATACTGATTGTGGCGTTCATGTTTCATGAATGTAGGTTGGTGCTGTTTGGGGAAGACGTGTGGCTAGCGAGCATTGTTGATCATTCGACAATTACCCTTACGCTTAGTTTAGATTTAATTAATGTTGTTATCGTGGGATACCTTATCCCTCGTTTGTTTAAGTATTCGTGAATAATTTATACTTTCTTATTAGTTTTAGTCTTCCGCTTGTTGTTTTGATATTCCGCGAAAAAGTTTTAATAAAAATGTCGAAAAGTTTTTAAAAGTATCGTATTTCCGCTGCGAATTACTTGTTTATTTTATGATATATCGCGGGGTGTCACAGTTGGTATCAGAGCAGTAATGCTCCCGACGCACGCACGTGTACCCCAACTTAAATATCAACTTGACCTGAAATAATGAATGAGAGATGGGTAGATTTAAGGACCAAGTGGTAGTCTCTAATGTGATTGCTCCTTGTTAGGTCTAACATGTTTGTTAAATGTCAAAGATTTTATTTTTGTGCTAAAGGATTGGTGAACCATGAGCTTACCTGGATGGCGATCAAGATTATTGTCTACTACCGAAGATGCAAGATTCGTGCTATCTTTGAAGGATACTTTTATGTCCCCGAAGATACTCCTAGCTCATCATGCATCACCTTCTTCCTTATTTCTTGATGCATATCGTCCTTTTCCCGAACTCTTTTCTATCTTAACTCGAAAGCTACTTTCGTAACTTCCCGACTTAACCTTATCCTTGTTTTTTTTTGGTATAATGTGAGTAAGTATTATATATCAAAAACCGTAGCAAGATATACAGGAGGTGAGGGGTTCGAATCCCTCTAAGTGCAAACCAAAAAGCAACTCAATAATAGAATGACTAAGTATGCCATTCTAACCAAGACCATAACGACAAGCAAAATAGACAGAAAACCAAAGACAAAAAAAACACATCCTCTTCTTCAATCAATACCCAACATTTCTCGCCAATCTGTGAAGCCCAGATCACTGACTATCTCAACCTTCATACTCACACGTTTCCTAGCAGACAACTCAACTGCTACTGCTACTCCTTCTGGTCTCAGGAGACTCAGATCAGTACGAGCTTTGTTTCTCTGGTACCATATGTTGTATCTGAAATCAGCCACAATCATAGTGAGAGCTCGCCATTGAAGATTGGAGGATTTAGTTCTCAAGAGCTCGGGGATGCTAGGAAGAGGTATGCCTAGCCACTCTGCTATAGTGTCCTTTACTCTGCAAGTATAGGCACACTCATTGAAGAGATGGTCTATTGTTTCTGGGAGGATACCACATAGGCAACATAAGTTGTCAGAACAGTAACCATGACTATGAAGCACTACAACAAAATGGCACTTGCGCCACGATTTATGTCACGGGAAATCATAATTCGTGACCTAAATTTGCTTAGTCACGGGAAAAAAAGTCCCATTCCTTCAAAATTAATTGGTAAAAAAATTTATGTCACGGGAAAATATATCCGTGACAAATAATTGTTTTTAGTCACGAATTAAGCCATGACCGTGGCTAACAAATGCGTTTAGTCACGCGTCAAGTCACGAACGTGGCTAATAATTATTTTTAGCCACAATGTCGTGGCTAATTATTATTTATTGTCACATGTATGTTACCCGTGACTAATTAGTGTGCTTAGCCACACTGAATTTTTAACGTGGCTAATTATGATTTATTGTCACAACTAAATTATCCGTGACTATATTGCTCTTAGCCACACACTGAATTCTTACCGTGGCTAATTGTGATTTATTGTCACAAGTAAATTACCCGTGACTAATTATTGCTCTTAGCTATGCACTGGATTTTTACCGTGACTAATATTTTTGATATGATAACAAATAATAGTACAAAATTATTAGTGCAACACGGTGTGTACTGTGACATCAAGATGATTGCGCCGTATTATTGCGAGATGTGAACAATATCCGTACTTAATGTTCTTCACTATTGACGTAAATGATGTTATTAAATTTATAATTCCTTTTTTGTTAAATTTATAATATTGAATAACATTATTTAGAGACTGCATCACATTTAAAGAGAAAGTATGTCCAATTAAATAATTAACTTATTAACACCTATCATTCAGAAGTCTGAAACTAATATATTGTTAAATAAGATTTTCATTAGAAAATTGATTTACAACTTTATTTGTAAAATATTTCTACAAGAACTTGAATTCGAGATGTTAAATTGGAAAAAAAATTGGGGAAGTTTTTAAGGAGAAAAAAAAAACAATTAGATTTAAAATATGATTAAATAAAAAAAAAACTAGCCTAAAAAATTAAATTTAAAATGATTTCCAACAAATCATTGAAAAAAATGGAAAAAAAACATATTGCTAAAATAACCGATATAAAAAAATCAATATAGAAAAACATTTTAATTATTGAAAATGAGCGTATCACACCGAAAAGTAAAATGGAAATTAAAATAATAAATTTACATGTGTAAATAATGTGAAATTTTGTTGACAAAAATAAATATCAAGAATAATGAAAATAAATCAATTTAGAGAAAACAAAAATTTATACGATATTTTCTGTGTTTTTTTGGCAAAAACTGATTATGTTCGAGTTAATAATGTCTTGGTCATTTATTTTAGTAATAAAACTCGGTCATTGATACCCATATGTAATCATTATTCAAAAGTGATCATTGTTTAGTAAAAAGTAATTTAATTTTTTTTCGTTACAAATACGACGATCTTACAAATAGTATTTGTGTGGAGAAATATAAGAAAAAATGGATAGAAGAAAAATAAAATAAAAATGCCGACAAATGAAAAAAAATAAAAAAATGTATTAGGGAAAAATTATAAGGAAAATGTGATTAAATAGTTTGGAGAAAATGGTTCTGTTGACTTGGGCAAAACATGACCCGAGCATCATTAGTCGGGGGGTCAACATTGAAAACTCGAGTAATTTGAGAAAAATAATATTTTTTTCGCAAAAGTATGTAAATCATTTAATATTTTTTCGCAAAAATAATAGTGAAGGTAATTTAGAAAAAAAAGAATATAATTTAAAAATGTTTCAAAGTGTTAACTATATCAACAAGCTTAAGTTTCATTTTCGGTAGCTCGTCATAAGAACTCCACAGTTAAGCGTGCTCAGGTGAGAGTAGTCTTGGGATGAGTGACCTCGTGGGGAGGATATACGATTCACAAAAGTGAATGACTTGTGATTATAAGTAACGAGTTGAGATAACTAACCAAGCAAGGATTAAAGCTTGACAAAATTTCATATGTAACCAAATGTGTTTGGTAGTGTGGTGGTTGCTCACCTCATCCCTTAACCCTGAAGTCAGGGGTTCGATTCCTACCCATGGGAATGGAACAACTCTTTGGCAAACCGTTTACCTCTTCGTGAGAGAGAGCGCGGTGAGGGGATTATACACCGTTGTCGACACGGTGGACACCCCGGTTTAGACCAAAAAAAAGATTCCATTTGTGAAAATATTTTCATTATAAGTAAAAAATAATATATTACATTTTGTTTATTTATTTTTTTGTTTGTCACGGGAATAATTTTGGTCACGAGAATTATTTTTTGGTCACGGGAATTATTAGCCACGTGAGAATCTGTGGCTAAAAATATAATTTTAGCCACGTTCTTGTTTTTCCCGTGGCTATCAGTTAGCCACGGCCACTTGGGCCACGGAAGGTATTTCCGTGACAAAGAGCTTTAGCCACGGGAAATTAGTACTTGCGCCACGAATTTAGTCGTGGCCCAAGTGCTTAATTGTAGTAGTGAAGCTTGACCTTGGTGTTTAACCCTTCTTGCATTATAAGCCACGAGTTGATGGAATGCTTTGGCCAGTTCAACTTGTTTTTCCCATGGTGCTTTGTAGGTAGCCTAGCTTTCGAGGATAACCCCTAGCCCTTTTTTTGAGAAGTAATCTTACTGAAAACGTTTAGGGAGTGTAGTAAGCCATGTCTTGGTGATCGTAGTGCTTAGTTGTTTGCCTTACATAGTGAGTGAAAATGGTTGGTGAAATTCTTGGTTTAAAACATTCAATTATACGTGCGATATTTGGTGGATTTTAACCTTTGGAATCATAATTGGGATTTACAATTAGTAGATTAAAATGTGACGCTTTAAGAGTATAAATGAGGTGTTTGAAGTCGTAAAATGAATTTGGAAAATATACTTGGGATGTTAGTGAAAACGAATGGTTGAGTGAAGTGAATCAATAATGCTTGACTTTGGGAATTGGGTTTGACTTTATTTGGGATGTTACTGTTGGAGGATAAGAATTGTGTATATTGATGGACAAGTATTGAAAGAGTTAGCGATGTAACTATAGAGGAACTGACTGAAGTTTACTCTTTTTAGTTATTTGATTGGATTAGAGGTGTAACCTGTAACACCCCGATATTTTCCGTATTATAAATTTAAAGATTTAATTTAATTTAAAGAGTAATTTATATTTTATTATATTTCGTAAATATATTTTGTGATATGAATATTTCATTTAAAGCATTTTAATTTCAAATGATATTTTGAGTTTTATAAATTTAAGTTTCGGTTTTAATTTTCGAAAATGTCAAGTATGTAGGATAATTTCATGAGTTATGAGTTATTCGCATAATTGGTTCCGTCTCGAGTAATAATAGACTTGAGATGTTATTTCCGCCTTATTTAGCCAATCTGAGTCCATCCCGACTCATTAAATGAATTCCGGGTCATTCCCGACTCAAAACTCCCATATACTCCTAGTGTTATGTTTCATTCCTCACAACTCATTCACTCCCTTCATCCCCTTCAACAAACACCAAAACCCTTCACCATTGTTGGTGTTCCTCAAGAAACACAAATCCGCCTCTACCGCCTTCGTTCCTTGCTCAAATTCCGAGTTCTTTGTAGGTATGTTCTCCTCTTCTTCTTCTCCTTCTTTTCATGTCTTTAAAAGTTAGTATTGTTGTGCTTTCGGAAAAACCCCTTTTTTTCTAGGGTTAGATTGTGACTCGTTTTTCCTTTGTTCTTGAGCGAGAATGGATGTTTGGACTTCATTGGAGGATTCTTTGAAGATTTGAAGAGCTTTAAAGGTAACGTTGAGAGGTTACTCGACTTTAAGTCAAAAATCGGTTGTGTATGGTTATTGTTGTTTAATTTCTGAAATTATGAGGATTGTGTTGTTTAATTTCTGAAATTGTGGAGTATTGTGTTGATTACTTCATTATTTGGTCGAATGAATTGGGTTCTTTGTTAATTGGTAGTAATGAATGAGGAATCGGGTTATTGTTAACGTGTAAAATGATATCCGTCACATGCTCATTGTATTCATAGCGATAGTTTGGTTTTCGATTGATTTAAATCCATGTCAAGTTTGATAATTGTGCTTCTTATCAAATGTTTACATATGAGTGTTGTTATGCCCATGAATTAGTGAGTTTAATGAGTTCTACTTCTATTCCTATCAAAAACTAAGTTTTTATATGTGGATTATTGGTAAAAATTGACGATTGTTAGTAAAGTAGTTATTGGTGTGGTTTAACTTGGATTGATGTTTCCTACATGAGTTTGGGGTGTTTGGAATTGCGTGTACCATTGTTCTCAATTCATAATTGAATTTCATATGTTCTTATGTTAAATTAAGAAGAGCTTTGGGTTCATTAATATGGCATAAGATGAAGTATAAAACACCATGAATACATGTATACATATTGCTTGTTATGGGTGCATTGTAGTGGGTTTGTGTGCAAACGACTTTGGGCAAAAGAGGAGCCGCGACTTGTGCACGAGCAGGGCTGGGCAGTGGCCGCTGCAGCCTGCCATGGGGGCCGCAAGCCTGCGCTTTACGCCGCAGCCTGCGGTATTCACTGCTCGGTCGCTTGTTTCTCGCGCATGTTTGATTGGTTTTGTACCCTTGTTTCTCCTACTTGTTTCCTATCTGTTCTCCCATGTATGTACACAAGTTTTTAAGTATTAAATCTCTTGTTTACATGCCTTAAAGTTATTACTTTCATCACACGTCACATGCCATATCGAAGCATAGCCATTGTCGCATTGTTAACTTTCGTTTCGCTTATCGGATTTGCTTGAGACGATGAAAGGGCTATCAAATGCTTATTATTTTGCTATTGGGCAATGCTTGGGCCATTTTTAGAAGCTAAGTTGAGGGAGAAGACCCCCCGGCCGGGCAACCGGAAGGGAAACCGGCTTCCACGTCAAAATAGCTTCTAGAAACCAACTCAAGCATTGATTTGGTTTACCTTGTAACTCATGCTTGGAAATGGGTAATTAACGGTTATGTTAAATGAGTTAGTTAACGGTTATGTTAGCTTGAGTGGTAATGATAACGGTTAGGTTGTCTTACTTGTAACTTGATAACGGTTATGTTGTCTTGAGTTGAGTCGAGTAACGGTTATGTTACTTTACTTGTGATTTGATAACGGTTATGTTACTTTACTTGTGATTTGATAACGGTTATGTTATTTTAAGATTGAGTCGGGTAACGGTTATGTTGCCTTGCTTGTGGTTGGATGACGGTTATGTCATCCTATGTTTGTGAGTGACGGTTATGTGACCTTGTTTGTGAATGGATAGCGGTGGTACGATTTGTGTATCATTGTAATGAACTAATGCCGCCCCGGTTATGGGTTTTATCTATGTTCGGGATTTGTCGTGTCCGTGGTAATGCGGCCCGGTCCCCGTGTGTCGTTCGGTGTAGGTTATTACATCGAGAGGTCTGGCCAGGTCTTAGGCATATAGTTGTCAGTTATGCGCTATACATAGAGTCGGTGTCGTGGTTATGCGTCTCGATAGCTAGTGTCGTGGTTATGCGACCTAGCGGTCAGTGGTAACGGTTATGTTCCCTGACGGCGTTCATTCTATTCTTGTATGTTCTGTGATTGGCCATGCCATCTAGTGTTGGCCTCTGAGTCAATTACTCGCTTGTTGTTTGTGTGAATGACCATGCCATCAAGTGTTGGCCGCTGAGTCATTCACTTGAGTTAATTATCCGTTTGATATAGTTCACATGATGACCGTGTTTGTAGTTCACATGTTGGTTCATGCTTGATCATGCTTGTCATATTTGAATATGTCATATTTGAGTATTTATCATGGTATATGCATGTTCATATGTATATGTTGTGTTGTATTACCGTTTACGTGTTTTTTGACAAAAAGTGGCTGGGAGAACCTCGAGTTACTCCCCACTGACTGTGGCGTACATGTTTCATGTATGTAGGTTGGTGCTGTTTGGGGAAGACGTGAGGCTAGCCACCATTGTTGATTAGTCAACAAATTACCTATACGTTTAGCTTAGATTTAATTCTGTTGCTATCGAGGGATACCTTATCCCTTGTAAACTTTCATTTATCTTGTATAAGTTATACTCTTTCTTTAGTTTTAAATCTTCCGCATGTTGTTTTTGATATTCCGCGATTAAGTTTATTTATATATGTCGAAAGTTTTTAAAATACCGTATTTTCCGCTGCAAGTTGCTTGTTTATTTTTATGTAATATCGTGGGGTGTCACATAACCTTTGAGGAGTTACTTGAAGATCATGTCTTTGGATGTCTGATTGATGTCATAAGGTGCAACTTATGGATTTCTGAGATTTTAAGGTTGTGATGTTTAAAGGACGTTTTAATTTGTATATAGAGGTGTGAGAACATTAATAGTGAATTTTCTTTGTGTTCACATTTTGAGGTATTAATGAATTATAAGGATTTACGCCTTCTGTGGGATTAGAATAGAGTAACTCGATGAGTAATGCAAGTTTTGGGAATTGAAGGAATTAGAAAGTTGATAATGAATGGAGTATAAAGATGGTGAAGCAGAAATGGTATATAATTGGTTTATCCTGGAGTATTACAGAAATGTCGTTTGAGGAATTTAAGACATAGAGATACTTGAAATTTTATGAAATTGTTGAAATTGAGATGATCATACATCTTTAATTTTTGGAAGAACTTATAGTATGGTGAATCATCTAGGAAAATGATTCTTGGAAAGCGATAGTTCAGTGTTCTTTAATTGGTAAATAGGAGATGAGAACTTTGTGAGGATTTTGGGAACCCTGAGCCTTGGGAACTGAGTCAGTTCAAATCATAACCTTTCCTCAACACTTTTGTTCTTATTTCTTCTTCAATGCTAATTCCATCGAGTTATGCTTTCATGACAAAGCTTATTTGACCTCTCTTTATGTCATGTATCGTCTTACCTCTAATGCTCATTCTTCTCCTCATGGCTTCGCTATTGTTGGAGTCCATAGCCTGGAGTCTCTTAGCCCGTCATTCTTATGTATCTCTCTCTCTCAAGTTCATGTATCGTGTTTGTCTCTGAGTTTGTGTCATATCTTTAACCGTTGTGAACCTTGCCCTCTGTCTTTTGGTTTAGTTGTGAGGTTGGCTTCGTTTGTAGAATAGTGATATAGGCTTCGAGGTTCCTTGGTCTTGTTTTATCGGACTTAGTTGAGAGAGTTAGCGTTTGGTGACGTTGGGTGATATTAGGTAGTGTGCCATCTTGATGATTTTAAGTTAAAGGTTTAAAGGTATGAGTACTTCTTGTGGATTAGTATCAACCATGAGGCTAATAATATTGGTGCTATCTATGAGAGTGTTGATGGTTACCTAGAGACCGTTTGGGTGAAAGTTGTTACTTTTATGAGACTTTCTTTTGGGATGATCACTTTACAGTAATTATGGTAATCAAGGTTTAAGAGATGTTTTCTTTATTTGGGTCGATGAGAGTTGACAAGTTTGGGACTGAATACCTTGGATGTTTAACCTGTAGTCCTGCATTTGGGAATAGTTACGGTTTGAAGTATTCTGTGTCTATGCTTTTGGAATTAGATGTTTTAGATGATTTTCTGATATCCCTATGTATGAGAGTAAGTATAGTTCTGAAAGTGTCGCTTTCATATATTTTGTTGTCGTATGAGCGTAACAGATTTTGTTTAGAGGTCTAGAAGTACGATGGATTCTAGTCTAAGATCCTTGTCTGGTGTTTTGCCTTGTTTAGGGACATATAGCCTATGCTAGTTGGGTAAGAGTACGACCTTGTTAGTAATTTTGGATCTAGCTCTATGAAGGATGTTGGTTGTTGAGTAATAATTGAGAGTTGTGAAGTCCCTTTGGTAATGTGATACTTTGTATCGTGGATGATTTAGATGTGAATGACCCAAATTGAGTTGAGGAAGCCTTGAGAGTTGTGTGATTGGAAGAGTTACCTTTTGAGGTGTGTAAGAAATCGTGATGATGATGATGTATCATTTATGGATTGAGTGGTTAGTGATTTCCGTAATCCGAAGAGTTATCTTCCTCCTTAACCATAAACCTCTTTTGTTCATGCCTTTGTTCTTTTGTTGTTTTTGCCTCTTTGTTCTCTTGTTGAGTACCGTCTTTAACCCTGAAGATGGTAGTTTTGATGCCTTGTTTTTGTTAGTTTCCTTATGACCTTTTGTGTTTTGATTTCTTGGATAATCTGAACCAACCATCTTTGGTTGATAATATGTCGCTTTCATCCTTGTGTTTTGTTTGAAGTATACAAAATATATTCCATTTATATATTTTATAACCGATTTGAGTTACCTAACTTTTGTTGTTGAAAATCTTAATTTCTGTTACAACCTTACCAATTTTTACGGATTCGAAAATGGAAGTTTACTTTCGAAATGACATGTTTTGAAAAACTTGAAATGGTTTATAATTTTGATTGGTTTTAGCGTTGATTTGATGTAAGACTTGTTATGGGAGACGTCTAATAACTCGTATTACGCTTGTCGACGCATGATATGATTTGGTTTTGGATTAGTCCTTGATTTGGAATGTGGGACTCTTGAATGCGCAACGAGAATCCTCTTGTTCCATTGATGAGGACTTGTGCCATTAGAAACTCTTTTTGAAGTATTTGAAATAAATTTAAGTTTGTAATATCAAATTTTGGAAAACGCTTTGGTTATTTACCTTGTCTTTACAACTTACCGTTTTTCTACTTTCAAGTTTCGAGGACGAAACTTTTTAAAAGGTGGGGTGATTGTAACACCCTGTAATTTCAAAGTCATTATATATTATTAAAATATTATTTTAGTAATAATAATGTTCCACAATAAATAAAATTTCTTTTAATATTTATCGTTTTTGATAATGATATTAATATGTCCCTCTTACACTTATACTCCTTAAACTTGTGAAACGTCACTCTGTTCTTGTTACACATTTTAAGATATTTTAAAGGCATATTTAGCTCTTGGTTATAAAATAAAAGTTTTAGCTCTTTCTCTTAGCTTTCCAACGCCACCAAAAACACCTCAATCGGAGTTCTGTGAAGGAAATTATGCCGAAAATACGAAAGGTTGTCACGGACTATCCGCTAACATAATCTCGCTCGTCGCTTACTCTTTACTTATTCCACTTGTCCTTTGGGACACTTGTCTTAATAAACCAATTTTGCCTTGCAGCTAGGGATGACAGTGGGTCGGGTACCCAACCCAAATCCTTAGGGTCGGACCCTAATGGGTCGGGTATGGGTCTGAATTTTTGAGACTCACTCGGGTATGGGTCGGGTATGGGTCTTATATAAAAACTTCGGGTCGTGTCCAGGTCTTGGTCTTGGGACCCTACCCGACCATTAGACCCTTATATTTATTAAAAAAAAAAGAAAAAGTAAAACAAAAAACACAAATACGAACGTCAATAACCCAAATAATAGACACAAACAGATGACTCTTATTAGTTATCATTAATATACTATACGCATATCCAAAAAATCATTAAGAATAACGAGGAAATTGATGAAAATGATGAGTTTGGGTATAATTTAGGGCCGGGTACCGGTAATGGTCCAAATAACCAAGACTTTGTAATACTTTAATTAATTTAATTCGAACCTTGGTACATTTTATTGAATGACTCGTTAAGAAAAATTGGACCCTAGGGTAGACCCTACCCAGACCCAGACCCATTAGGGTCGGGTATGGGTCCATTAATTTCAGACCCTTTAGGATCTGGGTCGGGTATGGGTCTAAGATTTTTTACTGCGGGTCGGGTCGGGTCTTGCCGGACCCTACCCAGACCCTACCCATTGCCATCCCTACTTGCAGCCCAAGGTCTTTCCCCTCCTCTTTCCTTCTTCTTCAATCCTTTACTTATTTTTTTCAGCACAAACACACCCAAACACAAAACACAAACACAAACACCATTGTTACACTCTTTACCTTCAACCTTAAGACGGTCGTAAAATCTTCGTTTCTTATCGGTTTTCGACGATTTTCGCGCCTATCTCGTCCTCTCCCCGCCCTCCATCTTTCTCGGTAATAAAAGTATCAAAATTCTTCCTTTATATACTCTGGTCGTGGCCTTTAAGGCACGGTTCTCTTAGCTAACCTCGTTTATTTATGTGTAGCTAGTTCGGTTGTCCAAACCGGAGTGGCTTTCAGTCAAAATCATGCTTATTGAAGAGCTATAAGGTAACGGTGATGGGTTACTCGACTTTAATCGTCTTTGTTTGCATGTGTTCTATATGCTAGTAATGTTTATTATACTAGAATTGTGTTTGGTTAATTAGTTGCATGATTATTTTTATAAGTCATATGTTTGGATGATTTTCATCTTGCATGGTTGTGTTGGATGATATTCTAGTTGTGGAAATTCATTAAGGATTGTATGGTTAAATGAGTTTATGATCTTTGAGGATGATTTTGTTGATAGTCTTTCAAATTCGTAATGCTTGGTTTACTTTGGTTATTTGATAAGTTTCAGCACCTTGACAAATCTGTCCATTGTCTTGTACAATTTATTTCGACATCTTAGAGTATCCGTCTTTGAAAATGTTGAAACGAAACCCCTGTTTATTGATGCGTGTCTATTTTATGATGTTTTACATCTTTTTTTACACGCATTTTGTCGCTCATTTACTATGTTTTAGCATTTATTTCCCAACAATTGTCTACTTTCGTATTTTTGTGCTCTTTTGCAGATTTATGTGGAAAAGGGACGATTTTATACCAAATTTATGCCCTCGGGATTTTTTATGACTAAGGACAAGAAGGAACGAAGCCTAGCGCACATTTCAAGGCCTGAAGATAGCTTTAACAAGCAAAGAATCGATCCACGACATTGCAGCCTGTTTCAAATGGCTATATCTCGAGTTCTAGAGCTGATAATGGAGTGATTCCAGTTGTAGGTGAAAGCTTATCGTCTTAGCTTTCCAACGCCGCAAGAATCGCTTGATTACGATAAGTAACGAAGAAATGGCAGCTGTTTTAAGATCGACGCGCGCTGCAGTCCCGACAATCAGGTCGACCGACCCATAAAGTAGGTCGACCGACCTCAGCACAGACCCAGAAGTTTCCGCAAAAAGCCCAATCAAGTAATTAGGTCATTAGGAGGTCGACCGACCCAAAAAGTAGGTCGACCGACCAGGCGACTGTGTTTCCGCGATTTTTATTACGGGCTTTGCTCCTAATCTTGTAAATTAGAACTTATTTAAGGACACCTAAACTCAAAAATTAGGTCAAGCACTCCTTGTTAATCAAAACTCCATAGTTAGAGAGAGATTTTATTCAAAGTTTTCATCTTTTGTTCTTAATTCCAATTAAGTTGTAAGTTTGCTACAATTAATCTTTCCCTTTTAGTTTAATCTTGTTGTTCATCTTATTGTTGTTTCTCAATACATATTTTCTCTTTATTGTCATCTTTAATCATGTTGATTCCTTCGATGTTATTAGTTCTTATTATTGTTAGTTTCATAATTAAAAGTATGCATAGCTAACTCTTGTGATTAGGAATTAGGGGAATCATGGTAAAGATTTTATTTTGATAGTTTAATGATTGAATTACCAATCCCCCATTATTGGTGAACTAATCCTTAAGATTGAAAGATTATTAGGATTAGTTTAACAACGACTTTGGGATTGCCATATGAACGAAAGTTTAGTGCTTTTCTAGGAACCCTAAGACCGTAAGGATTGGGTAGAATATTGACCTAAAGGTTTATTCTTTGTTCCTTGGGATTATGTTATTTGGTTATTTTACCTTCCATTGACTTGTTTTAACCATGGGGAACCAATGTTTCTAATCTCCTTTTTACCTTATTTTATTTGTCTTGTTTATTTTGATCTTTTAGTTGTTAGTTCAAACCTTAAATCAACCCCCTTTTTTGGTTACTTGTAATAGACTTTAAATTCGCAAACATAATTAACCTTGTCTCCTTGTGGTTTGACCCTTGACTTATCCTATCTAGTTTAAGCTGAGGTTTTATAAATCTTATCTTTGACACCCCTCAACGACGGGTGTCAAATTTTGGCGCCGTTGCCGGGGAGACGGTATAATTTTGTTTGTTAATTTTTAGTTTAGTTTTCTTGGCTTAAGGAACTCAGGTTCCTTATGACCGTTACTTACCTTTTCTTCTAGTTTTGTTTTAGAAGACAGGTTTTTGAGAGGAAGACTTGAGTACTCTCAGTGCTATTGCGATCATGTCTACTATTTATGGTAATCTTTATCCAGCAACACACCACCTTCCACAGGAATCTACTCTACCCTTTGAAATTCAACTTTCCCATATCGAATTGGTGGAGCAAAAACAGTTTGCAGGTCTACCGGATGAAGATCCTCTAAAGCATTTGGAGCTATTAACAGATTATTGTTGTTCCATACCTATACCGGCTGGAGTAGCGCAAGATGAGGTTAAGGAGACGTTGTTTCTTTTCTCCTTGAAAGATTATGCGCGTCAATGGATTCGCTACCTTGATAAGGTTGCGGCTGGAGTTACAGATTGGACGACATCTCTGGCATTGGCTTTCTGCAAACAGTACATTTCGCCAGCGAAAACCGATGCTGTGAGAGTTCAAATTTTTATGTTCCAGCAAGGACCTGATGAGGAATTTCATGAAGTGTGGGCCCGTTTTAAGGAGTTGGTTCGATCCGTTCCTCACCACGGCTTTGAGGAGTGGTACCTTTGCAACCAATTCTATAACTCTTTGTGTGATGACTACAGAGCCACCCTTACAAACGGTGGATTTCATAATGTAGCTTATGACAAGGGTTGGGATTTTATTGAGGAGTTTGCGGTTCATAGAACTGAAAATGGAAATTCACGTGGGAATTCGCTGAAAACAAGTATTGAAATAAGTTATGTTGCCGCACTTGAAACATCCAATAACGCCCGTTCCGAAGAACTTGAGAAAGCTTATGAGGGACCAACCCCAAAGGATGATTATGCTGAAGTTCAGGACGAAGAAATTGATCCCGTGCACAGGTCAGGAGGTCGACCGACCACTACTGCAGGTCGACCGACCACTACTGCAGGTCGACCGACCTCGACGCCTGACGTGAGATCAGTTTTTACAGAACAGAAAAATTCCGATAATACAGCGTCTGGTCGACCGACCGCTATACTAGGTCGACCGACCAGGGTTCCTGAGCAGATTGTGGACTTGCCTCTTGAGCTACCTGACTCTCCTCTCGTCAATGACTCAACGGAGATTCTGAAGTTAAAAGAGCCAAGGCTTGCCGATTCCGCGACAAGCATTGTGGTCCCGTTTCCGTATCATTTGGAGAAATTAATGTTGGAGCATCAGTTCGAAAAAATCTTGGAGAGGTATGAGGGCGTTGATATTAGTAACCCGGATATTTCTGTCGAGTGTGATCCTATCACACCCATTACTGAAGAGTCACTCATTCTTAAGGATGAGGATGATAGGTTACTTGATTCCCTCTCCCTCCCCGTTGACGATACTGACTTGGATTTAGATACAGCCAATGAGTTAGACCTTCACCCCTTGACTGACCAACCTATTTTTGTAGGTGTTAGTAATGAACATGTTCTTAACACGTTCGAACCCTCAGTTGATGAACCTTGTTTTTTGCAGGATTCTTCTATTGACATTTCTGATGTTTTTAATAATATTAGTGAATGTTATGTACAAGGATCCTTCACAAAGGATCCTTCGGAGGCTTTGATGTGTTTTGAGGCATGTGCAGGTGAATCTCTTGCTCAGGAGGCTGATTTGGGTGCTCCAGAAATTCCGACTCTAGTGATAGAGTCTATAAGCGGTAGGAAGAGAGATGTTCTCGGTCGAGTAGTACCACTTACTCGATCACGTGATGTTGAGAACGAGGTCACTCAAACAAGTGATCATTTGGCTGAAGAAAAGGGCCCTAAGAAGAAGAAGCCGAGGAAGGTGTCGACCCACGACTTGGGAGTCGACAACCCCGGGAGATGGATGGCTAGAGCTATGGATGATGACCCACCCATCTACATGGTGGAGAGAAACTCATCTACCCAAATCACCATAGCTGAAGGAGTAGCCTGTAGTCAGAGCCCTTGGTCAAAGAAACGCCAAATCCTTCGCAGATGACTTCTTCCTTTTGCTCGTTTCTGTTTTCTCTAAAGACAATTTTTTTTCCTTTATTTTGTTAAGACTTTCTACTTTGCTTGCCTTAAGTTTTATTTTTAGGACAATTTTTGCTTTTGTTGCGTAGTTAAGACATTTTAGACTTAGTTCTGGGATCTTGCGCGTTTGTTGGGCGCATATTTATTGCTTTTTCAGGTTTTTACGAAGAAACGAAGACCGTTGTTCAGCAGAGGGGTCGACCGACCTGAAATATGGGTCGATCGACCTAGTCTCTGCATTCCTGAGCGGTCGGTCGACCTAAAATATGGGTCGGTCGACCTATCCGTCCATCACAGTTCGTTTCTTCCTCGGGAATCGTGTAACCGATCTTGGTTACTTGAGTGGCACTGCTAGCCACCAAAACCTCCCAGCTTACGCTGGTTTGGGGAGGTTTTTCTCATGCACCTATTAATCCAGTGAGTTCTTTCCAGTTTTTCCTTAGTTTTTACTCTCTTCGCACCTTTTCTTTAATTTTCTGAAACCTTTACTTAGGCTAATGCACAATGGGGACATTGTGCAGGTTGGTTTGGGGAATGGTTTCGTATCACATGCATTGCATTTTGTCACACGTTTATTGCATTTCTGTCTTGCATTGTTGTTTTCTTTATTTCCTCTACCTATACAAAAGAAAAATACAAAAAAATAGAAAAAATTCAAAAAAAATTCAAAAAAATGCACGTTTATTTTAGCATATAGGTCGAGCCGGAACGGTAGTATTTCAAGGATGATTTTGCTTTCTTACATATTTATGCCTTTACCTTGCCTTGTCAACTTGTTTTAGTATGAGAGTCTTTTGCATATCTACGAGTTTTTGTCAAACTATCTGTATATCTTGAGACTTGACTTATACCTTGGCAACCTACTATACATTCTAAGGTTTAGAGCTTATTTCCTGGTTTCATTTTTAAACCAGTTGTCTAGGATGTGAGTAGTACTCCCCTTGGAGCATGTTACATCAATATGCATAAACATGAACTTGAATTACTATATACTTGTTTTACTATCTCGTTTATTTGAGTCTTGGTACGTGCATTTGGGATCCCTTTTCTCTTATTTACCCATAAGCCCTACATAGCCAAAATTGCCTTTTTATTCCCCCAAAACTACATCCTATATTTAGCCTACCCTTTCAAGCTAGTATTTGTGGTTTTTGGTTTATTTTTTTGAGGCATCTTGGTCTGTATGCTATCTTGAGCAAAAAGAGAAAAGAAAGAAAGAAAGAAAAGAAAAAGAACAGAAAAATCCAGAAAAGGAAAAGAAAGAAAAGAAAAACGAAAAAAAAGTCAAAACGTACAGAAACAAAGTCGACCGACCTCCTTCATGAGTCGGCCGACCACCTGTCATCATCAGATTCAAAATTTCGTTCAACAAAAGTTCCTTTCTTTTATTTGTTATAACTCCCGTACTTCATTCAAAATATTTGGGAGTCCTTTCCTATGCAATGTGAGAGTGGTGCCGCAAAAAGAGCACTTTCTTAATTTCAAAAGTTGTGAAATATGTTGTTCGGAACCGGTTTTACTAGCTTGGCTACTAACCCACAAGTCCAAAAACATCTTAACCACTTTTTACCTTTTACCTCACATATCTTTCATTACCTCAATTGCATGTATCTGGGTCACTTAATGAGTTTGTTATACATAGTTGTGGAATTCTTGTTCATGTTAGATTGCAGGCATGTTTTCATGGGTCGCAGTTAGGTGAGTGTCATTACAATATACTTCTTTCTATCTTTTACATATACTCACCCTTTGCTTCATGAGTGTCTCGAGCGTACCGCGAGAGTTCATGGTATGAAGTCTCTATAGTCTTTATGTTTGCAAGTTTGACGACACCATAACTCGTTTGCATGATTTAAATACTTTCTCATTTTGTACTTGGCATTGGTTTAGACTTACTTGTAAATTTCGCTCTGAGATTGAAATCGTTCCATTAGTTAAGATCGAGTCTATTTCTTGCTTGAGGGCAAGCAAGGTTTGGTTTGGGGAATTTGATGCGTGTCTATTTTATGATGTTTTACATCTATTTTTACACGCATTTTGTCGCTCATTTACTATGTTTTAGCATTTATTTCCCAACAATTGTCTACTTTCGTATTTTTATGCTCTTTTGCAGATTTATGCGGAAAAGGAACGATTTTATACCAAATTTATGCCCTCGGGATTTTTTATGACTAAGGACAAGAAGGAACGAAGCTTAGCGCACATTTCAAGGCCTGAAGATAGCTTTAACAAGCAAAGAATCGATCCACGACATTGCAGCCTGTTTCAAATGGCTATATCTCGAGTTCTAGAGCTGATAATGGAGTGATTCCAGTTGTAGGTGAAAGCTTATCGTCTTAGCTTTCCAACGCCGCAAGAATCGCTTGATTACGATAAGTAACGAAGAAATGGCAGCTGTTTTAAGATCGACGCGCGCTGCAGTCCCGACAATCAGGTCGACCGACCCATAAAGTAGGTCGACCGACCTCAGCACAGACCCAGAAGTTTCCGCAAAAAGCCCAATCAAGTAATTAGGTCATTAGGAGGTCGACCGACCCAAAAAGTAGGTCGACCGACCAGGGGACTGTGTTTCCGCGATTTTTATTACGGGCTTTGCTCCTAATCTTGTAAATTAGAACTTATTTAAGGAGACCTAAACTCGAAAATTAGGTCAAGCACTCCTTGTTAATCAAAACTCCATAGTTAGAGAGAGATTTTATTCAAAGTTTTCATCTTTTGTTCTTAATTCCAATTAAGTTGTAAGTTTGCTACAATTAATCTTTCCCTTTTAGTTTAATCTTGTTGTTCATCTTATTGTTGTTTCTCAATACATATTTTCTCTTTATTGTCATCTTTAATCATGTTGATTCCTTCGATGTTATTAGTTCTTATTATTGTTAGTTTCATAATTAAAAGTATGCATAGCTAACTCTTGTGATTAGGAATTAGGGGAACCATGGTAAAGATTTGATTTTGATAGTTTAATGATTGAATTACCAATGCCCCATTGTTGGTGAACTAATCCTTAAGATTGAAAGATTATTAGGATTAGTTTAACAATGACTTTGGGATTGCCATATGAACGAAAGTTTAGTGCTTTTCTAGGAACCCTAAGACCGTAAGGATTGGGTAGAATATTGACCTAATGGTTTATTCTTTGTTCCTTGGGATTATGTTATTTGGTTATTTTACCTTTCATTGACTTGTTTTAACCATGGGGAACCAGAGTTTCTAATCTCCTTTTTACCTTATTTTATTTCTCTTGTTTATTTTGATCTTTTAGTTGTTAGTTCAAACCTTAAATCAACCCCCCTTTTTGGTTACTTGTAATAGACTTTAAATTCGCAAACATAATTAACCTTGTCTCCTTGTGGTTCGACCCTTGACTTATCCTATCTAGTTTAAGCTGAGGTTTTATAAATCTTATCTTTGACACCCCTCAACGACGGGTGTCATTTATTTTGAGTGTAGAGTCTAGCTCTGAAATTTCGTAATTTTCTTGCATGTCGTATGTTCACAATAAATTATTTAAGAACATTGCGCTGAAATACTCGCAGAATGGACAGTAGCTCATAGATTGTTTCGAAAACCATTTTTAAACTTTGAAACTATTCTGGTCCTTTTCAATAATTAAACTTTGAAGAGTTAGATGATGTTAGGAGTTTTTTTTGCCCCAAACTGATTTGTTAATCCCGTTTTATCAAGCAATACATTTTGTGTGACGATTTCTGACACACTGTAAAGATCAGACAATAACCCCCTGTTAAGTTCGTATTTTGAAAATGTTTATTTGACAAATATTGTAGATAAAAGTCCTCTTAATCTGACCCAATTGGTCTTGTATCATTTCGATTTTATTTGAATTAATTATGAATTGTACGGCAGAGGACAACTGTAATGTGAAATGCGTTTAGTACTTTTGCTTCATCATTCAATCCCGTGTGTTCTCTTTCGGCATGCAACGGATATAAGTGTTGTCTTATTCATCATTTGTTGGCTCATGTATGTTTAAATAAGTGGGTTAACGGTTATGCTATCCTAAGCTTGTGTAGGTGACGGTTATGTCATCCTAAAATTGTGTCGGCGACGGTTATGTTGCCTTGACATGTGAATAGATAGCGGTGGTACGATTTGTGTATCACTGTAATGAACTAACGCCACCCATGCAATGGGAATTTATCTATGTTCGAGATTGGTCGGAGGCTGTGGTTATACACTCCGGTCCCCGTGTGTCGTTCTGTGTAAGACATTACATCGAGAGGTCTGGCCAGGTCTTAGGCATATAGGCAGTGGTTATACGCTATACATAGTATTCGGAGGCAGTGGTTATACGCTCCGTAGCTGGAGGCAGTGGTTATACGCTCCAGTAGCCAGAGGCAGTGGTTATACGCTCTGGTATGTCAGAGGCAGTGGTTATACGCTCTGGCGGCGTTCATTCTATTCCTGTGTTGTTTGATAGTTGTATGCTTTGTAATCGGAGGCAGTGGTTATACGCTCCGTAACTGGAGGCAGTGGTTATACGCTCTGGTATGTCAGAGGCAGTGGTTATACGCTCTGACTATGTGCATTCTTTGCTTGGATGTTTCCTTGATTTTGATACTATCTCACATGCTAGCTTTAATTCTGTTATACATGTTGATTCATGTTGTTTTCACATGTTTTTGACTTATCGCCCACGCATTGATCATGTTGTTCATGTTTGGTAATATATATATGATTGTTTATGAAATTATATACATGTTCATATGTATAAGATGTTTGGTATTATCGTTTACATGTTTTCTGACGTAAAGTGGCTGGGAGAACCCTGAGTTACTCCCCACTGATTGTGGCGTTCATGTTTCATGAATGTAGGTTGGCGCTGTTTGGGGAAGACGTGTGGCTAGCGAGCATTGTTGATCATTCGACAATTACCCTTACGCTTAGTTTAGATTTAATTAATGTTGTTATCGTGGGATACCTTGTCCCTCGTTTGTTTAAGTATTCGTGAATAATTTATACTTTCTTATTAGTTTTAGTCTTCCGCTTGTTGTTTTGATATTCCGCGAAAAAGTTTTAATAAAAATGTCGAAAAGTTTTTAAAAGTATTGTATTTCCGCTGCGAATTACTTGTTTATTTTATGCTATATCGCGGGGTTTAGGGTTTTAATTGTCCCTTTCCGTTTAAATGGAAACGGGCTTTTGAATGTGAACGGGTTTTTATGAGACGGACTTAACTTGCCAAGTTATATTCGTCTTAAGAACCATTTAACGGATTATTAAAATACCTTCACAATAAATGTTAAAATATTATTTTATTTCGTAAAAATAATTTAAAACCTTTAAAATATATTTACGAAAATACGAGATGTTACAATCACCCCAACTTCAAAAAGTTTCGTCCTCGAAACTCGAACGAAGATAAATTCTAGATAACTATACCTCAATGGAAAAGAAAAGGATGTGTAGCACGCATCGAAGCCTCGGTCTCCCACGTCTGCTCCTCGACATCGCCGCATCGCCAAAGGATCTTCACTAAGGGCACCACCTTGCTCCTAAGCTTCATGTGCTGACGGTCTAGAATCTTCACGGGACGCTCCTCGAAAGCAAGACTCGCCTCTAGGTTCTCGATCTCTCTATGAAGCACATGACTAGGGTCACTAACGTACTTGCGGAGCTGAGAAACATGAAAGACACTATGAACCTTGCCCAAACTAGGAGGCAAGTCCAATTGATAAGCAGCAGCACCAATCCTCTTCACGATCTTGAACGGCCCAATATACTTAGGGCTCAGCTTGCCCTTAACGCCTAACCTCTTGACGCCCTTCATCGGTGACACACGAAGGAAAACTCTGTCACCCACCTCAAACTCGAGAGGTCTACGACGGACATCAGCATAGGATTTCTGCCGATCCTGTGCGGCCTTCATCCTGCCTCTGATAAGCTGGACGTGATCAATTTTCGCAGCCAACTGGTCCGGTCCTAGGTCGTGCACGTCGCTCGCCTGATCCCAACAGATCGGACTACGGCACTTCCTACCATAGAGCGCCTCATACGGAGCCAAACCAATAGATTAGTGAAAACTGTTGTTGTACGAAAACTCAACTAACGGTAGACATTGTTCCCATGAACTCTGGAAATCAAGTGCACAAGCACAGGGCAAGTCCTGTAATGTCTGAATAGTCCTCTCGGACTATCCATTAGTCGCGGCATGAAATGTTGTACTCATCAGTAGACAGATACCCATAGCCTCCTGTAGAGCCTTCCAAAATCTAGAACAGAAACGAGGATCACGATCAGAAACGATCTCTCTCGGGACACCATGGTAACGGACGATCTCGGCAATATAAGCTCGGGCTAAGCGGTCCATATCCCACGTCTCGCGGATAGGCACAAATCTGGCTCACTTAGTTAACCTATCAACCACAACCCAAATTGCATCCTTGCCTCCAACTGTCTTAGGCAATGCAGTCACGAAGTCCATCGAAATGCACTCCCACTTCCAGTGAGGAACGTGGAGCGGCTGTAACAAACCACCTGGCCTCCTATGCTCGATCTTGACTTGTTGACAAGTCAGACACTTACTCACGTAATCCAAAATGTTCTTCTTCATCCCGGGCCACCAAAATAGAAGTCTTAGGTCTTTGTGCATCTTCTCGCCGCCCGGATGAACAGAATAAGGCGTCAGGTGAGCCTCATCTAAAACCCTCTTCCTCAAATCCGGCACATCTGGAACATTTATCCGGCCTCGAAACCGAAGAAAACCATCAGAACCAATCACGAAGTCCTGTGCATCACCACTCGCAATCTTGGCCTCGAACTTTTGGAAAGCATCATCAGTAGGCAAACCCTGGCGAATCTACCAATACAATGTTGGCTCGGCAGTCATAGCTGATAACCAATCAAAACCAGTACCAACCATCTCTAATCTCAATTTCCGGAACTCAGAACAAAGCTCCTCGGGCAATACACGCATAGCACTCATCGAATGAGAAGTCTTGCGGCTATGCGCATCAGCAACCACAATGGCCTTACCCTCATGATACAATAGCTCAATATCATAATCCTTAACCAACTCTAGCCATCGACGCTGTCGCATATTTAGGTCCTTCTGTGTGAAAATGTACTTCGAACTCATGATCCGTGAAAATGCGACAATGAGATCCAATCAAGTAATGACGCCACATCTTCAAGGCATGAACAACAACAACTAACTCAAGGTCAAGCGTCGAATAGTTCACCTCGTGAACTCGCAGCTGTCTCGAAGAATAAACAATCACCTTACCACTCTGCATCAACACACATCCAAGCCCTAACATAGAAGCATCGCAGTAAACATCGAAGTCAACACCAATCTCTGGCAAAGCAAGTACTGGAGCAGAAGTCAACCTGGTCTTTAATTCCTGAAATGCGCTCTCACACTTATCTGTCCAAATAAACTTAGCTTCTTTCTTCAATAACTGAGTCATCGGACGAGCCAGTCTAGAAAAATCCTCAACGAATCGACGGTAGTATCCAGCCAAACCGAGGAAACTACGAATCTCTCCCACATCTTTGGGACTCTCCCAATCAACAACGGCCTCAATCTTTGCGGGATCAACCATAACTCCCTCACTAGATATCACATGTCCAAGAAATGCAACCTTAGATAGCCAAAACTCACACTTAGAGAACTTCGCGAACCACTTCTGTGGCGTAAAATCCCAAGTATCAATCGAAGATGTTCAGCATGCTCAGCATCAGTCTTCGAATAAATGAGGATATCATCAATAAACACCACAACACAAGTGTCTAAGAACTCACTGAAAGTCATGTTCATCTGATACATGAAGATAGCAGGAGCATTCGTCAAACCAAAAGGCATGACAACGAACTCAAAGTGCCCATATCTAGTACGGAAAGAAGTCTTCGCAATATCGGCCCCTCTCACTGGAATCTGATGATAACCGGAACGAAGATCAATCTTCGAAAATCTGGAAGCACCTCTAAGCTGATCAAATAAGTCATCAATCCTAGGCAAAAGATATCTGTTCTTCACGGTGACTCTGTTCAACTCTCTGTAATCAATGCAAAGTCTCATGGAACCATCTTTCTTCTTGACGAAAAGAACTGGAGCACCCCAAGGAGAAGCACTCGGTCTAATAAATCCCTTCTCGATCATCTCCTCTAATTGTTGCTTCAACTCTTTCAACTCAGGTGGAGCCATACGGTATAGAGCCTTAGATATAGGTCTGGTACCTGGAACAAGCTCAATAGTAAACTCCACATCTCTCTCTGGCTATATCCCTGGCAACTCTTCTGGGAAAACATCTGGAAACTCGCGAACAATAGCTACATCCTCAAACTTCGGTAGCGATGGCTTTGCAGCTGAAACAACACACAGGAAGGCTTGACAACCCTTCCTTAGAAGATGAGAAGCTTTCATTGAAGAAATAACACGAACACCCTTTTGAGGGCGAGTTCCCCTATAAGAAACACGAACTCCTGAAGAACTCCTCAAGCAGATTTTCTGGTCGCGACACTCAAAGCGAGCATGGTATCGCGATAACCAGTCCATACCAAGGATAATGTTAAATTGCTCGAGAGGAAATCTCAGTAAGTCCGCTGGAAATGTGGCTTGACCAATAATAATCGGAACATCCCTATGGGAAGAAGAGCAGGAGAAAACATCTCCCGAAGGCAATGAGATAGAAGTCTCCTCAACAACAGAAGACTCTAGAGCTAGGCTGTCGGCAAACTGGGTCGATATGAATGATAGAGAAGCACCAGTATCAAATAAAATCAGGCACTCAGCACCAAGAACAGAAAAGATACCGGCAACGATGTCGGGATGAGGCGCAGCCTCTGCTCAGGTCATCACGAAGATCTTCCCCTTAGCCTTACCTCCTCTAGTCGCTGCAGCAGCAGTGGCAGCCTTGCCAAGTGCGGTGTTCCTCTCAGGACAATCAAATGATTTATGCCCAAATCCATTACAAGTATAACACTTGTAGGCATTCTTGAAACAGTGAAAACCCGGATGAGGTGGTTTACCACAACGGCGGCAAACACCAGGAGCAGTATCCGAGTGAACAATAGTCTTAGCAACAGGTGCAGAGAACCTCTCAAATCGCTTCTTCGGAGAAGAAGGCGAAGAAGTGGATGGGACAAACGGTCTCTTCCCCTGATAGATGGATCTCTGGTGTGAAGTCACACTAGCAGCAGCAACTATGGTCTCAGCATCTATAGCTCGGATGGAACTCTCCGCCCAAATAGCATCATCATAAACCTCAACGAAAGAAGTCGAGTCACGGCGGACCATACACTCGATGCGTGGCCCCAAGTTCCCCCGATAGAAGTAAACTCTCTCTGCCTCATCCCTAACGAACTTCGAAGCGAAATGTGCAAGCTGGTTAAATTTGTCGGTGTAGTTCTGAACGGACATCTTTCCCTGCTTCAAGTCCATGAACTCCTTAAGCCTCTATGATCGAAGCTCCTTAGGATAAAATCTCGTCTCGAGCTTATCCTTAAAAGCCTCCCAGTCAAATAAAGGATCCAGAATGGAAGTCAGTCCAGTCAATGCCCACCATCTGTCGGCCTCTAAGGTCAAAAACTGAGTGGCTAGCCGCACTCTATCCTCTCTGCCTACCGAGTACATGGTGAAGCTCTTTTCCATCTCACGGAACCACTCGGTGAGAGCTACCGGATCAACCTCGCCTCCATAAGTCTTCACGTGGCTCCTGGACATCTGTGATGCTATCCAAGAGAAGCTACCAGGCCGGTTGGCCTCATTGCCTGGCGGTGGAGGAGGAGGAACAGTCTCTGCCTGCTGTCTCTGGTTCTCAAGCAGCTGATGAAGTGCTTGCATTATAGTATTCTCAGCAGCTGTAGTCCTCACCATCTTTCAAAAGAAAAGCAAGTGTTAACTTAGCAATTAACAATCACAAATAGACTACAATATAAATCTTTAGATCTACCCCATTTATCATTCATTATTTATTTATATGGTCAAGTTAAGGTTAGGGGTCACATGAGTGTGTCGGGAGCAATAATGCTCTGATACCAACTGTAAAACCCCTCGCGAAAGAGGAAATAAAAATCATACAAAGTACTAAAAATGCAGCGGAATTAAACCTTTTTAACATAACTAACATGCGAGGTGAAATAAAAACTGAAAACTGAAACTGATATAAACAGAAATGGATAAGTATAACTGTCTAAGTACTGAAAGTAAATATTACAAACAGCCTGGGATGGTACATCCCTACAGGCACTCAAAACCAACTGTATCAAAAGTCTAGAGTCTAGCTACGAAGTGTGTAAGTCAAATCGATGATAAGCGGATCATCGCTTGCTAGCTCTCATCAACCCCTGCCAACCTCCTGCATGTACCTACATACATGTAAACATGTACGCCACAATCAGTGGGGAGTGACTAGAGTTCTCCTAGCCACCTTTTGTGACGACACGTAACACATCAATACATACAGAATACTCCAACACATATAAACATGTGAAGCACATAATCTCAACAACTGAATCTCATATCATCATGCAATCACCAATGCAAGGCTCTCAACCAACTTCGGAAACCATTTGGAAGGAGAGCCGGTTTCCCTGCCGGTTGCCCGGCCGGGGGGTCTTTCAGTCCAAACTATTTACGAAACCGACTAAAGAGTCATCCAATGCCTTAGATGAACAATACCAATAATCAAGGTACAATACTCATCAATATCAACATCTATATCTGACACCGTACCAACTCTAGGCAAGCAGATATAAAACTCAACAAGTATAAAGGTTCAGCGGTCAACTTAAGACATAACCTAGATACTAAACAATCAGCAAGTATAAAGGTTCAGAGGCGACATCTTAACGCATAACCTAGATACCAAATTCACAATCTCAAGCAAGGACTCAGAGGCGACAACTCAACGCATGGACCTGCTATTCAACAAGACACTAGACTCAGAGGCGACAACTCAACGCATGGACTAACATCCAAATTCACAATCACAAGTAAGGAACTCAGAGGCGACAACTTAACGCATGTTCCCCTACTACATCACAAGACACTGGACTTAGAGGCGATAACTCAACGCATGGCCTAGCATCAACACCTGCACCCCGGGTAAGGTATTACAACCTGACTGCTCCGTTGTGCAGTTGTTCTACTCGTCAGACTCAGACACCAACTTAAGGCATGTCCTGACCCGATCACTCAAACATGTCTAGGCTCAGAGGCGACATCTCAACGCATACCCCAGACACGACAACCAAACACGTATAGGGCTCAGAGGCGACATCTCAACGCATACCCCAATACATGACAAACAAACACATATAGGGCTCAGAGGCGACATCTCAACGCATACCCCTATATATGATAAACAATCTACGTATTAAGTTCAGAGGCGACATCTTAACGCATAACTTAACACGCATCACTAGTAACACCCCCATTTATTTAAGGGCCTGAACTAGGACTCCTCAGATAAATAAGGGTGTTACCATCTCAGTTTCCCGAGGCAGTAGATACAAAGGAAGATAAACAGTACTTTAAAATAAAATTTAACTCAAACATGTTCTTACAACTGTATTATAAAGTCTTAACAAAAGGAATAAAGTACAACTCATATATTGCTGTCTAAGGTGATCTAAACATCTAGACTGGTCCGGATCCAAGCTCTTTCTCCCATAGCTCCCCCCTTAGAATCAGCCACCTGTCAATCTGCTCCCCAATAATTTGGTTCATCACAGGTGATCACGAATACACAGGGTCAACCACGAGGTTGAGTAGGGAAAATAATAAATATGATAACAATTTAATAACTCCGCGCCGATCCATCGCCAAATAAACTCCGCACCGATCCAACCCCATATAAACTCCGCACCGATCCAACGCCATATATACTCCGCACCGATCCAACGCCATGTATACTCCGCACCGATCCAACGCCATATATACTCCGCACCGATCCAACACCGTATCACAAGACCCAATATAAAATCACATCATATAATATCTCAGAATAATATAGATAACACAATATAACGCTCACATGATAATATAACACAAACATGCTTCAAATCAAATAAGAGTAGATTACACAACGTCATATAACAGTATTATCCCCTACCTGAAATAGCAGGAACGCAGACAAAGTCCGAGCTATGCTTAGAAATGTTCCACTCGAAATCCGCTACCTAGACAGGTACACGTAACAATTAATAACCTACACGAACCCCTTATCAATCATACATGCTATAAATAGCAACCCCCTTATAAATGGAAAGTTTCCATAAATAGAAACTTTCCCAATTTAGCAACTTTCCAAAAAATAGGTGTTCTCATGACTTAAATAATTCCCGACTCGTATATCTAATTAACACGACTCGAATTCGTAAGAAAATACAATCTACTTAAAAACAACATATATAAAACTAATAATAATAAATAACAAGAATTATAATAATAATACTAATGATAATAATAGTAAAACAAACACACACACCCAAACACCCAAACCCGACTCACGGGTTGACAACCCTCAACAACCCTATCAAGACACGCCGCAGCCACAAACCCCCACCAGTCCGTGAACCCCAGCGCTACCACCTACCACCACGACCACCAGCAGGCCCTCGACCACCACCGTCGTGGTGAACCAGTGCCCAAAAACAGCCTGGTTCATCTCGCCCTTCACCAGACCCGCCTGAACAAGACCCCATCGACAACCAGGCAGGTGCCAGAACCACCGTACCCCGACACCACAACTACCCCCTGACTCCAAACCTTCCGACCGTGGTGGTACCACCGCACCGACCTCCCCCTAGTCATCGGTGGTACCACACCCTGACCACCCTGTCGACACCCAGAACGCAGGAAACCAACATACTCTGTTCCCTGTTCTCCTTTCGCACTCACCACAGAAACCACTGTAATAACCCGTATTTGTGTGAACTCGTACATAATAATAATAATATGCGAAGTTATTTTCTTCGTTAATAAGCTCGTGAACCTAGTATGTTTATAAGCGTTGTTAGACCATGGTGGGTTTCGATTTGGGGATCTATGGTATCGAATTAGAGTGTGGTAGTGTGCTGATTAGGAGGTTCGAACTTGGGGCTGCTAGAGTGCCTTACATGGGCCTCGATATGTGTGTCAATAGGAGAGCCCATGCGTGATTTCTGAAACAGCGAACACCCTATTCTCCGCCGCCTTATTTAGCCAAGGGTTTCATACCCTAAACCTAACTAAAACACAAAAACCCTTACTCTAAACCTTAGCCGTCATAGTAGAGAGGAGAAGGAGACTTCACACGGTGGCAGTAGGTGGATCTACGGTGGTTCGTGGTGGTTCTAAATCCGGTATGATCACCATAATCACATTTACTTTCTGCTGTCTGTAAGGTTTTTGTCGTCTTATTAGAAGGTAGTTTCGAGGTGAAATCTTCGTGTCTTTGCATATTTTTGTACCATGTTATGTAGTGAACGTCTGTAGTATGTAATTCGTGTGTCGTTAGTGGTTTAAAGACCCTTTCGAGGGCGGCTAGATTGGTGTCACACGGTGGTTATTACAGTATGCTCTAAAACGGATGTTCTGCCATGTTTTGTAATCTGTTTTAAAGGCGCGGGTTGGTGTATCTCATTCTGGGTTTTGGTGTTTTGGGTAGAGGGTTGATGGGTGGTGTGAGTAGTGGTTGTCATGGCGGTTAGAGGCGGCTGGTTATGGTGGTATAGGGAGTGTCGGTGGGTCTGTCTGTGTGTATGGGTGTCACAGGTTGTCGGGTTGGTCTGTTTGGCTTGGTGCCACCGCCGACTAGGGGGAGGTCTATGCGGTGGTACCATGGTGGTTAGGGGTGTTGGGTGTCAGTGATGGTGGTTATGGGTAGTGTGGTCGTTGTCAGGTCTGCGCGTGGTGGTTATAAGGGTCTTTGTCGGGGCTGTTGAAGGGAGCAGGGAACAGGAGGTCGTGAACCAGGCTTGGTAGTGGCCCTGGTTCACCTCGCCGGAGGTGGTCGACGTTGGTGGTGGTGGTCAGAGTCGTAGGGGAGAGAGTGGGGGTCATAGCTGGTGGTTGTCGGTGGGGTTTAGTTGGGTCGTGTGGCTGTGACGTGAGCTTGGGAGCCGCGGGTTGGTGGAGTCGGGTTTGAAGGGTGTCTTTGTATTTTATTTTATTCCATTTTATTTTTATTCAATTATTAGATATGTATAATTATTATGGAGTTTATTAGTAAAGATATTTTGTATCTATGGCAATAATATTGTTATTAGTATGGTATATTAATATTTATGAGGGTGTTAATATATATTGAGAAGTTTGAATTTTAAACTAAGGTTGCTATATTTAGAAGTTACTATTTAAGTCGGGAGAACGTCTATTTTTGGAAAGTTGCAAAATTGGGGAAGTTTCTATTTATGGAAACTTTCCACTTATGGAAGGTTGCTTTTTATAGTAAGTATGATAGTTAAGGGGTGCGGGAAGTTTGTTAATTTGTTACGTATATCTCTTTATTAGGTAGCGAGTTTCGCGTGGAACATTTTTGACAAGCCTCGGACATATCTACTTTTCTCGCTAATTCAGGTAGGGGAAACTACTAATGTTTGACGATGTGTAAACCGTTCATAATTGATATCAAACATGTTGTTATATATTATTATGTGATCTTGATATTGTGCATTTATATTATACTGTGATAACGATGAGGCGATGAGATGATGGGTCTTGTGATTGGCGCGGAGATAATGGGTCTTGTGATTGGTGCGGAGATAATGGGTCTTGTGATTGGTGTGGAGATAATGGGTCTTGTGATTGGTGCGGAGATATTGGGTCTTGTGATTCGGAGTGGAGATGATCGACTTTCTATTTTTAGTAATATGGTTTGTTTACAGTTTTACTCTACTCAACCTCGTGGTTGACCCTGTGTATTCGTGATCACCTGTGATGAACCAATTAATGGGGAGCAGACTGACAGGTATAAAGACTATGGGCGCATCAGGGAAGGGAGAAGCATGGACCCGGACCTGTTTAGAGTCTAGACCACGTGATAGTAGACTATGAGTTGTACTTTTATTTTTATCAGAACAGTTTTCTATTCGGTTATGTAAGAACTTGTTATGAGTTTAAGTTTAATTTAAAGTACTGTTTATCTTCCTTTGTATCTACTGCCTCGGGAAACCGAGATGGTAACACCTTTATTTATCTGAGGAGTCCTAGTTCAGGCCCTTAAATAAATGGGGGTGTTACAAAGAGGCAAGGCGAATGTAGTGGCCGATGCCCTAAGTAGGAAGTCAGTGCATGCTTTGAGTAGTGCCAGATCGAGGGTGAGGTTGCATGGCGAACTAAGAGAGATGGGAATTTTCATGATCCGGAAAGGGGATGCCCTTGGTGACTTGACAGTGGAGCCTGAGTTGTATGGGGAGATTCGGGAGTTACAGCAGAACGATGAGAGAATCCAGAAGTGGCGTTTGATGGTGGAAAATGGGAATAGTGATGTGGCATCCAAGTTCAGTATTCATACCGACGGTAGTTTGAGGTTCAGTGGGCGATGGTGTGTACCGAATGTTGAAGAGCTAAAGAAGAAGATCCTGACTGAAGCTCATGCTACTCCATATTCCGTTCACCCAGGGGGAGATAAGTTATATAAAGATCTTAAGAAGACGTTCTGGTGGCCTAATATGAAGAAGGAGGTCGCAGAGTTTGTGTCGCGGTGTTTGACTTGTCAGCGAGTGAAAGGGGAGCATAAGAGACCTCAAGGGAAAGTTCAACCGTTGGATGTGCCAGAGTGGAAGTGGGAGAACATTTCGATGGATTTTATCGTGGGGTTGCCTCGGACTCAGAGGGGCGACAACATGATTTGGGTGATTGTGGATCGTTTAACCAAGTCAGCTCACTTTATTCCGATGAAAGATACCTGGAGTAAAGCTGAGTTGGCTAAGTCATATGTTCAGAATGTAGTCAAACTGCATGGCGTACCCAAGGACATTGTTTCCGATCGGGACTCGAGGTTTATATCCAGATTTTGGCAGGAGTTGCAGGCTGCTTTGGGTACCCAGTTGAAGATGAGTACAGCTTTTCATCCGGCTACAGATGGTCAGACTGAGAGGACAATTCAGACTCTTGAGGATATGTTGAGGGCTTGTGTACTTGAGTTCGGAGGATCTTGGGAGGATCGACTGGGGTTGATCGAGTTTTCCTATAATAACAGTTATCATGCAAGCATAAGCATGGCCCCTTTCGAGGCTCTATACGGGAGGAAGTGTCGGAGCCCTGTGTGTTGGGATGATCGAGCTGATGTTGTGACTTTGGGGCCAGATATGATCCAGGAGATGGTGGAGCAGGTTCAGATTATTCGACAGAGGATGAGAGCCGCTCAGGATAGACAGAAGAGCTATGCCGATCTGAATAGGAGCGATATTGCATTTGAGGCCGGAGAGAAAGTACTACTGAAAGTCTCTCCGATGAGGGGTGTGATGAGATTCGGCAAGCGTGGCAAATTGAGTCAGAAATTTATTGGACCGTTTGAGATTTTGGATAGGGTTGGAGAGGTGGCGTACCGGTTAGCTTTACCTCCAGCTCTATCCAAGGTCCACAACGTGTTCCATGTGTCTTAGTTAAGGAAATATGTGAGTGATCCATCACATGTGCTTCAACACGAGGTGATCGAGGTCGATGAACAATTGGCATATGTCGAGGCTCCGAGGGAGATTTTGGACAGGAAGGTGCGGAAAACTCGCAATGGGGAGACGTCCTTGGTAAAGGTCCTATGGACCAATCATAATCAGGAGGAGGCTACATGGGAGCCTGAGGCATCCATGAGGGAGCGTTACCCGCATCTGTTTGATTGAGGTAAGTTACGGGGACGTAACTTTTCTTTTTTAGGACGGTGGAATGTCACATTTCTGTGTTAGGGAAGTTTAAGTATCTTGTGTCATGTGTTCCAAACTCGTTGGAGTTGAGTTCGTTGTTTTGTCACTTAAGTGAAGACGAACTTCGGGACGAAGTTCCTTTTAAGGGGGGAAGACTGTAATAACCCGTATTTGTGTGAACTCGTACATAATAATGATAATATGCGAAGTTATTTTCTTCGTTAATAAGCTCGTGAACCTAGTATGTTTATAAGCGTTGTTAGACCATGATGGGTTTCGATTTGGGGATCTATGGTATCGAATTAGAGTGTGGTAGTGTGCTGATTAGGAGGTTCGAACTTGGGGCTGCTAGAGTGCCTTACATGGGCCTCGATATGTGTGTCAATAGGAGAGCCCATGCGTGATTTCTGAAACAGCGAACACCCTATTCTCTGCCGCCTTATTTAGCCAAGGGTTTCATACCCTAAACCTAACTAAAACACAAAAGCCCTTACTCTAAACCTTAGCCGTCATAGTAGAGAGGAGAAGGAGACTTCACACGGTGGCAGTAGGTGGATCTACGGTGGTTCGTGGTGGTTCTAAATCCGGTATGATCACCATAATCACATTTACTTTCTGCTGTCTGTAAGGTTTTTGTCGTCTTATTAGAAGGTAGTTTCGAGGTGAAATCTTCGTGTCTTTGCATATTTTTGTACCATGTTATGTAGTGAACGTCTGTAGTATGTAATTCGTGTGTCGTTAGTGGTTTAAAGACCCTTTCGAGGGCGGCTAGATTGGTGTCACACGGTGGTTATTACAGTATGCTCTAAAACGGATGTTCTGCCATGTTTTGTAATCTGTTTTAAAGGCGCGGGTTGGTGTATCTCATTCTGGGTTTTGGTGTTTTGGGTAGAGGGTTGATGGGTGGTGTGAGTAGTGGTTGTCATGGCGGTTAGAGGCGGCTGGTTATGGTGGTATAGGGAGTGTCGGTGGGTCTGTCAGTGTGTATGGGTGTCACAGGTTGTCGGGTTGGTCTGTTTGGCTTGGTGCCACCGTCGACTAGGGGGAGGTCTATGCGGTGGTACCATGGTGGTTAGGGGTGTTGGGTGTCAGTGATGGTGGTTATGGGTAGTGTGGTCGTTGTCAGGTCTGCGCGTGGTGGTTACAGGGGTCTTTGTCGGGATTGTTGAAGGGAGCAGGGAACAGGAGGTCGTGAACCAGGCTTGGTAGTGGCCCTGGTTCACCTCGCCGGAGGTGGTCGACGTTGGTGGTGGTGGTCAGAGTCGTAGGGGACAGAGTGGGGGTCATAGCTGGTGGTTGTCGGTGGGGTTTAGTTGGGTCGTGTGGCTGTGACGTGGGCTTGGGAGCCGCGGGTTGGTGGAGTCGGGTTTGAAGGGTGTGTTTGTATTTTATTTTATTCCATTTTATTTTTATTCAATTATTAGATATGTATAATTATTATGGAGTTTATTAGTAAAGATATTTTGTATCTATGGCAATAATATTGTTTTTAGTATGGTATATTAATATTTATGAGGGTGTTAATATATATTGAGAAGTTTGAATTTTAAACTAAGGTTGCTATATTTAGAAGTTACTATTTAAGTCGGGAGAACGTCTATTTTTGGAAAGTTGCAAAATTGGGGAAGTTTCTATTTATGGAAACTTTCCACTTATGGAAGGTTGCTTTTTATAGTAAGTATGATAGTTAAGGGGTGCGGGAAGTTTGTTAATTTGTTACGTATATCTCTTTATTAGGTAGCGAGTTTCGCGTGGAACATTTTTGACAAGCCTCGGACATATCTACTTTTCTCGCTAATTCAGGTAGGGGAAACTACTAATGTTTGACGATGTGTAAACCGTTCATAATTGATATCAAACATGTTGTTATATATTATTATGTGATCTTGATATTGTGCATTTATATTATACTGTGATAACGATGAGGCGATGAGATGATGGGTCTTGTGATTGGCGCGGAGATAATGGGTCTTGTGATTGGTGCGGAGATAATGGGTCTTGTGATTGGTGTGGAGATAATGGGTCTTGTGATTGGTGCGGAGATATTGGGTCTTGTGATTCGGAGTGGAGATGATCGACTTTCTATTTTTAGTAATATGGTTTGTTTACAGTTTTACTCTACTCAACCTCGTGGTTGACCCTGTGTATTCGTGATCACCTGTGATGAACCAATTAATGGGGAGCAGACTGACAGGTATAAAGACTATGGGCGCATCAGGGAAGGGAGAAGCATGGACCCGGACCTGTTTAGAGTCTAGACCACGTGATAGTAGACTATGAGTTGTACTTTTATTTTTATCAGAACAGTTTTCTATTCGGTTATGTAAGAACTTGTTATGAGTTTAAGTTTAATTTAAAGTACTGTTTATCTTCCTTTGTATCTACTGCCTCGGGAAACCGAGATGGTAACACCTTTATTTATCTGAGGAGTCCTAGTTCAGGCCCTTAAATAAATGGGGGTGTTACAAAGAGGCAAGGCGAATGTAGTGGCCGATGCCCTAAGTAGGAAGTCAGTGCATGCTTTGAGTAGTGCCAGATCGAGCGTGAGGTTGCATGGCGAACTAAGAGAGATGGGAATTTTCATGATCCGGAAAGGGGATGCCCTTGGTGACTTGACAGTGGAGCCTGAGTTGTATGGGGAGATTCGGGAGTTACAGCAGAACGATGAGAGAATCCAGAAGTGGCGTTTGATGGTGGAAAATGGGAATAGTGATGTGGCATCCAAGTTCAGTATTCATACCGACGGTAGTTTGAGGTTCAGTGGGCGATGGTGTGTACCGAATGTTGAAGAGCTAAAGAAGAAGATCCTGACTGAAGCTCATGCTACTCCATATTCCGTTCACCCAGGGGGAGATAAGTTATATAAAGATCTTAAGAAGACGTTCTGGTGGCCTAATATGAAGAAGGAGGTCGCAGAGTTTGTGTCGCGGTGTTTGACTTGTCAGCGAGTGAAAGGGGAGCATAAGAGACCTCAAGGGAAAGTTCAACCGTTGGATGTGCCAGAGTGGAAGTGGGAGAACATTTCGATGGATTTTATCGTGGGGTTGCCTCGGACTCAGTGGGGCGACAACATGATTTGGGTGATTGTGGATCGTTTAACCAAGTCAGCTCACTTTATTCCGATGAAAGATACCTGGAGTAAAGCTGAGTTGGCTAAGTCATATGTTCAGAATGTAGTCAAACTGCATGGCGTACCCAAGGACATTGTTTCCGATCGGGACTCGAGGTTTATATCCAGATTTTGGCAGGAGTTGCAGGCTGCTTTGGGTACCCAGTTGAAGATGAGTACAGCTTTTCATCCGGCTACAGATGGTCAGACTGAGAGGACAATTCAGACTCTTGAGGATATGTTGAGGGCTTGTGTACTTGAGTTCGGAGGATCTTGGGAGGATCGACTGGGGTTGATCGAGTTTTCCTATAATAACAGTTATCATGCAAGCATAGGCATGGCCCCTTTCGAGGCTCTATACGGGAGGAAGTGTCGGAGCCCTGTGTGTTGGGATGATCGAGCTGATGTTGTGACTTTGGGGCCAGATATGATCCAGGAGATGGTGGAGCAGGTTCAGATTATTCGACAGAGGATGAGAGCCGCTCAGGATAGACAGAAGAGCTATGCCGATCTGAAGAGGAGCGATATTGCATTTGAGGCCGGAGAGAAAGTACTACTGAAAGTCTCTCCGATGAGGGGTGTGATGAGATTCGGCAAGCGTGGCAAATTGAGTCAGAAATTTATTGGACCGTTTGAGATTTTGGATAGGGTTGGAGAGGTGGCGTACCGGTTAGCTTTACCTCCAGCTCTATCCAAGGTCCACAACGTGTTCCATGTGTCTCAGTTAAGGAAATATGTGAGTGATCCATCACATGTGCTTCAACACGAGGTGATCGAGGTCGATGAACAATTGGCATATGTCGAGGCTCCGAGGGAGATTTTGGACAGGAAGGTGCGGAAAACTCGCAATGGGGAGACGTCCTTGGTAAAGGTCCTATGGACCAATCATAATCAAGAGGAAGCTACATGGGAGCCTGAGGCATCCATGAGGGAGCGTTACCCGCATCTGTTTGATTGAGGTAAGTTACGGGGACGTAACTTTTCTTTTTTAGGACGGTGGAATGTCACATTTCTGTGTTAGGGAAGTTTAAGTATCTTGTGTCATGTGTTCCAAACTCGTTGGAGTTGAGTTCGTTGTTTTGTCACTTAAGTGAAGACGAACTTCGGGACGAAGTTCCTTTTAAGGGGGGAAGACTGTAATAACCCGTATTTGTGTGAACTCGTACATAATAATGATAATATGCGAAGTTATTTTCTTCGTTAATAAGCTCGTGAACCAAGTATGTTTATAAGCGTTGTTAGACCATGATGGGTTTCGATTTGGGGATCTATGGTATCGAATTAGAGTGTGGTAGTGTGCTGATTAGGAGGTTCGAACTTGGGGCTGCTAGAGTGCCTTACATGGGCCTCGATATGTGTGTCAATAGGAGAGCCCATGCGTGATTTCTGAAACAGCGAACACCCTATTCTCTGCCGCCTTATTTAGCCAAGGGTTTCATACCCTAAACCTAACTAAAACACAAAAGCCCTTACTCTAAACCTTAGCCGTCATAGTAGAGAGGAGAAGGAGACTTCACACGGTGGCAGTAGGTGGATCTACGGTGGTTCGTGGTGGTTCTAAATCCGGTATGATCACCATAATCACATTTACTTTCTGCTGTCTGTAAGGTTTTTGTCGTCTTATTAGAAGGTAGTTTCGAGGTGAAATCTTCGTGTCTTTGCATATTTTTGTACCATGTTATGTAGTGAACGTCTGTAGTATGTAATTCGTGTGTCGTTAGTGGTTTAAAGACCCTTTCGAGGGCGGCTAGATTGGTGTCACACGGTGGTTATTACAGTATGCTCTCAAACGGATGTTCTGCCATGTTTTGTAATCTGTTTTAAAGGCGCGGGTTGGTGTATCTCATTCTGGGTTTTGGTGTTTTGGGTAGAGGGTTGATGGGTGGTGTGAGTAGTGGTTGTCATGGCGGTTAGAGGCGGCTAGTTATGGTGGTATAGGGAGTGTCGGTGGGTCTGTCAGTGTGTATGGGTGTCACAGGTTGTCGGGTTGGTCTGTTTGGCTTGGTGCCACCGCCGACTAGGGGGAGGTCTATGCGGTGGTACCATGGTGGTTAGGGGTGTTGGGTGTCAGTGATGGTGGTTATGGTTAGTGTGGTCGTTGTCAGGTCTGCGCGTGGTGGTTACAGGGGTCTTTGTCGGGGCTGTTGAAGGGAGCAGGGAACAGGAGGTCATGAACCAGGCTTGGTAGTGGCCCTGGTTCACCTCGCCGGAGGTGGTCGACGTTGGTGGTGGTGGTCAGAGTCGTAGGGGACAGAGTGGGGGTCATAGCTGGTGGTTGTCGGTGGGGTTTAGTTGGGTCGTGTGGCTGTGACGTGGGCTTGGGAGCCGCGGGTTGGTGGAGTCGGGTTTGAAGGGTGTGTTTGTATTTTATTTTATTCCATTTTATTTTTATTCAATTATTAGATATGTATAATTATTATGGAGTTTATTAGTAAAGATATTTTGTATCTATGGCAATAATATTGTTATTAGTATGGTATATTAATATTTATGAGGGTGTTAATATATATTGAGAAGTTTGAATTTTAAACTAAGGTTGCTATATTTAGAAGTTACTATTTAAGTCGGGAGAACGTCTATTTTTGGAAAGTTGCTAAATTGGGGAAGTTTCTATTTATGGAAACTTTCCACTTATGGAAGGTTGCTTTTTATAGTAAGTATGATAGTTAAGGGGTGCGGGAAGTTTGTTAATTTGTTACGTATATCTCTTTATTAGGTAGCGAGTTTCGCGTGGAACATTTTTGACAAGCCTCAGACGTATCTACTTTTCTCGCTAATTCAGGTAGGGGAAACTACTAATGTTTGACGATGTGTAAACCGTTCATAATTGATATCAAACATGTTGTTATATATTATTATGTGATCTTGATATTGTGCATTTATATTATACTGTGATAACGATGAGGCGATGAGATGATGGGTCTTGTGATTGGCGCGGAGATAATGGGTCTTGTGATTGGTGCGGAGATAATGGGTCTTGTGATTGGTGTGGAGATAATGGGTCTTGTGATTGGTGCGGAGATATTGGGTCTTGTGATTCGGAGTGGAGATGATCGACTTTCTATTTTTAGTAATATGGTTTGTTTACAGTTTTACTCTACTCAACCTCGTGGTTGACCCTGTGTATTCGTGATCACCTGTGATGAACCAATTAATGGGGAGCAGACTGACAGGTATAAAGACTATGGGCGCATCAGGGAAGGGAGAAGCATGGACCCGGACCTGTTTAGAGTCTAGACCACGTGATAGTAGACTATGAGTTGTACTTTTATTTTTATCAGAACAGTTTTCTATTCGGTTATGTAAGAACTTGTTATGAGTTTAAGTTTAATTTAAAGTACTGTTTATCTTCCTTTGTATCTACTGACTCGGGAAACCGAGATGGTAACACCTTTATTTATCTGAGGAGTCCTAGTTCAGGCCCTTAAATAAATGGGGGTGTTACAACCACCCTTCGACACCTACCCAACCACCACAACAACCACCAGACCATTCCCTGACTCCCCCTTGACCTACACAACCACTCACGACCCTCCTATTGACATCAAACAGAGACGGGTTACAAACAATATAAGTACATACATTCGACACCTCTACCAACCCCACCTTTTCAGACGCTTGTACGACGGTCATGGGTGGTTAGAGACGACATACAGAGGTGCATACCTGACCACCACACGTCACTTATAAAAGTCATGTAATTATCAGTACCATTCATAAACTAAAACAATTGTAAAAGTGTCACGAATACAGCGCAGACAACACAAATTGATCACGGTGGTGAACATACCAGAAAGCTAGCCAAATCGACCCACCGTGCGCCACCACACGACCACCGTTCACTGACTCTTTCCCTTCTCTGACGTGACGGCTAGGGTTATGTGTGAACAGATATGAGATAGGGTAGGGTTTAGTATATGAAATATGTGTCTACAGATGACGGTAGGTGAAGGTTATAGGAGATGTGAATCTTAGGGTTTTGTTGATAGGGTATTGTTGATAATTAGGGTAAAACGAAATGGGCTGCCGTGAGGATATTGGCACGCCAAACGAGGTCCAAGCCTCACTAATCTAAAGGTTCCATGATCAAACCCCACGGTCGACACACACAAAACTCCCTCAAACTTCGTTCAACTATTATACACACACAAGTATTAAGCTATTTAAAGTCGTAAAAACAACTATCAAAAAGAAATAACGTAGTTAACGATTCGAGATAATCGGGGTATTACAGTCGTCCCCCCTTAAATTGAACTTCGTCCCGAAGTTCGTCCATACTTGGGTGGCAAAACAATCAACTCAAACGAACTTGCAACACAAATATCACACAACAGTCTGCATAAACTTACTTAAATCACAGAATGTCACATTCCACGCCCCCTTAAAGAAAAGTTACGTCCGCGTAACTTACCTCAATCGAACAAATGCGGATAACGCTCTCTCATGGATGACTCAGGCTCCCATGTAGCCTCCTCCTGATTATGATTGGTCCGCAGGACCTTCACCAAGATCGTCTCTCCATTGCGAGTTTTCCGCACCTTTCTGTCTTGAATTTCTTTCGGAGTCTCAATGTATGACAACTGCTCATCTACCTCAATCACCTCGTGCTGAAGTACATGTGATGGGTCACTCACATATTTCCTCAACTGGGACACATGGAACACATTATGGACCTTGGATAGGGTTGGAGGTAAAGCTAAGCGATATGCCACTTCTCCAACTCTGTCCAAGATCTCAAATGGTCCAATAAATTTCTGACTCAGTTTGCCACGCTTGCAGAATCTCATCACACCCTTCATCGAAGAGACTTTCAGTAGTACTTTCTCCCCGGCCTCAAATGAAATATCGCTCCTCTTCAGATCGGCATAGCTCTTCTGTCTATCTTGAGCGGCCCTCATCCTCTGTCGAATAATCTGAACCTGCTCCACCATCTCCTGGATCATATCTGGCCCCAATGTCACAACATCAGCTCGATCATCCCAACACACAGGGCTCCGACACTTCCTCCCGTATAGAGCCTCGAAAGGGGCTGATGCCCGTCGTTGAGGGTACCAAAGATAAATTTTTAATTCCTAACTTAAACAATAGATAGTGAAAGTCAGGGTCGAACCACAAGGAGGTGGGGAATGTTTATTGTCTTAATGTTAATGTTTAAAGGTAATAAAATTGGGGGTTGATTGTTGATTACTAAGTCTAAGCAAAGATTAAAATAAAACAAGAAATAAAAGATGAGAATAAAATATAATAAAAGGGATGCTAGGATGTTCGGGTAATAAATAGCTAAGGTAAAATAAATCCTAAGGTCAACATGTATTGCAGTCGCGTAAGGGGGTGTAACATATCTTTTTAAGTCTATGCTACCTAATAGCTCCTTTCGGCCTATGCTATTAGTTCCTAGGTCTCACAATTATTGGGTGTCAACAATAAGGGTGATTCCTAAATTCCAGGTCACATACCTTTCAGCCTTGAGTAACCTATCCGTCTTAAGGTGTAAACCAATGCCCTTCCCGTATCTTTCAATCTTGGGTAGGTCATTACTAACATCCTACAAGTCTCCTATTGGTCTCATTGCAGGATATTATAATTAACAAGAAAAGACGAAATAAGAAAACAAACGCGAGTGGTCGACCGACCAGCTACTCCAGTCGGCCGACCACGGCCTCGGTCGACCGACCGGCTATTCCAGTCGGCCGACCGTGGTCCTGCTACAGGTCGGTCTTTTGAATTTTATCTACCTACGCATATTTATCCCCTACATCCTAACATATGAAAATTAGCTACTCATGATTGTTAAGACGATTATAAAATTGGGAATAAACATGGAGAACATAGTAAATAATCTAAGCATGCAAGATTCAATAAAGCTTGAGATTTTAACTTAACAATTGTAATAAAAACAAGAACGATAATAAAGCAAGATTAAAAGAGTAATTACCACAATATGGAATTAGGGCAGAAAGAAACTAACTTTATTGATGAATGCTTGAGGACTATTGAAAGATTACAAAACTAAAGCTTGAATAAAACTAAGTATGAATTTGATAATAGATGGTCTAAGATATCTAAACCCTAGCTACAAGATTAGCATATATAGGGTAAGAGATTAGAGTTTCCTAAAGACTCTAATTCTATTTTATTTCCGAAAAGAATCGATTGGGCTTCTGTTGTGGTCGGTCGACCGCTTCCTGCTGGGCTTCTTTTATTTTTGGCATTCCTTGAAATTTGGGCTTCATTAAAATTCAGGACTGGTCGGCCGACCCGTTTGGGTGGTCGGTCGACCGCCTCTGTACGGAAATCTTCGGATTTCTCTTGTTTTGACTTTTGGCACTTGACTTTGACTCCAGTTGACTTTCCATTAATTCCCTAATTAAGCAAAAAGACTTGAGGATATGGATTTGGTGCTAAATCGCCTCTTTTCCGCATAAATCTGCAAAAGTGCATAAAAATACGAAAGTACACGATTTGTGGGAAATAAAGGCTAAAACATAGTAAATGAGCGAACAAATACGTGTAAAAATAGATGTAAAACATCATAAAATAGACACGTATCAAATTCCCCAAACCAAACCCTTGCTTGCCCTCAAGCAAGAAATAGACTCGATCTTAACTAATGGAACGATTTCAATCTCAGAGCGAAATTTACATGCAAGCCTAAACCAATGCTAAGTACAAAATGAGAAAGCATTTAAATCATGCAAACGAATTATGGTGTTGTCAGACTTGCAAAAATAAAGACTATAGAGACTTTATACCATGGACTCTCGCGGTACGCTCGAGTCACTCATGAAGCAAAGGGTGAGTATATGTAAAAGATAGAAAGAAGTAATTTTGTAGAGACACTCACCTAACTGCGACCCATGAAAACATGCCTGCAACCTAACATCAACAAGAATTCTACAACTTTGTATAACAATCTCATTTAGTGACCTAGATACATGCAATCGGGGCAATGAAAGATATGTGAGATAAAAGGTAAAAAGTGGTTAAGATGTTTTTGGATTTGTGAGGTTAGTAGCCAAGCTAGTAAAACCGATTCCCAACAACATAATTCACAATTTTTGATATTAAGAAAGTGCTCCTTTTGTAGCACAACTCTCACATTAAATATAAGAAAGGACTCCCAAATATTTTTGAATGAGGTACGGGATTGATAATATATAAAAGAAAGGGATTTTTGGAACGAATTCTTTTCTGATGATGTCAGTTGGTCGGCCGACCCAAGAAGGTGGTCGGTCGACTTCTTTCCTGTACGTTTTGATTTTTTTTCGTTTTTCTTTTCTTTCTTTCTTTTTCTGAATTTTTCTGTTCTTTTTTTTTTTTTTTTCTTTCTTGCTTTCTTTCTTTTCTCTTTTTGTTCAAGATAGCATACAAACCAAGATGCCTCAAAAAAAAAATCCAATGACCACAAATACTAGCTTGGAAGGGTAGGCTAAGTATGGGATGTAGTTTTTTTTGGGAAATAAAAAGGCAATTTTGGCTATGTGAAGCCTATGGGTAAATATGAGAAAAGGGATCCCAAATGCACGTATCAAGACTCACAAAACGAGAAAGTAAATCAAGTATATAGCAATTCAAGTTCATGTTTATGCATATTGATGTAACATGTTCCAAGGGGAGTACTACTCACATCCTAGACAACTGGTTTAAGAATGAAACCAAGAAATAAGCACTAAACCTTAGAATGTATAGTAGGTTGCCAAGGTATAAGTCAAGTCTCAAGATATGCAAGTTGACAAAAACTCGTAGATATGCGAAAGACTCTCATACTTAAAACAAGTTGACAAGGCAAGGTAAAGATATAAACATGTAAGATAGCTAAGTCATCCTTAAAATACTTTCGTTCCGACTCGACCTATATGCTAGAATAAACGTGCATTTTTTTGAATTTTTTTGGATTTTTGTATATATAAGGAAAATAAAGAAAAGAACGATGCAAGACAGAAATGCAATAAACGTGTGACAAAATGCAATGCATGTAACACGAAACCATTCCCCAAACCAACCCGCACAATGTCCCCATTGTGCATTAGCCTAAGTAAAGGTTTCAGAAAATTAAAAGAAAGATGCAAAGAGAATAAAACTAAGGAAAAACTGGAAAGAACTCACTGGATTATGAAGCGCATGAGAAAAACCTCCCCAAACCAGCGTAAGCTGGGAGATTTTGGTGGCCAGCAGTGCCACTCAAGTAACCAAGTCAATTTCATGATTTCCAAAGGAGAGAAACGAAAGACCGTAGCGGACAGTAGGTCGACCGACCGATGTAACAGGTCGACCGACCTCCTGTGAATCACGGAAAATTTAGCGATACAACGTCTCTGGTCGACCGACTGATGTTTCTGGTCGGTCGACCCTCTGCGTCCTGGAGGTCTTCGTTTCTGCATAAAATCTGAAAAAAAACAAGAAAGTACGTGCGCCCAACAATGCGCGAGATGCCAAAAACGATTCTAAGGTCTTAACTACTAGCAAACCAAACTAAAAAGTTTCACACAACATAAAATAAATTGTCTTAAAACTGTAACTCAAAAACAACTATCCGCTAAAGATGCGGAAAATATCCGACCACGGCTTCTGACGGCATGCCGTAGTCTCCACGGTTTTTGCTTTAGTAGCAAAACACATCTTCTTTCCGCCGTCGCAAAGCATATGCGACGGTCTCTCCTCTTGAGCCTGCCTCCTCTTCTTCTTCTCTTCCCTATCCACGACGTCTGGATCCTCATCCTCTTCATAGCTTAAGCATCCCATTCCTCCTCTTTGGACGATGGCTTCCTTCACTTTGGGTTTCCCCAAACCAGTTCCTGCAATAGTCATAATAGAAGTGTCCTCCCTATTGCTCCCAATCTGGGGCGGAGGTGTAAAAACAGATACAGGAACAGGTAAAAAAGGTGGAGAAGTAGTGATGACCTCATACTTCTTCTCAGAAGTTATAGCATTACATGTGATGGGGGTCATAGCATCCTTCTTCCTATAGGATAGTCCATAGATAATAGAATGCTTGCCTACTTTGAAGGTTAGAGTCCCAGTACCTACATCTATAATGGCACCCGCAGTGTGAAGAAAGGGTCTTCCTAGAATTATAGGTATATGGGCATCCTCTGGGATGTCCAAAACTACAAAGTCGACTGGGAAGAAGAACCTGTCAATACGCACAGGGATGTTTTCTAACACCCCTACAGGTTCCATAGATGTGCGATCAGCCATCTGGACTGTCATACTGGTCACTGCAAATTCGATCATTCCTAGTTTTAAGGCAACGCTTAGGGGCATGACACTTTTACTAGCACCTAAATCGCACAAAGCCTTCTTAACTGGGAAGGTTCCTATATTACAGGGGACAGAAAAACTACCAGGGTCCTCCAATTTATGAGGGGCAATGACATGTGTTAAATAACTGGATGACTCTTCAGTGAGAGCTACCGATTCAACCTTTTCTAGAGACCTCTTTCGTGACAAAAGTTGTCTCATGAATTTAAGATATGAAGGAACTTGTTGAACTAATTCTAAAAATGGGACTTAAACATTTAATGAACGAATCACATCCTTAAATTTGTCAAAAGATACCTGATCCTTTGAAGGCACGAGTCTTTCTGGAAAAGGTGCAGCTGAGGACTCCGCATTTGCAGCCCTTTTTAAAAACCTGGGGGTCTTGTCACCCCGGAAGAGAAAATCCCGCAAGTTATTTGGCAAATCTGGACGAAAGGGAACTTCGGGTTCTGCTTCAGCGGTCGGTCGACCGGAATCTTCGGTCGGTCGACCAGTCTCCTGTTCAGGCAAAATTTCTGGATCCTGATCTGCGGTCGGTCGACCAGATTTTTCGGTCGGTCGACCGCCTTCGCTGCTACTCGCCTGTTTTTCTTTCTCAGCCCCCACTTTAGCTCCACTTCGCAGGGTTACGACGTTTAGAGTCTCCTTCTTCTGGTCTGGTTTGGTCGGAAGTTGACCCGGAGCCCTAGTATCATTCTTGCTCGCAATCTGAGCAATCTGGGACTCTAACATCTTCATCCCTGCCTCTCTTGCCCGTGACTCCTTCTGAACCAACCCGATAAGATTTTGGATAAGAGCATCTGTGTTGGGTGGTGGATTAGAAGGTGGTTGAGGGTTGAAAGGTGGTCTTTGGAAGTTTTGTTTATGTGGGGGTACATAAGTGGAATTTTGCTGAGTTTGCATGTGTTGTGGGTTTTGAACATTCTGGCTTGTCCACCTTAAGTTGGGATGGACATTGTTATTATTTGGGTCATAGAAATTGTTCCCACGATAATGCTGAAAAGCGGCACATGTTTCATTAGATGAAGTACAGAACTTTGACACATGCCCTTCTCCACCGCACCTTTCACAAGCAAAGGGTCCGTCCTGAACGGCGTTCACTTGGTAAATTCCTCCCTTGCTTCCACTCCCTAGATCGAGCTTTCCTGCAGCCTCAAATTTTTCTAACTTGGCTGTCAAGGCCTCAATTGCTGACAGGTTGTACTCGTTTTTTCTCTGATTTCCTCTGGAAGTACCATGCTCAGCGCGGTGCACAGCAACATCTTCTATTAACTTGAGACCCTTAGTCTCTCCTGAATTGTCTTGGAATCTCCCATTAGCTGCAGCATCTAGATAGGCCCTGTTGTCATCATAGAGGCCATTGTAGAACTGGTTGCAAAGAAACCATTGTTCGAATCCGTGATGTGGTATGGATCGAACAAGTCTCTTGAACCTGTCCCACGCCTCGCTAAAATCTTCATTGGGACCTTGCTTGAAATTGGTAATCTGCGCCCTTAAAGCATTAGTCTTTGACGCGGAATAATATTTCCTGTAGAATGCTAAGGCTAAGGTGTTCCAATCTGTGACTCCCGCAGCAGTGCGGTCAAGATCTCTGTACCACTCTCTCGCAGAGTCCCTAAGAGAGAAGATGAACATGGTCTGCTTAATCTGGTCCTGCGTTACTCCTTCTGGGGGTGCTATAGAGCATATGTAATCTGTGAAGATTTCAATATGCTTAGCAGCATCCTCATTGGCTGAGCCTCCAAATTGGTTTCTTTCAACCATAGTAATATAGGCAGGCTTGGCCTCGAATGGCTTCCCAGTACCTGCAGGTAAAGTGAACCCTTTGTATAGGTCCTTTGCCTGAGGCATGGAGTGACTGGCAATAGTAGCTTCCTATGTCATGTTCTCTTCTTCTTTAGGAAAAACTGGGAAGTAGGTAAAAGATGGTGTTTTTGGTGAAGGTGGATTGATGGGTGAATTTGGTTGTGAAGGTGGTGTTTTTGGTGAAGATGGTGGTAATTCGAATAAGTCTTCTTGAAATAAGGAAGATGGTGAGCCTCCTTCCTGATTTGCTAGAAGTTGCTTTCTTCTTTCTCTAAGAGTCCTCTCTATTTCGAGGTCAAGTGGTAGGAGTTCTCCTTGAACTGACCTGCGCATAAGATGGAAACTACAAGAAAAAAGGTGAGAAGGTTTAAGGAACAAAAAGTTCCTTAAACAAAAAGGGAAACAAAAACAAAAACCAATAAACACTGGCGTCACCTCCCCGGCAACGACGCCAAAATTTGATGCCCGTCGTTGAGGGTACCAAAGATAAATTTATAATTCCTAACTTAAACAATAGATAGTGAAAGTCAGGGTCGAACCACAAGGAGGTGGGGAATGTTTATTGTCTTAATGTTAATGTTTAAAGGTAATAAAATTGGGGGTTGATTGTTGATTACTAAGTCTAAGCAAAGATTAAAATAAAACAAGAAATAAAAGATGAGAATAAAATATAATAAAAGGGATGCTAGGATGTTCGGGTAATAAATAGCTAAGGTAAAATAAATCCTAAGGTCAACATGTATTGCAGTCGCGTAAGGGGGTGTAACATATCTTTTTAAGTCTATGCTACCTAATAGCTCCTTTCGGCCTATGCTATTAGTTCCTAGGTCTCACAATTATTGGGTGTCAACAATAAGGGTGATTCCTAAATTCCAGGTCACATACCTTTCAGCCTTGAGTAACCTATCCGTCTTAAGGTGTAAACCAATGCCCTTCCCGTATCTTTCAATCTTGGGTAGGTCATTACTAACATCCTACAAGTCTCCTATTGGTCTCATTGTAGGATATTATAATTAACAAGAAAAGACGAAATAAGAAAACAAACGCGAGTGGTCGACCGACCAGCTACTCCAGTCGGCCGACCACGGCCTCGGTCGACCGACCGGCTATTCCAGTCGGCCGACCGTGGTCCTGCTACAGGTCGGTCTTTTGAATTTTATCTACCTACGCATATTTATCCCCTACATCCTAACATATGAAAATTAGCTACTCATGATTGTTAAGACGATTATAAAATTGGGAATAAACATGGAGAACATAGTAAATAATCTAAGCATGCAAGATTCAATAAAGCTTGAGATTTTAACTTAACAATTGTAATAAAAACAAGAACGATAATAAAGCAAGATTAAAAGAGTAATTACCACAATTTGGAATTAGGGCAGAAAGAAACTAACTTTATTGATGAATGCTTGAGGACTATTGAAAGATTACAAAACTAAAGCTTGAATAAAACTAAGTATGAATTTGATAATAGATGGTCTAAGATATCTAAACCCTAGCTACAAGATTAGCATATATAGGGTAAGAGATTAGAGTTTCCTAAAGACTCTAATTCTATTTTATTTCCGAAAAGAATCGATTGGGCTTCTGTTGTGGTCGGTCGACCGCTTCCTGCTGGGCTTCTTTTATTTTTGGCATTCCTTGAAATTTGGGCTTCATTAAAATTCAGGACTGGTCGGCGGACCCGTTTGGGTGGTCGGTCGACCGCCTCTGTACGGAAATCTTCGGATTTCTCTTGTTTTGACTTTTGGCACTTGACTTTGACTCCAGTTGACTTTCCATTAATTCCCTAATTAAGCAAAAAGACTTGAGGATATGGATTTGGTGCTAAATCGCCTCTTTTCCGCATAAATCTGCAAAAGTGCATAAAAATACGAAAGTACACGATTTGTGGGAAATAAAGGCTAAAACATAGTAAATGAGCGAACAAATACGTGTAAAAATAGATGTAAAACATCATAAAATAGACACGTATCAAATTCCCCAAACCAAACCCTTGCTTGCCCTCAAGCAAGAAATAGACTCGATCTTAACTAATGGAACGATTTCAATCTCAGAGCGAAATTTACATGCAAGCCTAAACCAATGCTAAGTACAAAATGAGAAAGCATTTAAATCATGCAAACGAATTATGGTGTTGTCAGACTTGCAAAAATAAAGACTATAGAGACTTTATACCATGGACTCTCGCGGTACGCTCGAGTCACTCATGAAGCAAAGGGTGAGTATATGTAAAAGATAGAAAGAAGTAATTTTGTAGAGACACTCACCTAACTGCGACCCATGAAAACATGCCTGCAACCTAACATCAACAAGAATTCTACAACTTTGTATAACAATCTCATTTAGTGACCTAGATACATGCAATCGGGGCAATGAAAGATATGTGAGATAAAAGGTAAAAAGTGGTTAAGATGTTTTTGGATTTGTGAGGTTAGTAGCCAAGCTAGTAAAACCGATTCCCAACAACATAATTCACAATTTTTGATATTAAGAAAGTGCTCCTTTTGTAGCACAACTCTCACATTAAATATAAGAAAGGACTCCCAAATATTTTTGAATGAGGTACGGGATTGATAATATATAAAAGAAAGGGATTTTTGGAACGAATTCTTTTCTGATGATGTCAGTTTGTCGGCCGACCCAAGAAGGTGGTCGGTCGACTTCTTTCCTGTACGTTTTGATTTTTTTTCGTTTTTCTTTTCTTTCTTTCTTTTTCTGAATTTTTCTGTTCTTTTTTTTTTTTTTTTTCTTTCTTGCTTTCTTTCTTTTCTCTTTTTGTTCAAGATAGCATACAAACCAAGATGCCTCAAAAAAAAAATCCAATGACCACAAATACTAGCTTGGAAGGGTAGGCTAAGTATGGGATGTAGTTTTTTTTGGGAAATAAAAAGGCAATTTTGGCTATGTGAAGCCTATGGGTAAATATGAGAAAAGGGATCCCAAATGCACGTATCAAGACTCACAAAACGAGAAAGTAAATCAAGTATATAGCAATTCAAGTTCATGTTTATGCATATTGATGTAACATGTTCCAAGGGGAGTACTACTCACATCCTAGACAACTGGTTTAAGAATGAAACCAAGAAATAAGCACTAAACCTTAGAATGTATAGTAGGTTGCCAAGGTATAAGTCAAGTCTCAAGATATGCAAGTTGACAAAAACTCGTAGATATGCGAAAGACTCTCATACTTAAAACAAGTTGACAAGGCAAGGTAAAGATATAAACATGTAAGATAGCTAAGTCATCCTTAAAATACTTTCGTTCCGACTCGACCTATATGCTAGAATAAACGTGCATTTTTTTGAATTTTTTTGGATTTTTGTATATATAAGGAAAATAAAGAAAAGAACGATGCAAGACAGAAATGCAATAAACGTGTGACAAAATGCAATGCATGTAACACGAAACCATTCCCCAAACCAACCCGCACAATGTCCCCATTGTGCATTAGCCTAAGTAAAGGTTTCAGAAAATTAAAAGAAAGATGCAAAGAGAATAAAACTAAGGAAAAACTGGAAAGAACTCACTGGATTATGAAGCGCATGAGAAAAACCTCCCCAAACCAGCGTAAGCTGGGAGATTTTGGTGGCCAGCAGTGCCACTCAAGTAACCAAGTCAATTTCATGATTTCCAAAGGAGAGAAACGAAAGACCGTAGCGGACAGTAGGTCGACCGACCGATGTAACAGGTCGACCGACCTCCTGTGAATCACGGAAAATTTAGCGATACAACGTCTCTGGTCGACCGACTGATGTTTCTGGTCGGTCGACCCTCTGCGTCCTGGAGGTCTTCGTTTCTGCATAAAATCTGAAAAAAAACAAGAAAGTACGTGCGCCCAACAATGCGCGAGATGCCAAAAACGATTCTAAGGTCTTAACTACTAGCAAACCAAACTAAAAAGTTTCACACAACATAAAATAAATTGTCTTAAAACTGTAACTCAAAAACAACTATCCGCTAAAGATGCGGAAAATATCCGACCACGGCTTCTGACGGCATGCCGTAGTCTCCACGGTTTTTGCTTTAGTAGCAAAACACATCTTCTTTCCGCCGTCGCAAAGCATATGCGACGGTCTCTCCTCTTGAGCCTGCCTCCTCTTCTTCTTCTCTTCCCTATCCACGACGTCTGGATCCTCATCCTCTTCATAGCTTAAGCATCCCATTCCTCCTCTCTGGACGATGGCTTCCTTCACTTTGGGTTTCCCCAAACCAGTTCCTGCAATAGTCATAATAGAAGTGTCCTCCCTATTGCTCCCAATCTGGGGCGGAGGTGTAAAAACAGATACAGGAACAGGTAAAAAAGGTGGAGAAGTAGTGATGACCTCATACTTCTTCTCAGAAGTTATAGCATTACATGTGATGGGGGTCATAGCATCCTTCTTCCTATAGGATAGTCCATAGATAATAGAATGCTTGCCTACTTTGAAGGTTAGAGTCCCAGTACCTACATCTATAATGGCACCCGCAGTGTGAAGAAAGGGTCTTCCTAGAATTATAGGTATATGGGCATCCTCTGGGATGTCCAAAACTACAAAGTCGACTGGGAAGAAGAACCTGTCAATACGCACAGGGATGTTTTCTAACACCCCTACAGGTTCCATAGATGTGCGATCAGCCATCTGGACTGTCATACTGGTCACTGCAAATTCGATCATTCCTAGTTTTAAGGCAACGCTTAGGGGCATGACACTTTTACTAGCACCTAAATCGCACAAAGCCTTCTTAACTGGGAAGGTTCCTATATTACAGGGGACAGAAAAACTACCAGGGTCCTCCAATTTATGAGGGGCAATGACATGTGTTAAATAACTGGATGACTCTTCAGTGAGAGCTACCGATTCAACCTTTTCTAGAGACCTCTTTCGTGACAAAAGTTGTCTCATGAATTTAAGATATGAAGGAACTTGTTGAACTAATTCTAAAAATGGGACTTAAACATTTAATGAACGAATCACATCCTTAAATTTGTCAAAAGATACCTGATCCTTTGAAGGCACGAGTCTTTCTGGAAAAGGTGCAGCTGAGGACTCCGCATTTGCAGCCCTTTTTAAAAACCTGGGGGTCTTGTCACCCCGGAAGAGAAAATCCCGCAAGTTATTTGGCAAATCTGGACGAAAGGGAACTTCGGGTTCTGCTTCAGCGGTCGGTCGACCGGAATCTTCGGTCGGTCGACCAGTCTCCTGTTCAGGCAAAATTTCTGGATCCTGATCTGCGGTCGGTCGACCAGATTTTTCGGTCGGTCGACCGCCTTCGCTGCTACTCGCCTGTTTTTCTTTCTCAGCCCCCACTTTAGCTCCACTTCGCAGGGTTACGACGTTTAGAGTCTCCTTCTTCTGGTCTGGTTTGGTCGGAAGTTGACCCGGAGCCCTAGTATCATTCTTGCTCGCAATCTGAGCAATCTGGGACTCTAACATCTTCATCCCTGCCTCTCTTGCCCGTGACTCCTTCTGAACCAACCCGATAAGATTTTGGATAAGAGCATCTGTGTTGGGTGGTGGATTAGAAGGTGGTTGAGGGTTGAAAGGTGGTCTTTGGAAGTTTTGTTTATGTGGGGGTACATAAGTGGAATTTTGCTGAGTTTGCATGTGTTGTGGGTTTTGAACATTCTGGCTTGTCCACCTTAAGTTGGGATGGACATTGTTATTATTTGGGTCATAGAAATTGTTCCCACGATAATGCTGAAAAGCGGCACATGTTTCATTAGATGAAGTACAGAACTTTGACACATGCCCTTCTCCACCGCACCTTTCACAAGCAAAGGGTCCGTCCTGAACGGCGTTCACTTGGTAAATTCCTCCCTTGCTTCCACTCCCTAGATCGAGCTTTCCTGCAGCCTCAAATTTTTCTAACTTGGCTGTCAAGGCCTCAATTGCTGACAGGTTGTACTCGTTTTTTCTCTGATTTCCTCTGGAAGTACCATGCTCAGCGCAGTGCACAGCAACATCTTCTATTAACTTGAGACCCTTAGTCTCTCCTGAATTGTCTTGGAATCTCCCATTAGCTGCAGCATCTAGATAGGCCCTGTTGTCATCATAGAGGCCATTGTAGAACTGGTTGCAAAGAAACCATTGTTCGAATCCGTGATGTGGTATGGATCGAACAAGTCTCTTGAACCTGTCCCACGCCTCGCTAAAATCTTCATTGGGACCTTGCTTGAAATTGGTAATCTGCGCCCTTAAAGCATTAGTCTTTGACGCGGAATAATATTTCCTGTAGAATGCTAAGGCTAAGGTGTTCCAATCTGTGACTCCCGCAGCAGTGCGGTCAAGATATCTGTACCACTCTCTCGCAGAGTCCCTAAGAGAGAAGATGAACATGGTCTGCTTAATCTGGTCCTGCGTTACTCCTTCTGGGGGTGCTATAGAGCATATGTAATCTGTGAAGATTTCAATATGCTTAGCAGCATCCTCATTGGCTGAGCCTCCAAATTGGTTTCTTTCAACCATAGTAATATAGGCAGGCTTGGCCTCGAATGGCTTCCCAGTACCTGCAGGTAAAGTGAACCCTTTGTATAGGTCCTTTGCCTGAGGCATGGAGTGACCGGCAATAGTAGCTTCCTCTGTCATGTTCTCTTCTTCTTTAGGAAAAACTGGAAAGTAGGTAAAAGATGGTGTTTTTGGTGAAGGTGGATTGATGGGTGAATTTGGTTGTGAAGGTGGTGTTTTTGGTGAAGATGGTGGTAATTCGAATAAGTCTTCTTGAAATAAGGAAGATGGTGAGCCTCCTTCCTGATTTGCTAGAAGTTGCTTTCTTCTTTCTCTAAGAGTCCTCTCTATTTCGAGGTCAAGTGGTAGGAGTTCTCCTTGAACTGACCTGCGCATAAGATGGAAACTACAAGAAAAAAGGTGAGAAGGTTTAAGGAACAAAAAGTTCCTTAAACAAAAAGGGAAACAAAAACAAAAACCAATAAACACTGGCGTCACCTCCCCGGCAACGACGCCAAAATTTGATGCCCGTCGTTGAGGGTACCAAAGATAAATTTATAATTCCTAACTTAAACAATAGATAGTGAAAGTCAGGGTCGAACCACAAGGAGGTGGGGAATGTTTATTGTCTTAATGTTAATGTTTAAAGGTAATAAAATTGGGGGTTGATTGTTGATTACTAAGTCTAAGCAAAGATTAAAATAAAACAAGAAATAAAAGATGAGAATAAAATATAATAAAAGGGATGCTAGGATGTTCGGGTAATAAATAGCTAAGGTAAAATAAATCCTAAGGTCAACATGTATTGCAGTCGCGTAAGGGGGTGTAACATATCTTTTTAAGTCTATGCTACCTAATAGCTCCTTTCGGCCTATGCTATTAGTTCCTAGGTCTCACAATTATTGGGTGTCAACAATAAGGGTGATTCCTAAATTCCAGGTCACATACCTTTCAGCCTTGAGTAACCTATCCGTCTTAAGGTGTAAACCAATGCCCTTCCCGTATCTTTCAATCTTGGGTAGGTCATTACTAACATCCTACAAGTCTCCTATTGGTCTCATTGCAGGATATTATAATTAACAAGAAAAGACGAAATAAGAAAACAAACGCGAGTGGTCGACCGACCAGCTACTCCAGTCGGCCGACCACGGCCTCGGTCGACCGACCGGCTATTCCAGTCGGCCGACCGTGGTCCTGCTACAGGTCGGTCTTTTGAATTTTATCTACCTACGCATATTTATCCCCTACATCCTAACATATGAAAATTAGCTACTCATGATTGTTAAGACGATTATAAAATTGGGAATAAACATGGAGAACATAGTAAATAATCTAAGCATGCAAGATTCAATAAAGCTTGAGATTTTAACTTAACAATTGTAATAAAAACAAGAACGATAATAAAGCAAGATTAAAAGAGTAATTACCACAATTTGGAATTAGGGCAGAAAGAAACTAACTTTATTGATGAATGCTTGAGGACTATTGAAAGATTACAAAACTAAAGCTTGAATAAAACTAAGTATGAATTTGATAATAGATGGTCTAAGATATCTAAACCCTAGCTACAAGATTAGCATATATAGGGTAAGAGATTAGAGTTTCCTAAAGACTCTAATTCTATTTTATTTCCGAAAAGAATCGATTGGGCTTCTGTTGTGGTCGGTCGACCGCTTCCTGCTGGGCTTCTTTTATTTTTGGCATTCCTTGAAATTTGGGCTTCATTAAAATTCAGGACTGGTCGGCCGACCCGTTTGGGTGGTCGGTCGACCGCCTTTGTACGGAAATCTTCGGATTTCTCTTGTTTTGACTTTTGGCACTTGACTTTGACTCCAGTTGACTTTCCATTAATTCCCTAATTAAGCAAAAATACTTGAGGATATGGATTTGGTGCTAAATCGCCTCTTTTCCGCATAAATCTGCAAAAGTGCATCAAAATACGAAAGTACACGATTTGTGGGAAATAAAGGCTAAAACACAGTAAATGAGCGACCAAATACGTGTAAAAATAGATGTAAAACATCATAAAATAGACACGTATCAGGGGCCATGCCTATGCTTGCATGGTAGCTGTTATTATAAGAAAACTCGATCAACCCCAGTCGATCCTCCCAAGATCCTCCGAACTCAAGTACACAAGCCCTCAACATATCCTCAAGGGTCTGAATCGTTCTCTCCGTCTGACCGTCAGTAGCTGGGTGGAAGGCAGTACTCATCTTCAATTGGGTACCCAATGCTGCCTGCAACTCCTGCCAAAATCTGGATATAAACCTCGAGTCTCGATCTGAAACAATATCCTTGGGTACGCCATGCAGTTTGACCACATTCTGAACATATGACTTAGCCAACTCGGCTTTACTCCAGGTATCTTTCATTGGAATAAAGTGAGCTGACTTAGTCAAATGATCCACAATCACCCAAATCATGTTGTTGCCCCTCTGAGTCCGAGGCAACCCACGATAAAGTCCATCGAAATGTTCTCCCACTTCCACTCTGGTACATCCAACGGTTGAACTTTCCCTTGAGGTCTCTTATGCTCCCCTTTCACTCTCTGACAAGTCAAACACCTCGACACAAATTCTGCGACTTCCTTCTTCATGTTAGGCCACCAGAACGTCTTCTTAGGATCTTTATACAGTTTATCACCCCCTGGGTGAACGGAATACGGAGTAGCATGAGCTTCAGTCAGGATCTTCTTCTTTAGCTCCTCCACATCCGGAACACACCATCGCCCACTGAACCTTAAACTACCATCAGTATGAATACTGAACTTGGATGCAGACTCTCCACCCTCACTCTCCACCATCCTGCGCCACTTCTGGATTCTCGCATCATTACCTTGCAACTCCCGAATCTCACCATACAACTCAGGCTCTACGGTCAAGTCACTAAGGGTATCCCCTTTCCGGATCATAAATATTCCCATCTCCCTTAGTTCACCATGCAACCTCACTCTCGACCTGGCACAACCCAAAGCATGGACAGATTTCCTACTTAGGGCGTCAGCTACCATATTTGCCTTGCCTTCGTGGTAGACAATCTGCATATCATAATCTCCAATTAACTCGATCCACCTCCTCTGCCGCATGTTCAACTCTCTCTGGGTGTAGATATACTTCAGGCTCTTATGATCAGAAAAAACCTTAAAAGTGGCTCCATAAAGGTAATGGCGCCACAATTTAAGTGCGAATACGACTGCGCCCAATTCCAAATCATGAGTCGGATAATTTTCTTCATAGGTCTTCAACTGGCGAGAAGCATACGCGATCACCCTACCATTCTGCATTAGCACACATCCCAATCCATGCTTCGAAGCGTCAGTATACACCTCGAAATTATCACTCCCAACTGGCAAAGCACGGATAGGAGCTGTTGTCAGGCGTTCCTTAAGGGTTAGGAATGCCTTCTCACAACTCTCATCCCAGACAAAACGGTTCTCTTTCCTCATTAACGACGTCAACGGCTTCGCTATCTTTGAAAAATCTTTGACAAATCTCCGATAATATCCAGCCAATCCCAGAAAGCTTCGAATCTCACTCACATTCTTCGGACTTTGCCACTTAGTCACAGCCTCAATCTTACTAGGGTCGACAGACACTCCCTCCTTTGAAATTACATGCCCCAAAAACGCCACTCTCTCCAACCAGAACTCACACTTACTCAACTTAGCATTGAGTTTATGTTCTTCCAAGGTCTGAAGTACTTTCCTCAAATGGTCCTCGTGCTCTTCTGTATTCTTGGAGTATACCAGGATATCATCTATGATTACCACCACAAACTTGTCCAGATATGGCCTGAAGACTCGGTTCATCAAGTCCATGAACACAGCTGGAGCATTAGTCAATCCAAAGGGCATAACCACAAATTCATAGTGGCCATACCTCGTTCGGAAAGCGGTCTTTGGAATATCTTCATCCTTTATTCTCAACTGATGATACCCGGATCTCAAATCAATCTTGGAGAAAACCCCAGCTCCACTTAACTGATCGAACAAGTCGTCAATTCTCGGCAAAGGATAACGGTTCTTGATGGTCACATTGTTCAGCTCTCGGTAGTCAACACAAAGTCTCAAACTACCATCCTTCTTCTTCACAAACAAAACGGGTGCTCCCCAGGGGACACACTGGGTCGGATGAACCCTTTCTCAGCTAGTTCATCCAACTGCTTCTTCAACTCCTCCATCTCCTTCGGTCCCATACGGTATGGTGATTTAGATATTGGTCCCGCCCCTGGTTTTAGGTCGATGGAGAATTCCACTTCCCTCCTTGGCGGTAACCCCGGAACGTCGTCACGAAAAACTCCCTCAAACTCCCGTACCACAGGTATCTCACTAGTCTTGGGGGTCTCAGCCTCACAATCCCACATTTGGCATAAGATCAGGCTCTCTCCTTTCCTCAAGCAAAACTTCAGGGTGTTGACAAAAATGAATTTGATTTTTGGTTTGATTCGATATCTCTTGTAAGACACCCTCACCCCCTTAGGTCCCTTCAAGGAAATTTTCTTTTGATAGCAGTCGATAAAAGCCCTATACTTCCCCAACCAGTCCATCCCTAGGATCACCTCAAAACCCCCCAGAGGAAACTCTATGAGGTCACAATAGAAAATTGTTTCCCCGATTTTGATGGGTACACTACCGTATACTCTATTACAAACTATCGACTCGCCCGAAGGTATGGTCACTGAATCCGCGACCCAGTCGAATCTCTCAAGTCCCAAAGCCTTAACATGATCTCTAGACACAAACGAATGGGTGGCACCGGAATCGAAAAGTACGAAAGTAGGCTTATAGTTCACAAGAAAAGTACCGGTTACCACATGTGCATCCTCCTGAGCTGCCTGCTTTCCCATGGCAAAGAGCTTGCCACTGGACTTGACTCCACTCTGACTGGCACCAGATGTCCCAGCCTGCTGATTCCCTTCTGCTCCCGCCTTTTGGTTGCTTCCACCTCCATTGTATTGATTCTGGTACGAGCGGCTCTGATAATTGTTATAGCTCCTCTGGTAATTACTGCCCCCTCCAGACTTCGCACCCCCACCATAGTTGGGCATGGGTGTGCGATAGCCACTGCTACCATAAGACTGGGTGCGAGATCCCTGGTATCCGGATGCAGGCGTACGATAACCCCCGGACTGATTCCCTCCAGAAGAGCGACACACTGCCTGCTTATGTCCTCCCTTCCCACAGCCGAAACAAACTATTCCTGCTGAGCCACCGCCAGAAACTCCACTCATGTGACTGCCCCCACCATGGTTTCTCCCACCACCAGAGGCACTACTCCCAAAATATCCACTGAACTTATTAGTGCTTTGCTTTTTCGATCCAGAACCCTCGGTTACTGATTCCGCCTTCCTCTTTTCTGTCTTGGACTTCTTGTCCTCCTTAATCATCTCGGAAAGCCTCTCCGCCGCCCCAGCCCTTAAGTAAATGTCACGGACTGTGGTGGGCGGAGCTGCAATTAATCTCTTCTTGATGGCGATTGATAACCCTCTCTCAAATTTCATTGCCAGCATGGCATCATCGAAACCCATGTCTCCCACGTAGTTCGCCAACTGGATGAATTTCCTGTAGTAAGCCTCTACAGTCATGTCCTCCGACATCTTTAATGTATCGAACTCCTCCCTCAGCTTGCTCTTTTGGAATTCTGGTAGAAACACCTCGTACAAGATCCTCTTGAATGCGTCCCAAGCAACAAACTCGGTCTCATCCTCTCTAGCTGCTTCCCGGATCTCTCCCTTGTTCCCGGTCCACCAATCTCCGGCCATACCCCTCAGATAGTGGGCTGCTTGGTCAACCCTCAATTCTTCAGGGCAACCCACCAACTCGAATAGATTAGTGAATTCCCGACACCATGCCCCCAGCAGATGAGGTTCCCCCTCCTCAGTGAATTGGGTAGGGTGATGCCTCGCGATTATTGTGCTCATTTTTGCCGAGTCCATGCGTTGGGCCTTTAGGGCCTCGTTCTCAGCTAGTAACCGGTCTAACTCCTCTTGTGTGATGTTTGCAGCATTGGCTCTTCGCGGAGGCATACTATAGTACAACAGAAAAAGAAATGAGTCCCGACTCATATGGGTACCCATTTAGATTAGGGCTATGTTCCCTAAACATTAAAGTCTATAAACACTTAGATTATAAGTAGTCCTTTTCTATAACATGGCTCAGGGATCACATAACCGCATATGTCTAGACATGATGAGAGAAGAATTACTAACATGTTTCACTTCACATAGCCATATTAATATGCACTTCTTTATTCAAACAATTAAAGATTCTTTCATGTTCATGCCCCTTCCGGCTTTTCCAACTGTCACTTATACTCGGAATTCTCATAAAATACTTATCACAGTATACCATAACTTCCATCTTTTCCTAACTTACCCTTTTCTCTCATATTTTCACTCTGGGTACCCGGGTAAAACTAATAGGGCCAATGGTTTGGTGTGAGGGGGCCCCAGACTCATACTTCCCCTTTCGTGTGCTCCTAACAGTCCTATCCCGGGGTTCATTTTATTTAGACTCTCCTACATTCATTGGATTCATTAGGTTAGGCCTGAGGATCGTTCGCTCTGATACCACTTTGTAACACCCCCATTTATTTAAGGGCCTGGACTAGGACTCCTCAGATAAATAAGGGTGTTACCATCTCGGTTTCCCGAGGCAGTAGATACAAAGGAAGATAAACAGTACTTTAAAATAAAATTTAACTCAAACATGTTCTTACAACTGTATTGTAAAGTCTTAACAAAAGGAATAAAGTACAAGTCATATATTGCTGTCTAAGGTGATCTAAACATCTAGACTGGTCCAGATCCAAGCTCTTTCTCCCATAGCTCCCCCCTTAGAATCAGCCACCTGTCAATCTGCTCCCCAATAATTTGGTTCATCACAGGTGATCACGAATACACAGGGTCAACCACGAGGTTGAGTAGGGAAAACAATAAATATGATAACAATATAATAACTCCGCGCCGATCCATCGCCAAATAAACTCCGCACCGATCCAACACCATATAAACTCCCCACCGATCCAACGCCATATATACTCCGCACCGATCCAACGCCATATATACTCCGCACCGATCCAACACCGTATCACAAGACCCAATATATAATCACATCATATAATATCTCAGAATAATATAGATAACACAATATAACGCTCACATGATAATATAACACAAACATGATTCAAATCAAATAAGAGTAGATTACACAACGTCATATAACAGTATTATCCCCTACCTGAAATAGCAGGAACGCAGACAAAGTCCGAGGTATGCTTAGAAAGTTCCACTCGAAATCAGCTACCTAAACAGGTACACGTAACAATTAATAACCTACACGAACCCCTTATCAATCATACATGCTATAAATAGCAACCCCCTTATAAATGGAAAGTTTCCATAAATAGAAACTTTCCCAATTTAGCAACTTTCCAAAAAATAGGTGTTCTCATAACTTAAATAATTCCCGACTCGTATATCTAATTAACACGACTCGAATTCGTAAGAAAATACAATCTACTTAAAAACAACATATATAAAACTAATAATAATAAATAACAAAAATTATAATAATAATACTAATGATAATAATAGTAAAACAAACACACACCCAAACACCCAAACCCGACTCACGGGTTGACAACCCTCAACAACCCTATCAAGACACGCCGCAGCCACCAACCCCCACCAGTCCGTGAACCCCAGCGCTACCACCTACCACCACGACCACCAGCAGGCCCTCGACCACCACCGTCGTGGTGAACCAGTGCCCAAAAACAGCCTTGTTCATCTCGCCCTTCACCAGACCCGCCTGAACAAGACCCCATCGACAACCAGGCAGGTGCCAGAACCACCGTACCCCCGACACCACAACTACCCCCTGACTCCAAACCTTCCGACCGTGGTGGTACCACCGCACCGACCTCCCCCTAGTCATCGGTGGTACCACCCCCTGACCACCCTATCGACACCCAGAACGCAGGAAACCAACATACTCTGTTCCATGTTCTCCTTTCGCACTCACCACAGAAACCACCCTTCGACACCTACCCAACCACCACAACAACCACCAGACCATTCCCTGACTCCCCCTTGACCTACACAACCACTCACGACCCTCCTATTGACATCAAACAGAGACGGGTTACAAACAACATAAGTACATACATTCGACCACTCTACCAACCCCACCTTTTCAGACGCCTGTACGACGGTCATGGGTGGTCAGAGACGACATACAGAGGTGCATACCTGACCACCACACGTCACTTATAAAAGTCATGTAATTATCAGTACCATTCATAAACTAAAACAATTGTAAAAGTGTCACGAATACAGCGCAGACAACACAAATTGGTCACGGTGGTGAACATACCAGAAAGCTAGCCAAATCGACCCACCGTGCGCCACCTCACGACCACCGTTCACTGACTATTTCCCTTCTCTGACGTGACGGCTAGGGTTTTGTGTGAACAGATATGAGATAGGGTAGGGTTTAGTATATGAAATATGTGTCTACAGATGACGGTAGGTGAAGGTTATTGGAGATGTGAATCTTAGGGTTTTGTTGATAGGGTTTTCTTGATGATTAGGGTAAAACGAAATGGGCTGCCGTGAGGGTATTGGCACGCCAAACGAGGCCCAAGCCTCACTAATCTAAAGGTTCCATGATCAAACCCCACAGTCGACACACACCAAACTCCCTCAAACTTCGTTCAACTATTATACACACACAAGTATTAAGCTATTTAAAGTCGTAAAAACAACTATCAAAAAGAAATAACGTAGTTAACGATTCGAGATAATCGGGGTATTACATCACTACAATAGCATTCAATTCAATAACTAAACATTAGTTCTTATCTCTTATACTTCTAAACAACACTTAATTGATCCCGGGAACTAAGTTGAGGAAGAGCCGGTTTCCCTTTCGGTTACCCGACCGGGGGGTTTCAATCCTCTCTCCATTCCCGAACCCAATATAGGGTCGCCCATCCTCCGGGGACCTCAAACACACATACAAGGTACACGGAACGAATCTCAAACAAAACCGATTAACTGTTTAAAAGTTATAAACTGATTTAATGAGAACATGGGCTCTCAGACGGTCTGGGACCGTCTGCCGGTCAGCCGGCTGGGAGTCCCTTCCCATGCCTTCCTTAACAATCTGAAAATAAGGAGAAGAGGCTCTCAGCCGATGGACCGTCTGCCGGCCTGCCGGCTGGGAGTCCCCTCCAACCAACTTACTTCGAAAATCACAAAAAACAAAAGGAAGAGGCTCTCAGCCGGTGGACCATCTGCAGGCCTGCCGGCTGGGAGTCCCTCCCAAAGCCTTTTACAACATTTCCCAAAATCCCAAGAAGGAATTCTGAGCCGGTCGACCGGCGGCCGACCTGCCGGCTCAAAATTCCTTCCCCAGACTCAAGCATTCAAAATCTCAACTTTGACTCTGAGCCGGCCGACAGGCTGCCGGTCAGCCTACCGGCTCAGAGTCCCTGCACGAAAATCGCTTAATTTCCCATATGACTCAAATCTTCACAAATCGATTCCAACTTCCAAAATTGCAACAACTATACATTACCCAGCATCTATAAGACACATATGCATCAAAAGCAAGTATCAAATTCCACAATAACACCACAACAAGTTCATACTTTGTATTCGTCTTAAGCACATGATTTCTGAAATTTCAACATCTAGGCATATGAAACACAATCAAAGCATGTGAAAGTCATTCTCATGTATTCCTAGCATGATTCTAAGAATTAACAACAATCCCTATGCACAAAATCAGAAACTAACATCATCAAAGTCAAGAAACATGCTAATATCACAATAAAGGTCGAGTTTCTGATTATCGTCACCTCTAAAGCGGTTTTGCCCCAAGCTCCTCTTCACTGATGTAGCTATCCACGTCAGGATCCTCTAAATCATCTCCTACAACAAGAAAAACGAATTTGAGAAGCTAAAATCGAATTCTACCAAAAACAGGCCATTTTTCAAGTTGGATGAAATGGAAATTGAAAGTGATAGATGTCTTGCAAATTTCAAGAGGATTTCATAAATGTATAACTTGCCTTGGTTTGGAAATCGGATGATGACTGAAAATCGATTTGAAGCTTGAAGGATTTGAAGGAGGAAATGAGAAATAAGGAAGAAGTGTTATGTTTTTGTGAAAGATGAATGTGTCGACATACACAATGAGGTTCAGGGTTTTAATTGTCCTTTTCTGTTTAAATGGAAACGGGCTTTTGAATGTGAACGGGTTTTTATGAGACGGACTTAACTTGCCAAGTTATATTCGTCTTAAGGACTTAAGGTTCTTAAGACGGATCTTAACATATTTTTAAAATACCTTCACAATAAATATTAAAATATTATTTTATTCCGTAAAAATAATTTAAAACCTCTAAAATATATTTACGAAAATACGGGATGTTACATCACATTCCTGCCCCCAGCTCCTAGCTCATCTGTCTCTGACCTGTAGGTGTACACGAATACACTGTAAACCTCGCGGTTGAGTAGGGTAACACAGTAATTATAATGCAACGATTATGATATGCAATGCAATGATATGCTCGAGCTCAATCTTAATCTCATTCTCAATCACAAATCTCAATCTCAAACCCGTAACACCCAGCCATACCGAACCTCCCGGTAAACTATAATCGGCCGTCGCCGAACACCAACATAATAGCTGAGGTCACCAGGTCTAGTCCTGCAGAACTAGCCTGAGCCCAATAATATCTCATCATCTTAAATTCGTATCCAATGCACATGCCATGCTCATGAATGCAACAATACACTTAATCAATCATGCTATTAATAATGCAATGCGCATACCAATAATAATAATAATCAACACTCAATCCAACCAATATCATTCTCATATAATTCATGCTCAGCATCCATAACACATAATACCGCATCCATTCATACACATCATAGAGTATAAGGTCAATGTATCCTACCTGGATAGCAAATAATCCAATCACGCAGCTAACATCCAGTCAGTAGCATCACTCCATCACATACTCAACACCTATTTAAATAATATACTTAATTACTAACTAATACAACTACGTAAACAAATATAATATATCAATTATTCAAATTAACGATTTAAATAATATATTACGCATAACAGACCGTATAAAACACGACTACTTCAATTAACTTAACCAACATGATCGACCTCATTATTTTTATAACTAAATTCAATTAAATACTCGAACATAGAAAATATAATCGAACTATTAATAACCGTCACATTCTTATATAAAATTTACATAACAACTTATTGATACGAATTCTTGATCAAAGAACTCGTCCGCGGAAGCCTTCTTGTAAATCCTGAAAATAATCTTGAATGAAATAATAAAATAGGACAAAAATAGAACAATCTTGGATGAATCTTGAAATAATGATGATGGATGATGAGATGGACGGTGATGATGATGTCGATGGTGGTGATGATGGCCGTCGGTGGTGGTGGTCTTGGTGGTTGTTTGTTGTAGTTGTGACGGTCTTGAGGTGAATCCCCAAGGTAGAAGGATATTTGTTTGCCCTAGACCTATAGGACACCCAATGGTGAATTACTCCCTAGACCTATAGTTTTTAATTCGTGCTAATATTTGAAACGCGACAAATACTAACGGTTCGGATCAACACGCGATGAGTCCTTGAGATTTCCTTAAGAATGCCTTAAAAGAAAACTTGTAAATTTTATTTGCTTGAATGATTAACTGAAAAAACAAGAAGAACTATGTGCCCTATTTATAGGGTAGTCACATATCCCAATGTATCACACGCCTCCCATGATTCGTAGATGAATCGAGAGTCCTAAACCCTATCTAAGTGGATTAAATATAATCCTTATTTAAATAAACTCTATCCTAGGAATTAAAAAGAGTTAAATAGCTAACCCTAATAACCCTAGGATAACAAACTAACAAGATAATAACTACCTTGTAACTAACTTATAACAAACTAACTAACTCCCTAACAACTCTAATATAATAACTACTAATAAATATAACAAAGAAATAAAGAATACTCCAATGCCTATTAGGAGTCCAAGATGGACGAGCAATCCTTCATCCGTGCCCGAGCACACGCCTAGATGTCCGAGCATCCCCCAGCCCATGACCGAGTACACGGTCGGTTGTGGGCCTTGTCATCCAATATTGGACCGTCCGTCCATGCCTTGCCTTCTTTGGGCTTGATTCGTTTCTTGATATTATTTTATTGGCCCAAGGTCGTAAAGCCCATCGAACCCTAACTAAGCAAAATACTAGCCATGAGATAATCAAAGTAAAAATAGCTAATATAATTTGCCTCCTCGACCTTTGCTCATGAAAATGAATTGATGCCCTATCCATAATCGGATCATCCTATCCTCCTTTAAAGAGAATTGACCTCAATTCTTGATGTTTAGAATTCAAGAACCTTTGATCTTGGGATATATTACCTGCAATAGAGAACAAGGGTTGGTATGTTAAGTTAACCATCGTGTGGTCGTGCCTCCTAGCACCATCACGCGACACCACTACGTCTACGCCCTCCTCCTTAGCATCCCAACTCTTCCCAAGAAAGCCATCTATACTTATATCTAAAGGAGTCTTGTAACCTCCTTGCTTTAGCACGATCACCGCTTCCCTTGCCTTAGCTCGCACCACACTCGCACCTCGCAACACCCTACTATCCTCCTCGAAAACTATTGCTGCCCGTGGTTCACGCTCCACCTCAGCCCTTTTAGCCACCTCCGTGCTAACCAACTCTTCGCGCATACCCTCGGTTACCTCAACCTTTACCGCATCCTCATGTCCGTTCTTGCTCACCGTAATTGCGTTGTATGGACCCTCGATCCTAGGTATTATTTTTCTTTTCTTTCTAGCTGAACACCACTCCTCTTTTAAGTACTCCCTCATCAGATTTCTAGATTCCAATGGCTTAGACTTCCGGTGCCCAATGAACATATGTTTATAATCTTCATTCACAACTGCCTTCTTTTTTTTCGACCTCTTACCCGAGATCAAAACATACACCATATCAAAATTCCTTACCCCATATAAGACTTCCCCTAAGCATGACTCTAATGGAGATTGGTAGGTTCTCTTTATCAATAATGATTTGGTTCGTTTTAGATTGGAATGGATCGGACCTAAGAGCCATCGTTTCAGTCTATCCTTGTTTGTTTCATCCTTCACTTGTAACTCTTTGGCCTGGTTGCTTCTATCAATGACTTGAATAGGAAGTACAGCCCTCGGGACTAAAGGTAATGGATGTTCTAACCCTTCCAAACGTGGTAATCCAGGTGGTAGATCTTCAGGAAAGACATCCTTGAAATCCTTCAACAACCCCTTCACCAATGGCGACTCGACCTCCTCCTTACGCTCCTTCCCTACACCTCCTGAAACTAGTGCGTACACCGTCTCTCCCTCCTCAATGGCTCGCTCTACTTCTTTCTCACTTGCAAACGCCGTGCGTTTGGCCTCCTCTCGCCTTTTGGTAGTCATCTCCAATACGGCTTGGGGGGTCATAGGTTTTAGAATGATCTTCTTACCCTTATTCATTAGCTTATACTCGTTGGTCCTTCCTCGATGCAAAACATCTCTATCGAACAGCCAAGGACGCCCTAAAAGGACATGACAAGAATCCATGGGTAAAACATCACACACTATTTCGTCTTGATAAGACCCCATGGTTATCCCTAACCGTACCTGCTTGGTTACCTCCAACACGCTCCCATCCTCTAACCAATGCAATGGATATGGGTTTGGGTGTGTGGTTGTTGTCAAGGCTAATTTAAAAACCATCTCCTCCGATGCTATGTTGGCACAACTACCCCCATCTATGATCACACTGCACCACTTGTCCCTAACTTGACAATTGGTGTGAAAAAATTGTGTTCTTTGATTGGTTGTGATTGAGTTGGTTTGAACTTGTAGGTTACGTAGCATTAGGTTTCTTGAAATTGGCCTTGGAACCCTAATCTCGGTCTCCCCCTTGAACCTCACGCCCTCCATAGTAACTCCCTCCATGGCTCGTCTTGAAGATAAAGAAAATCAAGAGCCGAAGCCCTGATACCACTTATGATACGAATTCTTGATCAAAGAACTCGTCCGCGGAAGCCTTCTTGTAAATCTTGAATATAATCTTGAATGAAATAATAAAATACGACAAAAATAGAACAATCTTGGATGAATCTTGAAATAATGATGATGGATGATGAGATGGACGGTGATGATGATGTCGATGGTGGTGATGATGGCCGTCGGTGGTGGTGGTCTTGGTGGTTGTTTGTTGTAGTTGTGACGGTCTTGAGGTGAATCCCCAAGGTAGAAGGATATTTGTTTGCCCTAGACCTATAGGACACCCAATGGTGAATTACTCCCTAGACCTATAGTTTGTAATTCGTGCTAATATTTGAAACACGACAAATACTAACGGTTCGGATCAACACGCGATGAGTCCTTGAGATTTCCTTAAGAATGCCTTAAAAGAAAACTTGTAAATTTTATTTGCTTGAATGATTAACTGAAAAACAAGAAGAACTATGTGCCCTATTTATAGGGTAGTCACATATCCCAATGTATCACACGCCTCCCATGATTCGTAGATGAATCGAGAGTCCTAAACCCTATCTAAGTGGATTAAATATAATCCTTATTTAAATAAACTCTATCCTAGGAATTAAAAAGAATTAAATAGCTAACCCTAATAACCCTAGGATAACAAACTAACAAGATAATAACTACCTTGTAACTAACTTATAACAAACTAACTAACTCCCTAACAACTCTAATAAAATAACTACTAATAAATATAACAAAGAAATTAAGAATACTCCAATGCCTATTAGGAGTCCAAGTTGGACGAGCAATCCTTCATCCGTGCCCGAGCACACGCCTAGATGTCCGAGCATCCCCCAGCCCATGACCGAGTACACGGTCGGTTGTGGGCCTTGTCATCCAATATTGGACCGTCCGTCCATGCCTTGCCTTCTTTGGGCTTGATTCGTTTCTTGATATTATTTTATTAGCCCAAGGTCGTAAAGCCCATCGAACCCTGACTAAGCAAAATACTAGCCATGAGATAATCAAAGTAAAAATAACTAATATAATTTGCCTCCTCGACCTTTTGCTCATGAAAATGAATTGATGCCCTATCAATAATCGGATCACTTATATACATAAATATCATAAACAATATTTACCAATAATAATAATTAACTAAGCACACTATAACAACTATAATAATAATAACATTAATAATAATAATAATAAAAATAATAATAATAATAATAATAACATTATTAATAATACCAGAATGGCCAAAACTCATCTGGAACCCCTGGAATGTACCAAAGCATGCTCTTATCACTTGGTTGGTGCTTAACAATGGACTAAATATCAAGGAAAAACTGTTTACTATAGGCTGTAGCACTGATGACAAGTGTTGTATCTGTCACAGCATGACTGAGACCAGAAATCATCTTTTTCTGTTCTGTCCATACAGCTGCAAAGTGAAGGACTGGTTGGAAGGATGGATGCATAAACCACTTGCCAATTTTGATGATATGATGGCTGGTAATGCCACTGATCCCCAATGGAAGACCATGGCCATGGTAATCAATGCCTACTGCTACAACATCTGGATACAAAGGAATAATGCTCGGATTCATAGTACTATCATCAGACCAGAGAAATTGGCTCAAAGAATCAAAACTGAAGTCCTACACAGAGTACAGTTCAAGGCTGGACCAAATGCAAAGATAGACTAATAGTTTTTTGTTGCTTACTATGTATGGTAAATAGCAGTATGATACTCAGTTAATAAGCTGTTGGAACAATGTAATTGGGTACTCTTGGATGCATTAATATATTTTCTCACATTTCACAAAAAAAAAGAACATTAATAATAATAATAATAATAATAATAATAATAATAATAATAATAATATAATACGTCGACAACGATAACAACAACGTGTAATACTAAAAATAATAAAAATAAATATAATAAAAATAATAATATAATACTAGTAGTAGTAGTAGTATACAGACAAACAACATAAACTAATTAATAATAATAATAATAATACTAATAATACTAATAATGGCCAGACCAACAACAACACCACATACCATACTAATAATATAATTATATAATAATTATAATAATATAATAGCAATAGTAGTACATAAGCGGCAAAGACATTAAACCAAAAAGACGTACGCATACCACCTTCAGTAAGTAAACGTGAAATCATGGCCTGATGCAGCCCTTTTCCCGACACCACCACCACCAACCTGGTCCCCGAGAACTACCACGACTGTACCCAACCTCAACTACGTACTACCCACTAAAACTTCTACCCATTAGCCTCCACCATAGGCCACCATACCCGCTCTAAACAGGCTGTCGAAATAGCCTGCACACAACCCGTAAACTCCATTCCTCTACTACTCCGTGTACACCCCCTCCTTCTCTAATTTATTTCTCTCACCACCATGCCCTAAACCTCCTCTGGCCACCACCATCGTCACCACTGACCCACGGTGGTTCCAGGGGTGGTAAACATGATTCCTTGTTCTCCCATAAAACAACACAAACGCATCTTGAAAAGCTGCTGGACACGCACCCATGCCCCTGTTTCTGCCCTATTTTTAACGTGTTTAAAGGCTATCAAAACCAGGTTCTCCGACCACCACTCACCACCCTACCATCACCATTCTAAACTATGAACACCCTATAAAGACAAATCAGGGACTCGTACCAAAACAAAGTACAAAAAAACTGCTCGGATATACAATTCAAAACAACGCAGAGTAACATAATATACGATTGTCGACAAAACGATTGCTTACTGTGGTCACGGTGGTTGAACATGATGGTGACGATGATGATGATGGCGATGCAGTCCTCTCGTTCTTATTAAACCTCATGGTGGTTGTGGGCTGATTGGGGTTTTGATATGTCGATGTTGGGAGGTGGTTTTTGGTATGTCGATGTTGAGGTTTGCTAGGGTTTCTTTTTTTTTGTTTCTTGTTTTTGATTAATACAGTTCTCACAACCAATTCGAGCCCAAGCCCATCATGTGTTAGTCATAACCCGAGTCTAATAGCCCATCACGCATCTCAAGGATTTATATGTCTATATCACGTTCTTAACCCGTAACTTAAAATAAACGAGTACGTAAAAATATAAATTAAATATAAAAAGGTATTACAAGTCTAAGAATATAACTTATTTTTACATAGGAATATATAAAGAATATCGTAATTAAATACAATTACGACTTAAATAAAAATAGAAATTACGTATAGATGAGAAATAACTATAAAATATGAAATATATTGAATTATAAATATATTATCAAAATAAAGAAATACGAATGAAATGACATTTTATGAAATAAACATCAAATATAAAATGATTATGAAATACGAAATAATCGTAGAAATACGATTTATAAAATAATAATAGTTTACTTAAAATACTTTATAAACATTCCATTTGAAATAATTGTATAAAACCTTGTTTGACTGCCGTTGACCGAGGCTAATATATGAGGTATTACAGTCTTCCCTCCTTAAAATGAACTTCGTCTCGAAGTTCGTCACCCCGCAACGATAACAAAATACTCCACAACATAAGACAAATACCAGTAGTACATATATATAAACTCTTAAACGCGAAGTGTTACATTCTATCCCCTTAAGAAACTTTGTCCCCAAAGTTTAACATACGACAGAAGTACAAGACACTTCAAGAACCGGAACATTGACCGAAACATAACAAATTAAAACAGCAGACTCCATGCATGGTAAATCTCAGTCAGCCAATCACAACATACCACTTAGACAGATCGTAAAACATCAAGATTTTACAATCCTATACTCCTTAAGACATGGTTACGTCCCCGTAACCTCATTATAAAATTTCACATCCAATGCTCATGGAGATCACCGAAACAACAGTCACAAATCATCCGATACGCTAATTACTCTATACTGGGCAACTAGCATGCGACTTTTAAAGCAACAAACATACTTGTCAATTTAATGCTACGGCAGTAAAACAAAATCAAGGTAACTAACACTTATATACCCTTTGAAATTTTAACACATTTACACTTATGTAGACAAAAACTCATAGTTCATATTATAGAATCAAAATCATGTTTATGCACACAACTTTTAGAAAAGACATTAGGCAAATATTTGATTAATGTAAGTAAACACAGAGCAATAACATATTTAACGAGATATACACCAATCATAGACTAGCAAGTCAGCATAGCATTTCTAGGTATCAATAAGTTAAAATCACATAGGTACATTTCCCATCTACTCACATTATACCATTTGTGATAAAACAAGTAATAAATACAACTTGCAAGCTAAGAGGTTTATATCATCTGGAACAATTTCATGTTCAGGCAAAATTTCATCAACATGTAGCTACACATTCTGTCATGTTGCAAAATAATAACCATAATTATCATACATCAACTTTATCAAGGATTATCACTTTGAAAACATTTTGAAACTTTCAAAACGATGAAGTTGTTATTAATGGAAATTTATAAACACGAATCAATTGACGATTTTACAAGTTACAGATCGAAAACAAAACATGCATTCCCACAATTCTCATGTCAACCAAATTACTAATTCAATATTTTGTGATCAGATTTAAACATAACAATATGTAATTCATCTTGTGGCATAACAATAGCGTCGGTATAAATGAAACTAACTTTATATAAAACTCACCAATAATGAGTAAGGTTATACTATCATATAATAAAATTTATATTCATATCATATGCCTACTGTTCAGGCTACTAGTGTCATAACAGAATATTACATGGCTACATCACATAATTCATATTTGATTAAACTTTTATATATAAAACTTTACCATTTCAACAATCATACATCACGCAACAACTTCCAAAAAAAATCATAATTAAATAACCGCTTAGCTATTTTGTGAGCTATTATATTTTTTTAGAAGATATAATGAATTAACTAAACATAGGAAAAATAATCGAATGCAAAGTTTAAAGGAATTATTTTTAACAAATTTTACAACTCAGTTGGTCTGAACAAAAACTTTTCAGCAATTAGACAGAAAAATTGGGCAACTTGCAAAATTACTATTAAATAACGGCTTGTTAAGATTTTACGTAGCTTATCATTTTGAAAACGTCAATGAATATTCTAAATAATGGAGTTTGAATTATGCATAAACAATAACTACGTTTTAAATGATTTCTTTTGCTATAACATGGCTCAAAACGAAACTGTACAGTAACAATCTGACCACTGTCGACTAAACTATTTATTTCTCTCAAAATATAACTCGTATTAACATGAAACCAAAATCATAGCAAACCTAACTCAGAAGTTTATCATGCATAAAATTTTCATATTCATATATGAAACACATTTTAAATGGCAGCTCGTACAAACAAGGTAATATCCTGGAAATTTATTAAAAAATTTGTTCCTTAAAATCACTTCACATTATCACATCGAAACAAATCATTCCTCCTTTAAACATGTTGAAATATCATTAGAAACATGGAAATCACTTTGCACCATATTAATAGGTAATTGCCATCTAGAAAACGATAAAGCTTGCAAAACCAAAAATAAGTCAACTAAATAACTCAATAATCATGTATGTATAGACAATGCATTAGTTTCTATCATCGTGCCAACACAACTTATTAGGGTACGAAAATATATAAACTACACTAGTACAGAAATTACTTTAGGCATGGACAAATGGCAACGGTCATTAAAAATAATCGTTGCCTAATAGAAAAGGCAACGGTTATTGTTAACAACCGTTGCCAAATATAGAGAAAAAACGCATACAGCAACGGTCCACTCAGAAACCGTTGCCATATGTATTTTTTTTACACAATTAAGGCAACGGTTTTGTATTAACCGTTGCTATTAATTAGATTCAAAACGCTATATCAGCGACAGCCTTTCGTTCATTATCATTATCGTCACATTCATTCACTGATTACACCCAAAACCCTAAATCAGCGACAACCTCTCCCTTACCGGCAACCACCATCGCTACCTCGACATCGAGACCCACGACTAACACCACTCTTCAATGTTTCAGTTCACAATCCTCATTCAGGTATGGCGCTTTATTTCGATTATTTTTAAAGTTATCACAACTCATATGATTCGTTTTCGTTTTTCACTAATTTTTGGTTTTGTTATGTATTTTTGTGTTTGGGATTCAATTATTTTAGCATTTTAGGGTGAAATTAAGTATCAAGGTTTATATTTTTCAATTAAATTTGATTTTAATTTGGGGATCATTTGTTTTCTACTGATACTTTGAGTAGAAGAAATGATTTATCGAGTTAATTACAATAACAATGTTAGGGAAGGGGGAAGGATATGTTGAATTGAAATATTGATAAATAGTTACTACTGCAAGAAAAATTTGATAAAATTTGATGCCAGGGTGCAACCACCAGTGGTAACTGCAGCTGAATCAGTAACTTCGGCAAGTAATGTTGATGTTATGTTGCAATCACCGCCAGTTTTAATTCTATCTAAATCAACAACTTTGGCTAGTAATAATGATGGTAATATCACAGGATGTACAAACTTGGCGTGACAGAAGGTCTGCCTCCTTACTAAGCTGGTGAATGCTTCGATAAATGCTTGTATACACCAAATCAGTATAGAGCAGGCCCTTGAATTGTAATCAATGTTAATTTGCTCTGTGAATGTATTCAAGGAAGATGATAAGTGGCTTATAAGCTAACTGAAGATGATGGTGGGTATTTTCCCCAAGTTGTCGACCACCAATACTCTCCATCGAAGAACTCAAAGTGCCCTTGTAAGTACCTCTTATTATTTTAATACGGACTACTTCCTCTCATTCACTTATCTTGAATATTCTTTACTATTACTTAGCTGCTTCCTTGTTTCATTTAATTTTATACCTTTTTCAAATTTAATTCTATTATACGGAGTATAATCCAATCCGATGAAACAAAAGACTATGAATTACTCGGGTGTTGTAACTTGTAAGTAGTCACTACACATAAGTTTGACCAACTTTTTATAATTAAATTATTCTGTGTTTGCGTCTCATCTGCTTCTTTTCATCTGTATGCTTAACTCTTGACTCTTGTTGATGTTTATTTATTGCTCCTCCAATTCAGCGCCCATTTAAGTTAACCCGCTGTTGTTTTAGTTAGTATAGTAGTGTTGTTTGTTCATCTTAGTTTGAGATGCCTTTTGAATGACAGCTAGTTTCAGTTGACTAATGACTCCATTAACAACATTAGATATACACAGTTGCAGTTTGAGCTCGTGTTACTACGACACTTCACTTTGGCTGCATTTTACGAGTAAGATTGACATTATTTTCAACCTGGCATGACACGATGCATGCATAGACATCACATTTTAGGCCACACATGATTTATTTGTTGTGAACAAGGTATGGGCTTATGTTAAATGGCCATAATTTGGACAGATATGTATGACTTCAACCACTACAGCTAGCCTGGACAGACTTCTACCATGGATCTTCTATCATAAAGTGATCGGTGTTAGCGACTTCTTCCTCTTTGTAGAAGGGGCGGCTGCAACCACAAACTCATGTAAAGTTCTTGAGTCCATTCCAGTGAGTTTTTCTAGCTTAGTTTCCTTGGTTGTGTACTTGTGTCAAGAATTCACTATTCTCTATCTATGCCAGTAATCCACTACATTGAAATGGGTTTAGTCCTTTGATTTGATACATGCCCCTTTGTCTGAAGTGTTTCTTCTTTAATTATTGTGAAATCACTACTATACCCGCGTCTGCTTACGTGCTTCCGTCATCTCTTGACTACTACTTATGCCTGATATAGGTTAGTGCTGCTAGTGATCGAAGAAATCCTAAAATAAATGTGGTGATTGATTTTCTTGCCTTCCTTTTTGTCGCAGTTCAAAGTGCTTCTGGTTTTCCGTCCGCCACTGCCTCCGTAAGCAGCGGGTTTCTTTTAAATGTGGGCTCCCCTGGCGCAAGAGTATGCAAGGAGGACTTAAATACTTTGAAAGCAATATAGGAAAGCGTTGATAAGTACACTGGAATTCATGTAGAGGTTAGATGGCCTCTTACTTCTCATTTGCAGGTTTTTAATGAATTATTTTCTTCCAAAGTTCTTGTCCATTACTACTCATGAAATCATGTGGCAAATGGATCATTAGGGTCAGGTCGTTTGAGTACATCTGTTCAGGTTAGGTGATAACTGATAAAATGATAAGGATCATTTCTACGTTTGATTTTGGATAAATGCCGGTTTGGGTCTGGTGAGTACAGCTTGAAGGTGGGGTCATTTTGGGTCATCATTATTTGTTAAGGTCCCTGTCTCAAGTTAGTTATTTTGGATGTGTGCCAGTAATTTCATGTTGGGGTTATATACTTTCGAATTTGAGTTGGCTTTGGGTAAGGTCAGTTGGTCAGGTTGTTCCACAATGGGATGAATCCAGTACTTGATCACTGGTTGGCATTATACTGAATATGTATTTGCTTTGTGTATTTTTCTTGGCTGTTTTACTCGGGATTAGTTGTTTTTAGACAGCCCATATACTGATTTTTGTACAGCTATTTCGTGGTTGCGTTGCTGGTGCATTTCATTCTATTTCTGGTTTAATGCTGCTCTGTTTGGCTGCTTTTTCTGGTCTGAATTGTCACTGTTATTACTGTTCTGCTCACTGTTATTACGGCTGCTGTCCGATGTTGCATTAGTGCTGCCCATTACAGTCGCTATAGTTGTGTATTGTTGTCGTTAATGTCGTTGTTCTACTCTGTTCACCGCTGTTTCTGCACTGTTACACGCTGTTTCTGCACTGTTTCACACTGTTTCTGCACTATTTCACGCTGCCATTCTGCACTGTTATATCGCTGTTGCGTACTACATTATGCCGCTGCACGGCTTGCTGTTGCTGCCTGGCCGCTGCTGGGTTGCTGCCTAGCCGCGACCTAGCTGCTGCCTAGCCGTTGCTTAGGCGCGGCTTGGCCATTGTCGCGTGATTTTTGTTTTGCTTTTATGCTGAAAGTGTCGCCTACTTTTATATATATAGATTCTATGTATGCCGTTTACGGCGTGACTTGATTTACTATTTCTTAATTTAATCTTGACGTCCCTGTATCCGTACCCGCCTTAGTAATAAGTAGGGACTAAAACGCGGTCAGCAGCATAACATGTTAGCATATATTGTAATATTAATTTATCAATTTATTGTTTTTAATTTCAGGCTATTATTGTTCAAAATCTTATGATTTACTAATGATATTTATGGATTTGATGATGATCATTAGTTGTGTGAGTTTTTGCTTCGACCAAATGTTCCCAAGTTTTGGTAGAGTCATGCTTGTGATATCAGTCTATTCTTAATGTGTTACTGCAAGCGGTGGCCGAGCTAGGATTTGAACTTACAAGACATAAAATTTAGTAGTGCATTGCTGTTTTGGTGGTAGAGTTTCACCTGCATAGGGTCTGAAAATTAAATTCTTTAGATATGAATTCCTTGCCATTGAAAATGTATCTTGGAGTTTCCAGATTGAGGGTTTTATTTTGAAATAGGTGTATCTGTCAAAATGTGTTTGTAGGCGATATTCCAGCTGCAACTACAGAGGATGTGGAGGTTGCGGTTGTTGCTGCTCGTAAAGCCCTTACACGAAACAAAGGAACGGACTGGGGATCTGCTACTGGTGCTCATCGCGCTAAGTATCTGCGTGTTATTGCTTCTAAAGCATAGAGATCTGCAGTTTATTAAAAGCTGTTTGTGTTACTGCCACATACAAATGCATATTGCTGAATTAGTAGCATCAGGGAAACATTGGTTTTTTTATAGAATCATGTACATTATTTTGAGAACGGAAGTGTATATATATTGGTTTTGTAATTAATTATTATTTTAATCAAAAGTTTTACATTTAACCAAAAAGAAGTTATTGGAATATATATTTTTTTTAAAATTTTAATTGAGCAACGACAACGGTTGTTAAAAATGAACCGTTGCCTTTTATATACATAAGGCAACGGTTGTTGTTAATAACCGTTGCCTTTTATATACGTAAGGCAACGGTTGCTGGTAATAACCGTTGCCAAAGACACCTTTTGGCAACGGTTCCTACTAGCAACCGTTGCCAAAAATAACATTTGGCAACGGTTAACAACCGTTGCCGTAGGTGATTGTTTAAGGCAACGCCCCGATTTACAACGGTCGTGGAACCGTTGCCGTATGTGCTTTTTAACCGTTGCTAAATGACATTTCTGTACTAGTGCTAGGAGTTACTAAGATGTCCCTTATTGATTACCAACTTTATAACGAATTTAAGTGCGTATATAGGCATAAGGTTCTAAATACGATATATGCAACACATAACTATATAGGATTCATGGCTTAAGGCAACGCATTCCGCATATCACTAGACAGGGTTCGCTATAACATATAATCATAAGATCAACAGAATTACTCATCCATACTAGGAGTTAAACATCAACATCATATAATACGATAATCATTTAAATACCAGATAACCGTATGAATATTTCAAAACACCGAAATCATATGATCATATCACTCCAACTATTGCTCAATAAATGTACATCATCCATACTCATTAAAATTCCAAATCAATCATTTCGATCAATCCGCATTTCCATATCAATCATAATCTTCTAATGCCCATCACTGCCGTAATTCACATTATCACTTAACTCATTCTTCTCCTGCAAGAATATTAGCACAACATAGGCAAGGTCTGATCCTTTATTATTGTTACTACCCACTCTCTGTTTCACTCAAGGGTTTCCAGGTTAGACTGATAAGGCCAGTGGCTTGGTTTGAGGGGGCCCCTAACTCATCCCAAACCTGGGGGCTCCTAACAGTTACTAACTTGGGATTTATTTTATTAGACTTTTCCTACGTTAATTATTTTTCGTTTGGTTTAGGCCTGAGGATCGTTCGCTCTGATACCACTTTGTAACACCCCCATTTATTTAAGAGCCTTTAGCAAGACATTCTCAAATAAATGGAACTGTTACCATCTCGAAATGTCCGAGGTAGTGAATAACAAAGTAAAACAACCCGGAGTACTTTATATGAAACTGATTAAATTTAAAACTGATTATATTTAAACTTTCGTTATTATAGTTACTACATAATGGAAAAGAAAATACAACTGATGACTTCTCTAGATGTGATATAATTCTAAGTCGGCCAAAGTATGCATCTCACATTCCTGCCCCAGCTCCTAGCTCATCTGTCTCTGACCTGTAGAATCTACTCCCCATTCCAGATCATCGTAGGTGTACACGAATACACTGTCAACCTCGTGGTTGAGTAGGGTAACACTATAATTATAATGCAACGACTATGATATGCAATGCAATGATATACTCGAGCTCAATCTCAATCTCATTCTCAATCACAAATCTCAATCTCAAACCCGTAACACCCAGCCATACCGAACCTCCCGACAGACTATAATCGGTCGTCGCCGAACACCAGCATAATAGCTGAGGTCACCAAGTCTAGTCCTGCTAAACTAGCCTGGGCCCAATAATATCTCATCATCTCAAATCCGTATCCAATGCACATGCCATGCTCATGAATGCAACAATACTCTTAATCAATCATGCTATTAATAATGCAATGCGCATACCAATAATAATATTAATAAACACTCAATCCAACCAATATCATTCTCATATAAATCATGCTCAACATCCATAACACACAATACCGCATCCATTCATACACATCATAGAGTATAAGGTCAATGTATCCTACATGGATAGCAATATAATCCAATCACGCAGCTAACATCCAATCAGTAGCATCACTCCATCACATACTCAACACCTAATAAAATAATATACTTAATTATTAACTAATACAACTACGTAAACAAATATAATATATCAATTATTCAAATTAACGATTTAAATAATATATTACGCATAACAGACCGTATAAAACACGACTACTTCAATTAACTTAACCAACCTGATCGACCTCATTATTTTTATATCTAAATTCAATTAAATACTCGAACATAGAAAATATAATCGAACTATTAATAACCGTCACATTCTTATATAAAATTTACATAACAACTTATATACATAAATATCATAAACAATATTTACCAATAATAATAATTAACTAAGCACACTATAACAACTATAATAATAATAACATTAATAATAATAATAATAATAATAATATAATACGTCGACAACGATAACAACAACAACGTGTAATACTAATAATAATAATAATAATAATAATAATAATAATAATAATATAATACTAGTAGTAGTAGTATACGGACAAACAACATAAACTAATTAATAATAATAATAATAATAATAATAATAATAATAATAATAATAATAATAATAATAATAATAACCATACTAATAATATAATAATATAATAATTATAATAATATAATAGCAATAATAGTACATAGGCGGCAAAGACATTAAACCAAAAAGACGTACGCATACCAACTACAGTAAGTAAACGTGAACCATGGCCTGATGCAGCCATTTTCCCGACACCACCACCACCAACCCGGTCCCCGAGAACTACCACGACTATACCCAACCTCAACTACGTACTACCCACTAAAACTTCTACCCATTAGCCTCCACCATAGGCCACCATACTCGCTCTAAACAGGCTGTCGAAATAGCCTGCACACAACCCGTAAACTCCATTCCTCTGCTACTCCTTGTACACCCCCTCCTTCTCTAATTTATTTCTCTCACCACCATGCCCTAAACCTCCTCTGGCCACCACCATCGTCACCACTGACCCACGGTGGTTCCAGGGGTGGTAAACATGAGTCCTCGTTCTCCCATAAAACACACAAACGCATCTTGAAAAGCTGCTGGACACGCACCCATGCCCTTGTTTCTGCCCTATTTTTAACGTGTTTAAAGGCTATCAAAACCAGGTTCTCCGACCACCAGTCACCACCTTACCATCACCATTCTAAACTATGAACACCCTATAAAGACAAATCAGGGACTCGTACCAAAACAAAGTAAAAAAAAAACTGCTCGGATATATAATTCAAAACAACGCAGAGTAACATAATATACGATTGTCGACAAAACGATTGCTTACTGTGGTCACGATGGTTGAAAATGATGGTCACGATGATGATGATGGCAATGCAGTCCTCTCGTTCTTACTAAACCTCACGGTGGTTGTAGGCTGATTAGGGTTTTGATATGTCGATGTTAGGAGGTCGTTTTTGGTATGTCGATGTTGATTTTTGCTAGGGTTTCTTTTTTTGTTTTGTTTTTGATTAATACAGTTCTCACAACCAATTCGAGCCGAAGCCCATCATGTGTTAGTCATAACCTGAGTCTAATAGCCCATCACGCATCTCGAGGATTTATATGTCTATATCACATTCTTAACCCGTAACTTAAAATAAACGAGTACGTAAAAATATAAATTAAATATAAAAAGGTATTACAAGTCTAAGAATATAAATTATTTTTACATAGGAATATATAAAGAATATCGTAATTAAACACAATTACGACTTAAATAAAAATAGAAATTACGTATAGATGAGAAATAACTATAAAATATGAAATATATTGAATTATAAATATATTATCAAACTAAAGAAATACGAATGAAATGACATTTTATGAAATAATCATCAAATATAAAATGATTATGAAATACGAAATAATCGTAGAAATACGATTTATAAAATAATAATAGTTTACTTAAAATACTTTATAAACATTCCATTTAAAATAAATGTATGAAACCTGGTTTGACTGTCGTTGACCGAGGCTAATATATGAGGTATTACAGTATACGTGTCAACCTTCCAAAAATTCTTCCTATCCACCCAATGCACGGACTTGACATAAGTCATGTCCATGTATCGGGAGGTAGGGTGAAGCGCATCCTCAAAACGGGGGAACTGAAAAATAAGTGAGTTAGCCAAATGAGTGACTAACTCACCACAGGCAATAGTGGTCAAAGATGTCCCCTCCCCAACCGACACAGAGTGAGAGGCGACCAAATAAGCTGTGTTATAATACACAGGACCCAGGCGCCTAACATTAAGGTAGCCAATAAACCCCAGTAACCAGCAAATTCACCTAAGGTCAGAGAATAGGTGACATTAAACAGCCTAAAATAAATGCATTTATTATCATAGCTAGGGTTGTAGGCAGAAACATCCAAAATAAAAGAAGAAAAGAACTCAAGAGTAAGAAGGGGGTATGTGAACTCATCCATGGTGACGAGTCCCGGAAAACCCGTCCCATTGAGCAAGCTCACAACATCCTCATAACACCCCAAAGCCCTCAATGCCGTCTCGCACAAGAAGCGAGTTACTACCACATGGCAGTAAGTCACTAGATGCAGAAACCGGGCCTTTTGGGCCGGGGTGTGGAAAATAACCTGCGGATAGTCCGGTAGACTATCCGTGTTGAGCACTGTTAGACCTCCCGACCTGCTGGCTCGGCCCCTTGAGCTACTAGCTTGTGAACTACGAGCTCTTTTGCTTCCTTGACCGTGGCTTCACATGATGAATCTGCAAAATTACAACAATTACTTTCAATACTTAGACTTCTTGCGACATTAACCCTTTTATCTATCAAAATAAAACAGTTTGGTTGCGATTTGAAGTTCCTGTAACAGTGTCGTGGTCGACCGACCAGACTACATGGTCGACCAAACAGACTACATGGTCGACCGACCAATTGCCGGCAAAACAGACTCCCTGTAAATTTTCCACGGTCGACCGACTTACAACCCTGGTCGACCGACCGACCAATCGAAAAAAGAAGTTTCTGAAAAACAAGTATCATCAGTAAGAGTAGTTGCCTTATGGGCAAGACAAGACTCGATAGTGTCATCTCCAACCTCTAAAGTAATGATCCCGTGTTTGATATCAATCACAGCCCCAGCTGTGTGTAAAAAGGGTCTACCTAAAATAATAGGTATCTGACTATCCTCAGCAATGTCTAAAACAACGAAATCAACATGAATAAAGAACTTTCCCACTCTAACTGGGACATCCTCCAAGACCCCTAATGGTCTTTGGGTTGATATATCTGCCATCTGTAAGGTGATCTTGGTGACCTTAAGTCTCCCTATGTTAAGTCTCCTACAAACAGAATCAGGCATAACACTGACACTAGCCCCTAGATCACAAAGGGCTTTCCCAATAACATGATTTCCTATGGTGCATGGATAGAAAAACTACCTGGGTCTTTCAACTTGGGTGCTATATTATTTTGTGAAAGAACATAACATTCTTCGACAAAAGCAATAACACCTTCGTCCTGAAATTTCCTCTTACGACTTAAAATATCTTTCATAAATTTAGCATAAGAAGGTACCTGGGTAATTAAGTTAGTGAATGGGATGGTTAACTCAAGGTTCTTCACCATCTCCAAGAACTTGCCAAATTTACGATCCTCTTTTGAATTCTTCAATCTCTCGGGATACGGAACGGTAACACTAGCCGTAGGATCAGCTATCTTCGGCTTCTTCAGTAGTAGAATATCAGTGAGGTCTTGAATGAGGACGGGTCTAACAATTCAGGATTGGAAACCGCATTCTGCTCAGGAACCTTGGTCGGTCGACCAGATGTGCCGGTCGGTCGACCATATGCGCTGTTATCAGAATTCTTCTGTTTTTGCTGAAATTAATCGCTCGTCAGGTATCTCGGTCGGTCGACCGGATGTGGTGGTCGGTCGACCACTCGACCTGGTTACGGGATGAGTTTCTTTATCACGAACTTCAACAGAATCCCCCTTGGAAGTTGGTCCATCATAAGCACGACCACTTCTGAGATTTATAACATTTAATGTCTCTATGGAACTCTCACAACTGCCCGGAGAGCTAGCAATCTGATTAGCAGCTAAGATTGCTAATTGGTCCTCAAAAGTCTTCAAAGAAGCGACTTGATCCTTTTCCATTTCCATCATTTGTTTCATTAGAGCATGAACAAGCTCTAACTCCGCCGTCTCACCCGTGTTGTCAACCGTAGTAACTAAGTTCTCACTTTCTTGCTTCAGCTGGGCTGCCTCAAGCTTTTCAAAACAAGCTTCAACGGTTGTCTCAAGAGCTAATACCCTATCCATCTTTACATTCATCCTTCGCAAATTCCCACGCGAACTCCCAAATTCGGCCCTATGCACCGCCATGTCTTCAATAGTGTTCCAACCCTTCATATGGTTGGTATTATTTTGAAATCTACCATTGGCAGCCGCATCAAGAATCACCTTATAAACATCATAAAGGGCATTGTAGAATTGGTTGCACAAGTACCATTGAGGAAAACCATGATGAGGAATAGACCGGACCAATTTCTTGAACCGACCCCATGCATGCCTCACAATTCTTCATCCGGACCTTGTTGAAAGTTAGTGATTTGACTTCTCAAGTCATTGGCCTTCGCAAGAGGGAATTACTTTTTATAGAAAGCCAATGCCAAGGAAGTCCAATCTGTAACCTTCTCAGCTACCCTATCAAGGTAACGGTACCAATCTCTTGCAGAATCCTTCAGTGAATAGAGGAACATCATTGCCTTCACCTCATCTTGAGTCACCTCGGCTGGTCTATGTATGAAACAGCAATAATCCGTGAATGTCTCAACGTGCCTCAACGGATCCTCATCGGGTAGACCAGAAAACTTGTTTCGCTCCACCAGAATGATGTAGTTAGGGTGGAGCTCAAAAGAACCAGTCGTAGGCGTGGGCAAAGTAAACCCCTTCGGTAGATCTTTTACCTTTGGTTATATGTGATCGTAGATGGTAGCCATGTCTCTAAGAATGGGATTACTCAAACCTTCCTCTCAAAAACCTGTCTTCTAATATGCAAAACAACACTATAAGAAAAGGTAAGTAACGGTCTTAAGGAACCGGAGTTCCTTAAGATAAGGGAAATAAACTAAAAACTTACAAACAAAATTATATTGTCTCCCCGGCAACGGCGCCAAAATTTGACACCCGTCGTTGAGGGGTGCCAAAGATAAGATTTATAAAACCTCAGCTTAAACTAGATAGAGTAAGTCAAGGGTCGAACCACAAGGAGACAAGGTTAATATTGTTTGTGAATTTAAAGTCTATTGAAAGTAAAAAAAAGGGGGGTTTTGATTGATGGTTGAGACTAACAACTAAAATGGTAAAACAAACAAGAATGCTAAAACAAAGTAAAAGGATGATTAGGAACTTCGGTTCCCCGTGGCTAGGGCAAGTCAAAAAGGGTAAATAACCAAATAACACAATCCCAAGGAACAAAGAATAAACCTTTAGGTCAATATTCTACCCAATCCTTACGGTCTTAGGGTTCCTAGTAAAGCACTAAACTTTCGTTCATAGGGCAATCCCAAAATTGTTGTTAAACTAATTCTAACAATCTTTCAATCTTAAAGAATTAGTTCACCAACAACAATGGGGATCGGTATACTAATCATAAAACCATTAAAACCTAATTTTACCCATGGTTCCCCTAATTCCCAATCACAAGAATTAGCTATGCATAGTCATGAAACTAATACTAACAAAATTGAAGAACAACAAGCAAGATAACATAATTGCGCAAAACATAAATTGAATAAAAATAACAATAAGAGCAATGAATTTGGATAACAAGAAAGATTAATTGCATAAACTTACAAACCAATTTGAAATTAAGAACAAATCTGGAAATTGGAGTTCTTCTCCCTAAAACTCATATGTTTTTTGCTAATTGTGACTGCTTAACCTAATTACAATACTCGAGCGTTCTTAAATAGTCTTCTAATTACGAGATTAAAAGAATTAAAGCCGAAACAAAACAGCGGATCCCGTCGTCTGGTCGACCGACCGGGTTTAGTAGTCGGTCGACCTCAAATGCTGTAGTCAGGCCTTTCTGGAACTGTGCGATGGTCGGTCGACCAGTTAGTGTGGTCGGTTGACCAATTCCTGTGTATTCCAGCATTTAATTTGCTTGCACGCATCTCTAGGCTATGAGTTCGGGTCCTTGCTTCGTGCAAATCCTTAAAATGGCTTCCGGAGGACGAATAAAGCTTGATTTTGCTCAATTCTGCTTGTTGCTACATTTAAAACATAGAAATGCCAAAGTAAACCGTTTCGGGAGGAAAAGTAATTAAAAGTTACAAATATGCATAGAAATACGTGCTGAAACTATAGATAAAATGTATAGTAAATGCACGTATCAGGACAACGACAGTGGAGTTGTCAACAGTGTTCTTCTCAGGGCACTCAACGGCTAGCTGTCCGGGCTTTCTACAGTGATAGCACAATCGCGGTCTGCCCAAGCGACGTGTACCCGAGCGATGGTCTCGATGACGTCTGGTACTCTGGGGTCCTTTGCCTCTGGAAGTAGCAGCTAAGGTAGAAAGTACACCGGAGTGCACCAACTGCATCTTGTTATCACGGAGAGAAGATGGTGAAGAAGTAGAGGGCCCCTTGCCTAGAGGGCAAGCTGGTGAAGAACTAGGTAGGGAGAGGGCTTGACTCTCCTCGTCTATAGCCTTAATCGATCCCTCTGCCCAAATGGCATCGTTGTAAACCTCTACGAAAGAAGTAGAATCTCTGAAAATCTTACTCTCGATGCGGGGACTTAGCATCCCTCTATAGAAGTAGACTCTCTCGGATTCATCCCTTACGAATCGAGAAGCAAAGTGAGCCAACTGATTATACTTATCCGTGAACTCTTGCATTGTCATCTTTCCTTGTTTGAGATCCATGAACTCCTTCAATCTTTGTGAACGCAGCTCCTTAGGGTAGAAGCGGGTCTCTATCTTGTCTTTGAACGCGTGCCAATCAAACAACAGATAAAGGAGGGAAATGGGACCGGTAAGAAGCCACCAACGGTCTGCCTCATGCGTCAGGATGTGAGCAGCTAAACGTACTCTATCCTCCCTAACAACTGAGTAAATGGAGAAGCTCTTCCCCATATCTCTAAATCACTCCGATAAGGCAACTGGGTCAACTTCGCTGTCGTAGGTCTTAGCATGGCTTCTAGCCATCTGGGATGCAATCCTGGAGAAGTCACCAGGTCTGTTAGCATTGTTACCAGGCGGAGGAGGAGGAACAGCTTCAGCCTGAACCCTCTGCTTCTCTAGGACTTGCTTAAGTGCTTGCATTATAGTATTCTCTACGGCTGGGGGTCTCACCATCCTTCAAAAGAGAAAACGGTGTTACCTTAACAATTAACAAGTACAAACAGTCTACCACTTGTCCTTAAGTCTACCCAAATCTCTCATTCATTATTCAGGTTATTTGTCAAAATAAGTTTGGGGATTACATGAGTGCGTCGAGAGCGATAACGCTCTGATACCAACGTTAAACCCCTCGCGGCAGCGGAAAAGTAAACATACAAAACATGCCAAAAACGCGCGGAATTTAAAACTTTTGACATGATAAGAAAAACATGCGAGATACTTTAACAAAACTAACATGCGGAAATAAAATAAAACATAAATAAGTATTACGTACAGAACAAAAGCAGCCCGGGATAGCATATCCCTACAGGCACAAAATACTGAAAACATAAGTCTAAGGTCTAGCTACACGATAAAGGTAAGTCATCGACGATAGGATCATCGCTCGCTAGCCTCAATGTAACCCCCTACAAACAGCATCAAGTACCTACACACATACAACATGTGCGCCACAGTCAGTGGGGAGTGACTAGAGCTCCCATAGCCACCTATTGTCATACAACACCGAACATATAAATACAAGCATTATACTCCAACATAAACAATCATGTGAAGTACTTCATCAATAACTCTTCTTATCATACTCATGCAAGTAGCTAATGTACTACAACCCAATCATGTCTAAACACATATCAGCAGTATATAACACAGTACCCCAACTCAGGCAAACATATACAAGCATTCAGCAATGTCTAGCACTAAACCCCAACTCAGGCAGCTAAACACAAAACACACACACGAACCACCCACGAAGGGGTTCGACCACAAAATAATGAACCACCCACTAAGGGGTTCAACAAGGAGAAAGAACCACCCACAAAGGGGTTCGACAAGAGGCTGAACCACCCACGAAGGGGTTCGACGAACAGACATAACCACCCTCTAAGGGGTTCGTCAGGGAGACGGAACCACCCACTAAGGGGTTCGCCAAGGAGACACAACCACCCGCTAAGGGGTTCGTCAAGAAGACAGAACCACGCACTAAGGGGTTCGTCAAGAAGAAGGAACCACCCACTAAGGGGTTTACACGAACAAACACAACGAACCAACCACGAAGTGGTTCAACAACCAAATCTCCAAAGGAGGCTACTCACTAAACCACGATTCGATTCCTTAACTACATCCAATCAATACTTAGTTGACTTCGGAAGCTAATTTGAGACGAGAGCCGGTCTCCCTTCCGGTTGCCCGGCCTGGGGTCTTTCTCCTCAAATCCATTCCCGAACCCAACATATATGTCGCCCAATATCTTAGGGACTACAACAGATTTAAATGAAGAACGATCTACTCTTGATAACATCCAATCGACACTTAATTGACCCTAGGAACTAAGTCGAGGAAGAGCCGGTTTCCCTTTCGGTTGCCCGACCGGGGGGTCTCTATCCTCACTCCATTCCCGAACCCAATGTAGTGTCGCCTGAATTCCGGGGACTCCAAACATGCATACAAAGCATACAGAAAAGGAATCAACGGAAACCGACTTGGGAAACAAAAGTTACAAAGCAAATAACACGACTTCAAATCCACATTCAGTAAGAACCTTGGGGTAACAGTCTTCATTTTATATAAATGGATGATGTCTTGATAAAAATTCGGTTGATAATGGAATGTGTGAGTACTCCTACTTACTCCTTAGTGGTGAATGGGGATAATTTTGGGTTTTTCCATGGGAAGAAAGGTTTGAGGCAGGGGGACCCCATGTCCCCATTGTTATTGTTCACTGTTGCCATGGAATACTTGAGTAGGGTGCTTGCCTTTGTGACATAAGAAGTGCCTTTTAATTTTCATCCCTTATGCAGACCTATGAAGTTAACGCACTTGATGTTTGCGGATGACCTTTTGCTTTTTAGTAAAGGGGATATTTGGTCTATGATTGTCATTCTGAGAGCCTTCTCAACGTTTTCTTATGCCTCTGGACTGAAAATGAATACTTTGAAGACCAATGCCAATTTTAATGGGGTTGATAGAGCAGCTAAAGAGGACATACTTCAACTAACTAGTTTCAGAGAAGGCAGTTTCCCATTCCAGTACCTGGGGGTGCCTATAACTGTTGGAAGGATGACTAAGAAGGAGGGTCAGGTTATGGTTGAGAAGGTTATGCATAGAGTTAGACAGTTTGGTAATGGTAACCTGTCGTATGTTGGACGTTTAGTGCTAGTCAATACTGTATTGTCCTCTTTATATACGTATTGGGCTAGTATTTTCATTATTCCAAAAAATGTTTTGAAGAGAGTCAATGCAATCTTCCGTAACTATGTTTGGGATGGTAAGGTAGATATGATGAGGATACCAATGGTGAGTTGGGACAAAATTTTCTCTCCTAAAAAAGAAGGTGGGTTGGGTGTTAGAGATAGCATTGCTTGGAATGTGGCTGCAATGGGAAAGTTGGTGTGGTGGATTTATTGTAACCAGGAGAAGCTGTGGGTAAAATGGGTGAACCATGTATATATGAAAGGTGTTCCTTGGTCTCAGTATTGACCTAATGGTGAGATGAGTTGGGGCTGGAAGGCAGTGTGTAAGACAAGAGATAAGATGATGGCTGGATATAACAATGGGCGGTGGATAATTGGACAACATGGGTACACTGTGAGTAGGGGCTATAACTTGATTAGAGTTAAGTTCCCAGAAGTCCCATGGCATAAATATGTGTGGAGTGCTTGGAATATACCTAAACATAGCTTTGTTGGCTGGTTGATTGCTAGAGAAGCACTGAATGTTAAACCAAAGCTGTATAGTTTGGGTATTTGTGTGGATGATAAGTGTTGTTTATGTGGAGTAGGAGTGGAGACTCATGAGCATTTGTTTAATCAGTGTCCTTATAGTAGGAAAATATTAGACGGAGTTGCGCGGATGTGTAGAATCAGACTGCCCCCTGATAAGATTCTGGCAAATGTTTGGAAGTTGCAGCAGAACAGAGTGCAGAGAAAAGTGGTACTGTGTTGGTTCATGGCAGCCCTTTATCACATATGGCATATGAGGAACGTGGCCCGGATTGATGATAAATTAATGAGACCTGAATTCGTTATAGAGCAAATTCGGAAAGAGATGCAAAATAGAGTTGTAAATAGGCTGAAAGATGTACATGATAGGAGCTTTTTTATATGGCTTCATAGCATATAGCTTAAGTCTTGGAGAATAGGAGTATGTCGGAAATTGACCATAGCTTGTAATAACTTGTTTTGTTCTTAATGAAAGCTTACATTTCACTAAAAAAATAACACGACTTGGGGCTCCCAGCCGGTTGGCCACAGGCGGCCGATCAACCGGCTGAGAGTCCTTACTCTCAGGCTTCAACACGCAAAAACAACATGAAGGGCCCCCCAGCCGGCCGGCCGGCTGCCGGTCCACCGGCTGGGGACCCCCTCTCATACTCCTACGCATACAACATCAATCAAAGCAAGCAAGAAGGACTCCCAACCGGCCGGCCGGCTGCCGGTACACCGGCTGGGGACCCAAACTCCAAAATCCTCGAAAAACTCTACAATACTAAGTGGGACTCTGCGCCGGCTGGTCGGCCGCCGGTCGGCCGACCGGCTCAGAGCCTCTGATCGCGCATTTCGCAAAATCCGACATCCTCAATTCGTTCCATATTTTACCAATCCGTCTTAAGCATGATTCTAAGAAACGATTCCACATTTCCAGCATGTATACAACATCAAATAAACACAAAGACATGTATCCAATTATTCATTTCATGAATTAACAACACAATCCCAAATTTAACCGGTCTTAACATGTATACTCCTTAATCGACTTCCTAATCAAATTCATCATTAAATCTTCACCAAAAATCAGTTTGTATAACATAATAAGAACATTAAGGACTCAATAACCATACTAACTTTTATCAAACACATCCAAAATCACATAATGTGCTAATTTAGACAAAAAGGCCGAGTTACTCGTAATCGTCACCTCAAAACGGGTTAGGCTCCGGAATCTTCTTCAACTATGACGGTATCGACCTCCGGGTCTCCTAAACCACTTCCTACAACCATAAAAACGGGGATTAGAAGCTTAAACTCGAATTAGGGCAAAACAGCGTCTTTTTCGAGTTTGACGAAATTGAAATTGAAAGAGATAGATGGCTTGGAAATCTCGCAAGGATTCCGAAAATGTAAGACTTACCGCGATTCGAGTCCGGGAAGGCCTCGAGATTGTCCTTTAAAGTTTCTTAAAGAAGAAGAGAAATGGTGGGTTTGAGTCACTGTGTTTGTGTTTAGGGTAAAATTAAATGTCGATGAAAGCTAGAAGAAGGGTTGCCCTTTTTATTTAAAGACTCGGGTTTGCTTTATTTAAGTGAAGCGGAAATGTAAGACGGCATATTATTAAATAAACAAGGCGTCTTAAGATTAAATGATTTTAAGACGAAACTTAACGGAAATCTTAAAAATATAAATTACGACTATTATTAAAATATTATTAAATTCCGTAAATTACTTTAAATTATTAATATATTCCTTTACGAAAATTCGGAATGTTACATAGATGATCTAACCATTTTGGATAAGTGTGCAGGTAATCCAGCTGAGAATGCTGAGGAGCTGGATGTTTTGGAAGCAGAGATAGAGGAATATGAGCTGACTGGGGAAGAGGATGAGAAGCTCATAAGCTTGGCTAATGCTAACCTGGTAAACATGTGTTATGATATTGGTTCTGATTCTGTTCATGCCATTGAGGTAAAGGTACCAGAGCGTAAGCCACTTCCTCCTAATCTTAAGTATGTTTTCCTTGATGATACTGAGCAGTACCCTGCAATTGTTAGTGCAAAACTTGATCCTAACCAACTTTCTGTCTTGATGACTGTTCTCAAAAAGAACAGGAAAGCTTTAGGTTATTCTTTGGATGACATTAAGGGCATCAGCCCTGATGTTTGCATGCATAGGATAGAGTTAGTGTAATACCCTGTATATTAGCCTCGGTCAATGACAGTCATACCGTGTTTATACAAGTATTTCAAATGGAAACGTTAATAAAATATTTTACGTAAACTGTTACTATTTTATAAATCGTATTGCTATGATTATTTCGTATTTCATAATGATTTTATATTTGACGATTATTTCTTAAAATGACATTTCATTCGTATTTCTTTAATTTTGATAATATAATTATAATTAAATATATTTCATATTTCATATTTATTTCTCATCTATACTTGTTTTATATTTTATCAAGACGAGGTATAATTTCAATTTATTTGACACGTAACTGCTAGTTGATACGATAATTATTTTAATATATCATGCGGACTTGTAACACTATTTTGATATATAATTTATATTTAATTTATATTTAATTTATATTTAATTATTTTGGTTATAAGTACTCGTAAGTTTAAGTTACGTGTTTGGGCTATACTTGATGCGTAATTAAACAAGTTTAACGATGGTAATGTGCTCGTTTATCCTTAGTCGAGTCGAGAATGTAATTTTGATAGTATAGTATGCGTGATGGACTAGTAAAGGTGGGCTTATTCGATTTGTGTGTAGTGTGAAACGTGACCCCTCACCCAATAAGCAAACCCTACACAACATTCAAACCCTAATCATCATACCCCAATTCTGCCCCATCGACATCACAACTGCCTCCATCAACATTTACCAAAACGAGTATAGAATTGAGGATAACACGAGTAGGGAAGCAACGCTTGAACAACTTTCACAACCCTCGTTTCCACCCTTGCACGACGGTAAGTTACACCCTCGTTCTTGCACTTTTAGACCATCGAATAAGTGTGTCGTGGTTGTCATTAATCTGTGTAAGACCCTTAACATGTTTATGACCGTCAAAGAACAATTGGACCACCGTGAGTGCCACCTTGACCACCGCTAATGTTGACAGTAACAAGTTTGCGATTATACTCTGTTTCGTTTTTGTTCGTATTCGAGTTCTGTTCTGGGTTGTGTCTTAGTACGAATTGATGGGTTATGGTAGGGGGAAGTGATGCCCGTCGTTGAGGGTACCAAAGATAAATTTATAATTCATAACCTTAACAATAGATAGTGAAAGTCAGGGTCGAACCACAAAGAGGTGGGGAATGTTTATTGTCTTAATGTTAATGTTTAAAGGTAACAAATTTGGGGTTTGATTGGTTGATTACTAGGTCTAAGGCAAAGATAAAAATAAAACAAGAATTAAAAGATGAGAATAAAATATAATAAAAGAGGATGCTAGGATGTTTGGGTAATAAATAGCTAAGGTAAAATAAATCCTAAGGTCAACATGTATTGCAGTCGCGTAAGGGGGTGTAACATATCATTTTAGGTCTATGCTACCTAATAGCTCCTTTCGGCCTATGCTATTAGTTCCTAGGTCTCACAATTATTGGGTGTCAACAATAAGGGTGATTCCTAAATCCCAGGTCACATACCTTTCAGCCTTGAGTAACCTATCCGTCTTAAGGTGTAAACCAATGCCCTTCCCGTATCTTTCAATCTTGGGTAGGTCATTACTAACATCCTACAAGTCTCCTATTGGTCTCATTGCAGGATATTATAATTGACAAGAAAAGACGAAATAAGAAAACATACGCGAGTGGTCGACCGACCAGCTACTCCAGTCGGCCGACCACGGCCTCGGTCGACCGACCAGCTATTCCGGTCGGCCGACCGTGGTCCTGCTACAGGTCGGTCTTTCGAATTTTAATTACCTACGCATATTCATCCCCTACATCCTAACATATGAAAATTAGCTACTCATGACTGTTAAGATGATTGTAAAATTGGGAATAAACATGGAGAACATAGTAAATAATCTAAGCATGCAAGATTCAATAAAGCTTGGGATTCTAACTTAACAATTGTAATAAAAATAAGAACTATAATAAAAAGCTAGATTAAAAGAGTAATTACCACAATTGGAATTAAGGAAGAACGGAATAAACTTTATTGAATGCTTGGGAGCTATTGAAAGATTACAAAACTAAGGCTTGAATGAAACTGAATATGATAAAGACTTGATACTAAAAGATTCGATAGATGAAAAAGATCTATAACCCTAATCACAAGATTGGCTTATATAGAAAGAAACTAAGAGTTTCCTAAAGACTCTAATTCTACTTTATTTTCGAAAAGGAATCGCATGGGCTTCGTTCTGGTCGGCCGACCCGTTTGACTGGTCGGTCGACCGCTTCTTGCTGGACTTCTCTTATTTCCGGCCTTTCTTGGAAATTGGGCTTTATGAAAATCAGGCCTGTTCGGCCGACCCGTTTAACTGGTCGGTCGACCGCTTCTGTACGGAAATCTTCGGATTTCTCTTGTTTTGACTCTTGGTACTTGATTTTGACTCCAGTTGACTTTCCATTTATTCTTTAATTAAGCAAAAGACTTGAGGATACGAATTTGGTGCCAAATCGTCTCTTTTCCGCATAAATCTGCAAAAGTGCATAAAAATACGAAAGTACACAATTTGTGGGAAATAAAGGCTAAAACATAGTAAATGAGCGACCAAATACGTGTAAAAATAGATGTAAAACATCATAAAATAGACACGTATCAAATTCCCCAAACCAAACCCTTGCTTGCCCTCAAGCAAGAAATAGACTCGATCTTAACTAATGGAACGATTTCAATCTCAGAGCGAAATTTACATGTTAGCCTAAACCAATACCAAGAACAAAATGAGATAATATTCAAATCATGCAAACGAGTTATAGGGTTGTCAAACTTGCAACACTAGAGACTATAGAGACTTAATACCATGGACTCTCGCGGTACGCTCGAGACACTCATGAAGCAAAGGGTGAGTATATGTAAAAGATAGAAAGAAGTAATTTTGTAGAGACACTCACCTAACTGCGACCCATGAAAACATGCCTGCAATCTAACATGAACAGGAATTCTACAACTTTGTATAACAATCTCATTTAAGTGACCTAGATACATGCAAATGAGGTACGAAAGATATGTGAGGTAAAAGGTAAAAAGTGGTTAAGATGTTTTTGGATTTGTGGGGTTAGTAGCCAAGCTAGTAAAACCGGTTTCCATCAACATATTTCACAACCTTTTTGGTATTAAGAAAGTGCTCTTTTGTAGCACAACTCTCACATTAAATATAAGAAAGGACTCCCAGATAATTTTGAATGAGGTACGGGAGTGATAACATATAAAAGAAAGGAATTTCCGGAACGAAATTTTGAATCTGATGATGTCAGTTGGTCGGCCGACCTGTATATGTGGTCGGTCGACTGACTTTCGTTTTTTTTTCGTGTATTTTTTTCTCGTTTTTCTTTTCTTTCTTTCTTTGAATTTTCTGTTCTTTTTCTTTTCTTGCTTTCTTTCTTTCTTTTCTCTTTTTGCTCATGATAGCATACAAACTAAGATGCCTCCAATAAGTCAGACCAAAGACCACAAATACTAGCTTGGAAAGGTAGGCTAAGTATGGGATGTAGTTTTGGGGAAATAAAAAGGCAAATTTGGCTTTGTGAAGCTTATGGGTAAATATGAGAAAGGGGATCCCAAATGCACGTATCAAGACTCATAAAACGAGATAGTAAAACAAGTATATAGCAATTCAAGTTCATGTTTATGCATATTGATGTAACATGTTCCAAGGGGAGTACTACTCACATCCTAGACAACTGGTTTAAGAATGAAACCAGGAAATAAGCTCTAAACCTTAGAATGTATAGTAGGTTACCAAGGTATAAGTCAAGTCTCAAGATATACAAATTGACAAAAACTCGTAGATATGCAAAAGACTCTCATACTAAAACAAGTTGACAAGGCAAGGTAAAGGCATAAACATGTAAGATAGCTAAATCATCCTTGAAATACTTTCGTTCCGACTCGACCTATATGCTAAAATAAACATGCATTTTTTTTGGAATTTTTGAATTTTTTAATTTTTTGGATTTTTTGTATATATAAGGAAAATAAAGAAAAGGACGATGCAAGACAGAAATGCAATAAACGTGTGACAAAATGTAATGCATGTAACACGAAACCATTCCCCAAACCAACCCGCACAATGTCCCCATTGTGCATTAGCCTAAGTAAAGGTTTCACAAAATTAAAGAAAAGATGCAATAAAAAGAAAAACCAAGGAAAAACTGGAAAGAACTCACAGGATAATGAAGCGTATGAGAAAAACCTCCCCAAACCAGCGTAAGCTGGGAGGTTTTGGTGGCCAGCAGTGCCACTCAAGTATCCAGGTCAACTTTACGAGCTCCAAGGAAAAAAAACGAAAGACGGTAACGGACAGTAGGTCGACCGACCGATGATTCTGGTCGATCGTCCTCCTGTGAACAGTGGAAAAAATCTGCGATACAGCGCCTCTGGTCGACCGACTGATGATTCTGGTCGGTCGACCAGAGGAGTTCTGGAGGTCTTCGTTTTTTCTCGTAAATCCTGAAAAAACAAGAAAATAAGCGCGCCCAACAATGCGCGAGATGCCAAAACGATTCTTAAAGTCTTAACTACTAGTAAACAAAACTAAAAAGTCTCACACAACATAAAGTAAATTGTCTTAAAATTGCAACTTAAAAACAACTATCCGCTGAAGATGCGGAAAATATCCGACCACGGCTTCTGACGGCATGCCGTAGTCTCCACGGTGTTTGCTTTAGTGGCAAAACACATCTTCTTTCCTCCGTCGCAAAGCATATGCGACGGCCTCTCCTCTTGAGCCTGCCTCTTCTTCTTTTTCTCCTCTCGATCCACGACGTCTGGATCCTCATCTTCTTCATAGCTTAGGCATCCCATTCCTCCTCTCTGGATGATGACTTCCTTCTCCTTGGGTTTCCCCAAACCAGTTCCTGCAATAGTCACGACAGAAGTGTCCTCCTGACTGCTCCCAATCTGGGGCGGAGGTGTAAAAATAGATACAGGAACAGGTAATAAAGTGGGAGAAGTAGTGATGACCTCATACTTTTTCTTAGAAGTGACAGCATTACATGTGATGGGGGTCATAGCATCCTTCTTCCTATAGGATAGGCCATAGATAATAGAATGTTTGCCTACCTTGAAAGTTAGAGTCCCAGTGCCCACATCTATAATGGCACCTGCAGTGTGAAGAAAGGGTCTTCCTAGAATTATGGGTATATGGGCATCCTCTGGGATGTCCAAAACAACAAAGTCGACTGGGAAGAAAAACCTGTCAATACGCACAGGGATGTTTTCTAACACCCCTACAGGTTCCATAGATGTGCGATCTGCCATCTGGACTGTCATACTGGTCACTGCAAATTCGGTCATTCCTAGTTTTAAGGCAACGCTTAGGGGCATGACACTTATACTAGCACCTAAATCGCATAGAGCCTTCTTAACTGGGAAGGTTCCTATATTACAGGGGACAGAAAAACTTCCAGGGTCCTCTAGTTTATGAGGGGCAATGACATGAGTTAAAAAACTGGATGACTCTTCAGTGAGAGCCACAGACTCAACCTTTTCTAGAGACCTCTTTCTTGACAAAAGCTGTCTCATGAATTTAAGATAAGAAGGAACTTGTTGAACTAATTCTAAGAATGGAACTTGAACATTTAATGAACGAATCACATCCTTAAATTTGTCAAAAGATACCTGATCCTTTGAAGGCACGAGTCTCTCTGGAAAAGGAGCAGCTGAGGACTCCGTATTTGCAGCCCTTTTTAAAAACCTGGGGGTCTTGTCACCCCGGAAAAGAAAATCCCGCAAGTTGTTCGGCAATTCTGGACGAAAGGGAACTTCAGGTTCTGCTTCAGTGGTCGGTCGACCAGTCTCCTGTTCAGGCGAAAATTTCGGATCCTGCTTCGCGGTCGGTCGACCAGATTCTTCGGTCGGTCGACCGCCTTCACTGCTACTCGCCTGTTTTTCTTTCTCAGCCCCCACTTTGGCTCCACTTCGCAGGGTTACGACGTTAAGAGTCTCCTTCTTCTGGTCCGGTTTGGTTGGAAGTTGACCCGGAGCCCTAGTATCATTTTTGCTCGCGATCTGAGCAATCTGGGACTCCAACATCTTCATCCCTGCCTCTCTAGCCTGCGACTCCTTCTGAACCAACCCAATAAGATTTTGGATAAGAGCGTCTGTGTTGGGTGGCGGATTAGAAGGTGGTTGAGGGTTGAAAGGTGGTCTTTGGAAATTTTGTTTATGTGGGGGTACATAGGTGGAATTTTGCTGAGGTTGCATGTGCTGTGGGTTTTGAACATTCTGGCTTGTCCACCTTAAGTTGGGATGGACATTATTATTATTTGGATCATAGAAATTGTTCCCACGATAATGCTGAAAAGCGGCACATGTTTCATTAGATGAAGTACCGAATTTTGACACATGCCCTTCTCCACCGCACCTCTCACAAGCAAAGGGTCCGTCCTGAACGGCGTTTACTTGGTAGATTCCTCCCTTGCTTCCACTCCCAAGATCGAGCTTTCCTGCAGCCTCAAATTTTTCTAACTTAGCTGTCAAGGCCTCAATTGCTGACAGGTTGTACTCATTTTTCCTCTGATTTCCTCTGGAAGTACCATGCTCAGCACGGTGCACAGCAACGTCTTCTATTAACTTGAGACCCTTAGTCTCTCCTGAATTATCCTGGAATCTTCCATTAGCTGCAGCATCTAGGTAGGCCCTGTTGTCATCATAGAGGCCATTGTAGAACTGGTTGCAAAGAAACCATTGTTCGAATCCGTGATGTGGTATGGATCGAACAAGTCTCTTGAACCTGTCCCACGCCTCGCTAAAGTCTTCATTGGGACCTTGCTTGAAATTAGTGATCTGCGCTCTTAAAGCATTTGTCTTTGATGCAGAATAATATTTCCTGTAGAATGCTAAGGCTAAGGTGTTCCAATCTGTAACTCCCGCAGCAGTGCGGTCAAGGTCTCTGTACCACTCTCTCGCAGAGTCCCTAAGGGAGAAGATAAACATGGTCTGTTTAATCTGGTCCTGCGTCACTCCTTCTGGGGGTGCTATAGAGCATATTTAATCTGTGAAGATTTCAATATGCTTAGCAGCATCCTCATTGGCCGAGCCTCCAAATTGGTTTCTTTCAACCATAGTAATATAGGCAGGCTTGGCCTCGAATGGCTTCCCAGTACCTGCAGGTAAAGTGAGCCCTTTGTATAGGTCCTTTGCCTGAGGCATGGAGTGACTGGCAATAGTAGCTTCTTCTGCCATATTATCTTCTTCTTTAGGAAAAATTGGAAAGTAGGTAAAAGGTGGAGTTTTTGGTGAAAGCGGATTGATGGGTGAATTCGGTTGCGAAGGTGGTGTTTTTGGTGAAGATGGTGGTAACTCGAAAAGGTCTTCTTGAAATAAAGAGGATGGTGACCCTCCCTCTTGATTTGCTAGAAGTTGCTTTCTTCTTTCCCTAAGAGTCCTCTCAATTTCGAGATCAAGTGGTAGGAGTTCTCCTTGAACTGACCTGCGCATAAGAGGAAACTACAAGAAAAAGGTGAGAAGGTTTAAGGAACAAAAAGTTCCTTAAACAAAGAGAAACAAAAACAAAAAACAATAAACACTGGCGTCACCTCCCCGGCAACGGCGCCAAAATTTGATGCCCGTCGTTGAGGGTACCAAAGATAAATTTATAATTCCTAACCTTAACAATAGATAGTGAAAGTCAGGGTCGAACCACAAAGAGGTGGGGAATGTTTATTGTCTTAATGTTAATGTTTAAAGGTAACAAATTTGGGGTTTGATTGGTTGATTACTAGGTCTAAGGCAAAGATAAAAATAAAACAAGAATTAAAAGATGAGAATAAAATATAATAAAAGAGGATGCTAGGATGTTTGGGTAATAAATAGCTAAGGTAAAATAAATCCTAAGGTCAACATGTATTGCAGTCGCGTAAGGGGGTGTAACATATCATTTTAGGTCTATGCTACCTAATAACTCCTTTCGGCCTATGCTATTAGTTCCTAGGTCTCACAATTATTGGGTGTCAACAATAAGGGTGATTCCTAAATCCCAGGTCACATACCTTTCAGCCTTGAGTAACCTATCCGTCTTAAGGTGTAAACCAATGCCCTTCCCGTATCTTTCAATCTTGGGTAGGTCATTACTAACATCCTACAAGTCTCCTATTGGTCTCATTGCAGGATATTATAATTGACAAGAAAAGACGAAATAAGAAAACATACGCGAGTGGTCGACCGACCAGCTACTCCAGTCGGCCGACCACGGCCTCGGTCGACCGACCAGCTATTCCGGTCGGCCGACCGTGGTCCTGCTACAGGTCGGTCTTTCGAATTTTAATTACCTACGCATATTCATCCCCTACATCCTAACATATGAAAATTAGCTACTCATGACTGTTAAGATGATTGTAAAATTGGGAATAAACATGGAGAACATAGTAAATAATCTAAGCATGCAAGATTCAATAAAGCATGGGATTCTAACTTAACAATTGTAATAAAAATAAGAACTATAATAAAAAGCTAGATTAAAAGAGTAATTACCACAATTGGAATTAAGGAAGAAGGGAATAAACTTTATTGAATGCTTGGGAACTATTGAAAGATTACAAAACTAAGGCTTGAATGAAACTGAATATGATAAAGACTTGATACTAAAAGATTCGATAGATGAAAAAGATCTATAACCCTAATCACAAGATTGGCTTATATAGAAAGAAACTAAGAGTTTCCTAAAGACTCTAATTCTACTTTATTTTCGAAAAGGAATCGCATGGGCTTCATTCTGGTCGACCGACCCGTTTGACTGGTCGGTCGACCGCTTCTTGCTGGACTTCTCTTATTTCCGGCCTTTCTTGGAAATTGGGCTTTATGAAAATCAGGCCTGGTCGGCCGACCCGTTTAACTGGTCGGTCGACCGCTTCTGTACAGAAATCTTCGGATTTCTCTTGTTTTGACTCTTGGTACTTGATTTTGACTCCAGTTGACTTTCCATTTATTCTTTAATTAAGCAAAAGACTTGAGGATACGAATTTGGTGCCAAATCGTCTCTTTTCCGCATAAATCTGCAAAAGTGCATAAAAATACGAAAGTACACAATTTGTGGGAAATAAAGGCTAAAACATAGTAAATGAGCGACCACATACGTGTAAAAATAGATGTAAAACATCATAAAATAGACACGTATCAGGAAGTTGATAGTCTAGAGTGGTGGTTGTGGGGTGGTGTTGGGTGGCCGGAGTACCACCGGAAAGTGGTGGTTTTGACGCGTGAAAATAGGGCAGGAACAGGGGTGTTGGGCGTGTTCAGCGGGTATTCAAGACGCGTTTGTGTTGTTTCATGGGAGAGCGAGGACTCTTGTTTACCCCCCCCCCCCCCTGGAACCACCGTGGGTCAGTGGTGACGATAGTGGTGACCAGAGGCGGTGTGGGGCTTGGTGGTGAGAGAAATAATTGGGAGAAGGAGGGGGTGTACACGGGGAATGGCTGGAAAATAGGGGTGTCGGTTTTGCGCAGGCTGCTTTGACAGCCTGTTCAGGGCGGTTAGGGTGGTCGAAGGTGGTGGAAAATGGGTGGATGTAGTAGACAGTGGTATAGGCTAGAGGTTAGGGCTGTTGGTGATGGCTGTGGGTGGCTAGGAACGGGTTGGTGGTGTCGTAAAGTGTAATACCCCATATTTTATCATGATATTTATTATTGTAATTGACGTATTGATCATACTCTTTTTCTCATAATTCGTAATGATGAGTCATAATTATAATTGAACGTTAGTATTCGTTAATTAAGTATTCGTTATTAATTTATCGAATAAGTTCTTTTATATTTTTATATGATATTAGTGATATGTCGAGTAGGCGTAATAGTTGGTATATCGTGTTTTAGATAGTTGTTGGGCCTAGAATTTCGTGCCAATACACAGCCCATCTCAAGTAACAAAACACAAAACACCTCAGTTATCATATCAGCCGTCTTCCATAGCAACCAAAAAAAAAACCCTACCTCTAACCTAATCTACCCTACCTCACGCACTCACGTCACTGCCACCATACCAGAGTTGAAGGAGGCGGGTTCACACGGTGGTCTAAGGAGGCCTAGGGGTGGTCGATTGCTCAGGGAAGGAACAATGTTGAACTGGTACATCTCGTTATATCTGTGTGTCCTCTTGTTACTCGCTGTTTTTATAACTAATGACCATGTCAATAGCTTCTGATCTTAATGCATTATAAGTCTATGTAATACATATAACATATTCATCTTTTCTAAACCACCATAGGACCACCATAACCGCCTCTAAAGTCGCCATGAAAGTCGTTCGTAACTGATGTATGTATACTCTGTTTTGCTTACGTCTTTTGTCGGGTATTTGGTGCTACTTCTGGTCACGTTCTGTGGTTCGATTTTTATTGTCGGGTAAGAGTCTTGATAACTGGTTGTTGGTGGTTTTATTGGTGGTTCTGGGGCGGCGTGTGGTGTTTGGGAGAGAGAGAGACAGTCGGGAATGGGTGGCAGGGAGAAGTGCAGAAAAACGCTGCTTGTGTCAGGGGGGTTTTGTGAGGTCTGTTCTGGCAGTTTGTGAGGGGTCGAAGCTTGGTGCCTGTCACCAAGGGGTCGGGTGGAGTGTAAGGTGTCGGAAGTGGCAAGTGGTGGTGATGATAGTGGTGTTGGTTGGTGTTAACGGAGTGTGTTCAGAGGGGAGGTAACACGGATAAACACAGAAACTGGGTTTGGGTTTGTGACCTACGTGTTTGGGACTGATGTCGAGGTCAGTCATGGTTGAGTTTAGGGTAGTAGTCAGGGTCAATAGTTGCACTGTGGTTCAGGGGTCGCAACCACGGTGGTGTGGTGGTGTTTCGGGCGGTGAAAGGGTTGTCGAAGGAGCTGTAAAGTGGGCTGGTCGGAGGGTTGTACGGGCTGTTTGATTCTTTGCTTGGCTTGTTGTTACGTTTTATTACTATGGTTATTATTATTATTATTATTATTGTTACAATTATATGTGGTATTGTTATTAATCTTATTTTATCATTATTGTTGATATTGTGATTGGAGTATATTAGTTTATTAAAGTTTTAACAATTGTTTTTAATCTTATAAATTATTATTACTAATATCAAGATTGGTGTTGACATAAAAACTAATTGTTTTTTGTAGTAGTGTTGATATCATGACTAAATTATTATTAGTGTTGTTATGAATTGTAATGTCATGATAAGGGTGTTTTGATATTATTGTTATTTTTACTAGTCATATTATTGGCGATTATTGAGATTAATATGTTTGTCAATGGGCGTTGTGATTATTATTAGTTACTTATATTGTTATTGTTTGATTTAGTGATACTCCCTCCGTCCCGATCAATTGTTATCTATTGCTTTTGACACAAAGATTAAGAAAAGAAGTATGAATGAATTTGGACCACACAAATTATATGGCCCCACATGTAATCAAATGTCATCCACAAAAAGTTGCCAAAAATGGAAATAGATAACAATTCAATGATACACCCCAAAATAGAAATAGATAACAAATGACCGGGACGGAGGGAGTATTTGGCTATTTGAATCCCTACTATATTTAGTAAGTCTATATATAGTAAGTCTATACGTAGAAAGCTTATAATTGACTAATGATGATTGATATGAAAAAAAAATGGGTTAATGTTAATTAGTATGTATGTGAGTATGTTGATATATTTAGTTACAGTGTGGGATAAGTGTATCATCTATAAACGTGGTCGAATAATTTTAGTAGTATTTGGTGGTATGATTAGATGTTGATACTGCGTACTATTTATAGGAACTGAGTTCGAGGTGGAACCATTCTAGCGGCAGTTCGGTTGTCGCTCTGCAACTTCAGGTAGGGGAATATATTATGATTCATGTTATGACAGGAAATGTGTAAGTGATGCTTATTACGAGTTTGATATAATTGATTATTACTGTACTGCGGATTGAACTGTTATTATTGATCACTGTGGAGATCGGGGGATGTGAATATAAAGGGTCTGTGATTGGTGCGGAGATAAAGGGTCTGTGTTTGGTGCGGAGATAAAGGGTCTGTGATTGGTGCGGAGATAAAGGGTCTGTGTTTGGTGCGGAGATAAAGGGTCTGTGATATGGAGTGGAGTATATTGGGTCTTGTGATCGGGGCGGAGTTTATTTGGTGTTGGATCGGTGCGGAGAAGGGATGATTGATCCCAATGTATTTATGATAGTATTGTTATTTATGTGTTGTCTGCTTTACCTACTCAACCTCGCGGTTGACCCTGTGTATTCGTGTGACACCTACGATGATCCGGAATGGGGAGTAGATTTTTCAGGTCAGTGACAGATGGATTAGGAGCTTGGGCATGGAGAGAGACATGGCTTGGACTTACTTAGAATTAGATCACCTTTAGATATCTTCAGTTGTACTTTTATTTTATCAAAGTATAGACCTCGTAGTTGCTGTAATATCAAGTTTAAAATTAATCGGTTTTTATATATATAAAGTACTTTGGTTTGTTTACCTTGTTATTCACTACCTCGGATATTCCGAGATGGTAACAGTCCTATTTATTTGAGAATGTCTTGCTAAAGGCTCTTTAATAAATGGGGGTGTTACAAAGTGGTATCAGAGAGAACGATCCTCAGGCCTAAACCAAATGAATCATAATGAACGTAGGGAGAGTCTAATAAAATGAACCCCGAGATGAAACTGATAGGAGCCCCAAAAAGGAACGGGATGAGTTAGGGGCCCCCTCACACCAAACCTGGGCCCTTTCTGTTCTGTTTTGGGAACCCAAAGAGAGTAATTGAAGAGTGGGGTAGACTATATAGTGACCTGGTTATATTATGCTAACGTTCTTGCAGGAGAAGAACAAGGTAAGTCATATGTGAGTCCTGATTAAGCATATGTGCAATATGAACTGTGGGTTGATAGGGATGATTGAAATGAAATTATCGGAGTTTGAGTGTTGTATTTGTTGAGCCATGGCTAGAGCGATGTGATCATATGATTTTGATAGTTGAAGTGTTCATACGATTAGCTGGAATTGAATGACTATCGTATCTATGTAATATATTGTTGGTATTTGAACATGAATGATCAGACTTATATAAATTAGTAATCCATGTCTAGTGATATGCGGAATGTGTTTCCTAAGCCATGAACGTATATAGTTATGTGTTGCACATACCGTACTTAAGATTTCATGCTTAGTATATGCATTTAAAGTTGTTATGAAGTTCGTAATCCATAAGGGATACATAGTAGTCTCTAGTTAAGTCTCCGTACTTAGATAAGTTGTGATGATACAATGGGAGAAATTAATTTATTCTGATACACATGTATAACTATCAAGCTATTTAGTTGACCCTATTTCCAGTTTCGAGACCTTACTGCGTTTTCAATGACAACTACAATTGAAATGTGGAGTGAATGTTAATATGGTACAGAGTGGTGTCTATGCTTCAAATGTTTGTCAACGTGTTTTGGAATACGAAAGGTTGGGTTTGGATGTAGTAGTGTTTATTTGCAAAGGAACCCAAAGTTTTAATCCATTTTCAGAATGTTATCTGTTTTGTGTAGGATGTCATTTTACATATGTTCCAAATATGGTTATGACAATTTTATGTATGATCATCTTCTAAGTTGATTTTTTCAATGTTTTGGTTTCATATTAATATGAGTTATGTTCTGAGTGAAATAAATCTTCTAGTTGACCGTGGTTGGATTGTTGCTGCACAGTTCCGTTTTGACCCATCTTTGTGTAAAAGAAATCATTTAAAACTTGGTTATTGTTTATGCATAATCTCACCTTTACTGCTCAGAATATGCGTTGACGTTTTCAAGATGACAGGCCATGTAAAATCTTAATGAGTCGTTATTTAGTTGTGATTCTTGCAAATTGCTTAATTTTCTGTTGAAATGCTGGAAAGTTCTTGTTCAGATCGATTGAGTTATGGAAACGGTATTAAATATTTTCCTTGAGATATGCGTTCGATTCTGTTCCTATGATTATATTTGCTAAGAACTGTGATCGCTCGCATGTTAGCTAAGCTGTTATTTATTTATGATTTGGTAAGTTGCTGCATAACGTTTAATTGTTTGAAATCGTGTGATATAAAAGTTTCATATAAAAGTTGAAACAAGTATGGCTTATGTGATGTAACCACGTGATACCCTGTTATGGCTTTAGTAACATGAACAGTAGTCATCTGATAAGAATACGGACGCTCCTACTTTCTATTGTTATGACCTCAAAATAATGTTGTGATGTTCCTATGTAATGTTAAAATCATGTTTAACAGAGAAGAGTCTTGACAAGTGGTAGAATGGAATTTAACTAGTAAAAGTTATATAGCAATTTAATTGTTATAATTAATGGTGATTTTTTTTGCACAACGTGGACTATGTTGTTGTTCTTTCGTATATTAAAGGTACAACTTTGTCTAGTTCCCTGATATAATAGCCCTGTGACTTCGTCAGGTATACTGTTGTGCGATAAAATGAACTAAATAATACTATGTTCAAAATCTGATCACGATGTATTGAGTTATTAATTAGTTCGGCATGTGATTAAGTGTTGTGCATTCGTTTACTTTTATCGCCCATGCAGCCTTAATTTCTATTTGTAGCTTGTGGAATTGCCTTTTTGATTAGTGTTTATAAATTGTCACAAATTACCGTGTCAATGTTTCAAATGTTTCAAAACATTTTCGATGTGTTAAACCATGCTTAAGCTTGCTGTTTAGTAATCATGATGATTGGTTGCAATATGATATATTCTGTATCTATGTGGGATAATATCCTTTTATTATATTAATAGTTTTATGATAAAGAATGTAAAGTGAGTGAACGAGAAATGTACCTACGTGGTTTTGTTTAACCTATCGACGTCTGAGAATGTTCAACGGTCTTGTGAGTCTACGATTGGTGTATATTTTGTGAAACATGTCAATGTTGTTCATGTTTTATGGCTGTGTTTGTGTATTCAAAGGGGGAGGACTTGCAAGTACCTAGTATTTTGTCATTCTGGGCTCTATTTTCTCTTCTTGTATTGTTAATTTTGTCGTACTTTGCCTCACCTCTAAGTGTTGTGCATGGTTCCTTGAACCTTTGAACATATCGATATTGAAATTGAGATGGGGATTGGTTAAGGGCATTGAGATATGAGTTATTAGGCCGTTGTGCCATATTGTGTTACGGTCCAATGTGACCTTGGTTATGGAACAATATTCAGGGTACGAAATTGATATTGATATGGAAGTACAGATTGACGGTTTTATTCCGCCAGTTCTCTCACCCCTTTTTCTTTGGTCTTTGGCTCGACGAGGAGAATACGATGCTTGGTCTTTTGAACCAAGACTTTATGGGATAACGTAATGAGTAAGTCAGATTTCGAACTGGAATTTATGGGGTTACGGGGACGTAACCATGTTTTAAGGGGGATGAGATTGTAAAATCTTAAAGATTTTGATAGTCGTTGTGATCTGGCTAATTGGTGTGTTGTGATTGTTTGTATATATTTGGTAATCTTGATTACTTATGTTACGCATTTTTTTTGGTGTTTCGTGAAGTGCCCTTAAATAAAGTTGTATGTCAAACTTTGGGGACAAAGTTTTCTTAACGAGGATAGATTGTAACAATTCGTGTTTTAAAACTTATATAAGTCCTACTTATGATTGTTTATGCTTGTTATATTTTCTTACCGTTATGGGGTGGTGAACTTCGGGACGAAGTTCATTTTAAGGGGGAAAGACTGTAATACCCTGTTTTCCTTTTAATATTTATTATTTATATTGACGAGTCAAGAGTATTTGAACGTTAGTATTCGTTAATTAAGTATTCGTTATTAATTTATCGAATAAGTTCTTTTATATTTTATATGATATTAGTGATATGTCGAGTAGGTGTAATAGTTGGTATATCGCGTGTTTTAGATAGTTGTTGGGCCTAGAATTTCGTGCCAATACACAGCCCATCTCAAGTAACAAAACACAAAACACCTCAGTTATCATATCAGCCGTCTTCCATAGCAACCAAAAAAAAAACCCTACCTCTAACCTAATCTACCCTACCTCACGCACTCACGTCACTGCCACCATACCAGAGTTGAAGGAGGCGGGTTCACACGGTGGTCTAAGGAGGCCTAGGGGTGGTCGATTGCTCAGGGAAGGAACAATGTTGAACTGGTACATCTCGTTATATCTGTGTGTCCTCTTGTTACTCGCTGTTTTTATAACTAATGACCATGTCAATAGCTTCTGATCTTAATGCATTATAAGTCTATGTAATACATACTCCCTCCGAGTCATAGTAATGGTTCCTTTACCTTTATGCACAAAAAATAAGGAAATGATTCTAAACCACACAAAACACCCTACCCCACACTGAATTGATTTTGGACCACAAAAAAGTTACTAAAAATGGAAATAGGAACCATCACTAAACTCGCACCAAAAAGGAAGTAAGAACCATTACTCCGACTCGGAGGGAGTATAACATATTCATCTTTTCTAAACCACCATAGGACCACCATAACCGCCTCTAAAGTCGCCATGAAAGTCGTTCGTAACTGATGTATGTATACTCTGTTTTGCTTACGTCTTTTGTCGGGTATTTTGTGCTACTTCTGGTCACGTTCTGTGGTTCGATTTTTATTGTCGGGTAAGAGTCTTGATAACTGGTTGTTGGTGGTGTTTATTGGTGGTTCTGGGGTGGCGTGTGGTGTTTGGGAGAGAGAGAGAGACAGTCGGGAATGGGTGGCAGGGAGAAGTGCAGAAAAACGCTGCTTGTGTCAGGGGGGTTTTGTGAGGTCTGTTCTGGCAGTTTGTGAGGGGTCGAAGCTTGTTGCCTGTCACCAAGGGGTCGGGTGGAGTGTAAGGTGTCGGAAGTGGCAAGTGGTGGTGATGATAGTGGTGTTGGTTGGTGTTAACGGAGTGTGTTCAGAGGGGAGGTAACACGGATAAACACAGAAACTGGGTTTTGGTTTGTGACCTACGTGTTTGGGACTGATGTCGAGGTCAGTCATGGTTGAGTTTAGGGTAGTAGTCAGGGTCAATAGTTGCACTGTGGTTCAGGGGTAATCCAGCTGAGAATGCTGAGGAGCTGGATGTTTTGGAAGCAGAGATAGAGGAATATGAGCTGACTGGGGAAGAGGATGAGAAGCTCATAAGCTTGGCTAATGCTAACCTGGTAAACATGTGTTATGATATTGGTTCTGATTCTGTTCATGCCATTGAGGTAAAGGTACCAGAGCGTAAGCCACTTCCTCCTAATCTTAAGTATGTTTTCCTTGATGATACTGAGCAGTACCCTGCAATTGTTAGTGCAAAACTTGATCCTAACCAACTTTCTGTCTTGATGACTGTTCTCAAAAAGAACAGGAAAGCTTTAGGTTATTCTTTGGATGACATTAAGGGCATCAGCCCTGATGTTTGCATGCATAGGATAGAGTTAGTGTAATACCCTATATATTAGCCTCGGTCAATGACAGTCATACCGTGTTTATACAAGTATTTCAAATGGAAACGTTAATAAAATATTTTACGTAAACTGTTACTATTTTATAAATCGTATTGCTATGATTATTTCGTATTTCATAATGATTTTATATTTGGCGATTATTTCTTAAAATGACATTTCATTCGTATTTCTTTAATTTTGATAATATAATTATAATTAAATATATTTCATATTTCATATTTATTTCTCATCTATACTTGTTTTATATTTTATCAAGACGAGGTATAATTTCAATTTATTTGACACGTAACTGCTAGTTGATACGATAATTATTTTAATATATCATGCTGACTTGTAACACTATTTTGATATATAATTTATATTTAATTTATATTTAATTATTTTGGTTATAAGTACTCGTAAGTTTAAGTTACGTGTTTGGGCTATACTTGATGCGTAATTCAGCAAGTTTAACGATGGTAATGTGCTCGTTTATCCTTAGTCGAGTCGAGAACGTAATTTTGATAGTATAGTATGCGTGATGGACTAGTAAACGTGGGCTTATTCGATTTGTGTGTAGTGTGAAACGTGACCCCTCACCCAATAAGCAAACCCTACACAACATTCAAACCCTAATCATCATACCCCAATTCTGCCCCATCGACATCGCAACTGCCTCCATCAACATTTACCAAAACGAGTATAGAATTGAGGATAACACGAGTAGGGAAGCAACGCTTGAACAACTTTCACAACCCTCGTTTCCACCCTTGCACGACGGTAAGTTACACCCTCGTTCTTGCACTTTTAGACCATCGAATAAGTGTGTCGTGGTTGTCAGTAATCTGTGTAAGACCCTTAACATGTTTATGACCGTCAAAGAACAATTGGACCACCGTGAGTGCCACCTTGACCACCGCTAATGTTGACAGTAACAAGTTTGCGATTATACTCTGTTTCGTTTTTGTTCGTATTCGAGTTCTGTTCTGGGTTGTGTCTTAGTACGAATTGATGGGTTATGGTAGGGGGAAGTTGATAGTCTAGAGTGGTGGTTGCGGGGTGGTGTTGGGTGGCCGGAGTACCACCGGAAAGTGGTGGTTTTGACGCGTGAAAATAGGGCAGGAACAGGGGTGTTGGGCGTGTTCAGCGGGTATTCAAGACGCGTTTGTGTTGTTTCATGGGAGAGCGAGGACTCTTGTTTACCCCCCCCCCCCCCCCCTGGAACCACCGTGGGTCAGTGGTGACGATGGTGGTGACCAGAGGCGGTGTGGGGCTTGGTGGTGAGAGAAATAATTGGGAGAAGGAGGGGGTGTACACGGGGAATGGCTGGAAAACAGGGGTGTCGGTTTTGCGCAGGCTGCTTTGAAAGCCTGTTCAGGGCGGTTAGGGTGGTCGAAGGTGGTGGAAAATGGGTGGATGTAGTAGACAGTGGTATAGGCTAGAGGTTAGGGCTGTTGGTGATGGCTGTGGGTGGCTAGGAACGGGTTGGTGGTGTCGTAAAGTGTAATACCCCATATTTTATCATGATATTTATTATTGTAATTGACGTATTGATCATACTCTTTTTCTCATAATTCGTAATGATGAGTCATAATTATAATTGTAATACCCCGTTTTCCTTTTAATATTTATTATTTATATTGACGAGTCAAGAGTATTTGAACGTTAGTATTCGTTTATTAAGTATTCGTTATTAATTTATCGAATAAGTTCTTTTATATTTTTATATGATATTAGTGATATGTCGAGTAGGCGTAATAGTTGGTATATCGTGTTTTAGATAGTTGTTGGGCCTAGAATTTCGTGCCAATACACAGCCCATCTCAAGTAACGAAACACAAAACACCTCAGTTATCATATCAGCCGTCTTCCATAGCAACCAAAAAAAAAAACCCTACCTCTAACCTAATCTACCCTACCTCACGCACTCACGTCACTGCCACCATACCAGAGTTGAAGGAGGCGGGTTCACACGGTGGTCTAAGGAGGCCTAGGGGTGGTCGATTGCTCAGGGAAGGAACAATGTTGAACTGGTACATCTCGTTATATCTGTGTGTCCTCTTGTTACTCGCTGTTTTTATAACTAATGACCATGTCAATAGCTTCTGATCTTAATGCATTATAAGTCTATGTAATACATACTCCCTCCGAGTCATAGTAATGGTTCCTTTACCTTTATGCACAAAAAATAAGGAAATGATTCTAAACCACACAAAACACCCTACCCCACACTGAATTGATTTTGGACCACAAAAAAGTTACTAAAAATGGAAATAGGAACCATCACTAAACTCGCACCAAAAAGGAAGTAAGAACCATTACTCCGACTCGGAGGGAGTATAACATATTCATCTTTTCTAAACCACCATAGGACCACCATAACCGCCTCTAAAGTCGCCATGAAAGTCGTTCGTAACTGATGTATGTATACTCTGTTTTGCTTACGTCTTTTGTCGGGTATTTTGTGCTACTTCTGGTCACGTTCTGTGGTTCGATTTTTATTGTCGGGTAAGAGTCTTGATAACTGGTTGTTGGTGGTGTTTATTGGTGGTTCTGGGGTGGCGTGTGGTGTTTGGGAGAGAGAGAGAGACAGTCGGGAATGGGTGGCAGGGAGAAGTGCAGAAAAACGCTGCTTGTGTCAGGGGGGTTTTGTGAGGTCTGTTCTGGCAGTTTGTGAGGGGTCGAAGCTTGGTGCCTGTCACCAAGGGGTCGGGTGGAGTGTAAGGTGTCGGAAGTGGCAAGTGGTGGTGATGATAGTGGTGTTGGTTGGTGTTAACGGAGTGTGTTCAGAGGGGAGGTAACACGGATAAACACAGAAACTGGGTTTGGGTTTGTGACCTACGTGTTTGGGACTGATGTCGAGGTCAGTCAAGGTTGAGTTTAGGGTAGTAGTCAGGGTCAATAGTTGCACTGTGGTTCAGAGGTCGCAACCACGGTGGTGTGGTGGTGTTTCGGGCGGTGAAAGGGTTGTCGAAGGAGCTGTAAAGTGGGCTGGTCGGAGGGTTGTACGGGCTGTTTGATTCTTTGCTTGGCTTGTTGTTACGTTTTATTACTATGGTTATTATTATTATTATTATTATTGTTACAATTATATGTGGTATTGTTATTAATCTTATTTTATCATTATTGTTGATATTGTGATTGGAGTATATTAGTTTATTAAAGTTTTAACAATTGTTTTTAATCTTATAAATTATTATTACTAATAACAAGATTGGTGTTGACATAAAAACTAATTGTTGTTTGTAGTAGTGTTGATATCATGACTGAATTATTATTAGTGTTGTTATGAATTGTAATGTCATGATAAGGGTGTTTTGATATTATTGTTATTTTTACTAGTCATATTATTGGCGATTATTGAGATTAATATGTTTGTCAATGGGCGTTGTGATTATTATTAGTTACTTATATTGTTATTGTTTGATTTAGTGATATTTGGCTATTTGAATCCCTACTATATTTAGTAAGTCTATATATAGTAAGTCTATACGTAGAAAGCTTATAATTGACTAATGATGATTGATATGAAAAAAAAAATGGGTTAATGTTAATTAGTATGTATGTGAGTATGTTGATATATTTAGTTACAGTGTGGGATAAGTGTATCATCTATAAACGTGGTCGAATAATTTTAGTAGTATTTGGTGGTATGATTAGATGTTGATACTACGTACTATTTATAGGAAATGAGTTCGAGGTGGAACCATTCTAGCGGCAGTTCGGTTGTCGCTCTGCAACTTCAGGTAGGGGAATATATTATGATTCATGTTATGACAGGAAATGTGTAAGTGATGCTTATTACGAGTTTGATATAATTGATTATTACTGTACTGCGGATTGAACTGTTATTATTGATCACTGTGGAGATCGGGGGATGTGAATATAAAGGGTCTGTGATTGGTGCAGAGATAAAGGGTCTGTGTTTGGTGCGGAGATAAAGGGTCTGTGATTGGTGCGGAGATAAAGGGTCTGTGTTTGGTGCGGAGATAAAGGGTCTGTGATATGGAGTGGAGTATATTGGGTCTTGTGATCGGGGCGGAGTTTATTTGGTGTTGGATCGGTGCGGAGAAGGGATGATTGATCCCAATGTATTTATGATAGTATTGTTATTTATGTGTTGTCTGCTTTACCTACTCAACCTCGCGGTTGACCCTGTGTATTCGTGTGACACCTACGATGATCCGGAATGGGGAGTAGATTTTTCAGGTCAGTGACAGATGGATTAGGAGCTTGGGCATGGAGAGAGACATGGCTTGGACTTACTTAGAATTAGATCACCTTTAGATATCTTCAGTTGTACTTTTATTTTATCAAAGTTTAGACCTCGTAGTTGCTGTAATATCAAGTTTAAAATTAATCGGTTTTTATATATATAAAGTACTTTGGTTTGTTTACCTTGTTATTCACTACCTCGGATATTCCGAGATGGTAACAGTCCTATTTATTTGAGAATGTCTTGCTAAAGGCTCTTTAATAAATGGGGGTGTTACAATAATCTACTCAATACGTATTTACTGTTAACATAATGTGTATAATTAATTGTATCTACTCGTTTATTTTAAACTATGTGTTTCGTTGAGTTTAAGTTACGGGTTACGAACGGGTTATGTCATGAAGGGCTTCGATATGCATGATTGGGCTTGGGCTTGGTAGGGAACCGTGTATGGGGATAAAAATAAACCCACACAAACCCACGACATCACAAACCATAAAATAAACCCACACAAACCCATGACATCACAAACCCTAAAAATAATAAACACCCACAAACCGTGTATGAACAACATACGGATAGACAAACAAACCATCCATCGACACAACCTATCAAACCCTACTCTCCCCTCTGCCTCTTCAACGTGAAACAAAACCTACCCTCGAACCTGCCTCCATACCCCGTATACCAGGAATCTGAGTGTAGAGTTGGGGAAGAAGAAAGGAAGGGACAAGGGCAGCCATGATTTGTGAGTGATGGAGTTATCACCATCATCGTTCTTTTAGACGTCGATATAGTAAGTATTTAATAACCTTGTATCAGTTTATTACATGAGTCGTGTTTTATGCGTAATCCAGTACTGTGCATAACATGTTTATCGCTTTTAGATCGTCATAGAACCACCGCCATAACGTTTGTACTCTGTTTTTGCGTGTTGCTCATATCTCGTGGTTGGTTGCTAGATTCGTTTATGCTGGGTTTGGTTCGTGTCGTGGGTTATGGGTTATGGTAGTGGGAGGTTTATGGGTTGTTTTGGGTGGTTGAAGAGGGTGTCTTGTGGTCGGAGCACCACCAGGAAAGTGAGTCATGAGTTCGAATCGAAAACAAGGGAGAACAGGGATCGCGATAGCAGGGTGTTTGAGGGTGCTTTTCAGGGGGTTAGAATAGGGTCGAGGGCTCGTGGTCACCACCAGGAGAGTCGTGGGTGGTGGGTGGTTCCGAGGGTAACATCAGGTGGTGGTTGGGGTGGTTATGCTGGTGGCTGGGGTCACATTTCCAGGGCACCCACGCTGCTGGTGTTTGGATATAAGGGTTGATGGTGGTGAGTCATGATAGTTGCTGGGGCTGTCGACGGTAGGAGCTGGCAAGGGTTTGGTCGAAGGGGGTTGTCTAGGGGTTCACCGGAGTACAAGGCTGCCAACCACCATGGTGAGGTGGTGGTTAAGGCGGCAGGGAGAGGTTTTGGGGGCTGGAAAGTAAGGGTCGTGAGGGTCTGTTTACGGTGTTGGCTGACTTGTTATGGGTAAGCGTTTTTCGTGTAAGGTTGGGTTTGGTTCTTAGTTATAATACCTATTATTGGTTATCTCATTACTATAATTATTATTACTATATAGTGTTATTATTGATCTTATTATTATTATCATTATATTATTAGTATTATTATTATTATTGGTTGTTATAATTGATATTAGTATTATTATGGTTATTACTAGTACAAATGTTTTAGTATATAGTCATAGTTATGTGACTTTACTAGTTTGGAAATCTCTAATTTGGGCAAGGTTGCTATTTATGGAAAGTTTCTATTTCAGGAAACTTTCTTCTTTTAGAAGTCACGGTATTTAGTATCTTTGTTATTCTAAAATAGGGGTTAGGTAAAGGTTATTAATCGCTAAATAATATATGTTTAGGTGACGGTATCCGCGGGGAACATTTCTAGCGGCTGTTCGGTTGTCATTCTGCAATTTGAGGTAGGGGAATACCGTATGCCTGCTGATGAGTTATTTGAGTGTTAATCGTTGTTAACAATGTTGATCTTATTATATTGAATGATTGATATATTGCTTTATTTGATTGAATAATTCTGTTACACGATACGATGTGACGAATAATGGGTCTTGTGATATGGAGCGGAGTATATTGGGTCTTGTGACTGGTGTGGAGTATATTGGGTCTTGTGATCGGTGCGGAGTTTATTTGGTGTTGGATCGGTGCGGAGTTTATTTGGTGTTGGATCGGTGCGGAGTTTATTTGGTGTTGGATCGGTGCGGAGTTTATTTGGTGTTGGATCGGTGCGGAGTTTATTTGGCGTTGGATCGGTGCGGAGTTATTTGGCGTTGGATCGGTGCGGAGTTATTTGGCGTTGGATCGGTGCGGAGTATATTATATTGTTGTCTTATTTATTTTTCCTCTACTCAACCTCGTGGTTGACCCTGTGTATTCGTGTGACACCTGCGATGATCCGTGATGGGGAGCAGATTTGACAGGAAAGTTGGTGCTGTGGGAGCATGGGATGGCGTGAGCACTTGGATGGACCGACTTAGATGTAGATCACATACTTTGTAGTTATCAGTTGTACTTTAATTCGCTGTGTAGAATTTGTAACATCAAAGTTTAAATTTTATCAACTTTTATATAAAGTGCTTTGGTTTGATTTACTTTGTTATTCACTACCTCGGGTCTTCCGAGACGGTAACAACTCAATTTACTGAGGAGGTCTTGCTAAAGGCTCCTTAATAAATTGGGGTGTTACATATAGTAGGGCGCGCGAGTAGGTTACGGAGTTGCTGCCATTGTTTTCGTTATGTTCTGATTTTGGGTGTGTCGTGGGCCTAGGCCTGTAAGTGGCTGCAATGTTGTGTTTATTATTATTATTATTATTATTATTACTATTATTATCATTATTATTATTATATTATTATTATAAGTATTGTTGTTATTGTTGTTTTTGGCTATATGTGTTATTATTATTATATTATTGTTGTTAGTATACTATTATTATATGTTATTATTAATATATTTTTTTATTGTTTATTTTATTAGTAAAGGTTTGTTTATGATATTGAATAGATAAGTGTTTTTTTTTTTTTTTGGTGAAATGTGAGTATATATTATATATATCAAAAAATTACAAAGAGGTCCTGGGTTCAAGCCCCCGGTCAGGCATTACATTCTTTGATAACAATATTGAAACCAGTCATTAGCCTGATCAGAATCAAGCTCCAGCTCTTTCTTCAGTCTATTCCTCACTTCAGAGACTATCCTCTCAGCTACTTGTTCAGGCCTGTGTATGCACTCTTGGGCTCGAGCATTATTCCTTTGAAACCAGATGTGATAGTGAAAGGCATTAAGCATGGCAACACGAACTTTCCACTTAAATGAACTCTTGGGGGCATCACTGATAGAGGCCACAGTAGGAAACTGAACACCAAACCAGTGGCATAACAATAACTGAATTCTGATAGTGTACTGACATTCCTCAAAAAGGTGTGTAATAGTTTCAGTTTGAGCTTGGCATATGAGGCAGAGGTCATCTGGGCAACAACCAATGCTATATAATTTTTGCTTTGTGTTCATACCTGCCTGCAGCCTGAGCCAGGTGATTAGAGCATGTTTAGGTATGTTGAACTTGTTCCAAACTATGGTAGACCATGGCTGTTTTGGATGATTCTGACATAGCCAAGAGTAGCAGCTCTTTATAGTAAAACCCTGCGGGTTATGGTCCCAGATGTTGAAGGTGAAGCCTTCCTTGATTCTATTCTTTACTTTGCAAATAGTTTTCCAACCCCAAGGAGTATCAGGTGCAGGCATATAGTCCTCCCAATTCTGATTTTTCAGGTAGACATCACTGATCCATTTAATCCACAGTCTGTCTGCCTTGCTATAGACCCAACTCACCAACTTCCCCACTGCTGCAACATTCCATAACTCTGCATTCTTAATGCCCAAGCCTCCTTCATCCTTTGGCAAGGTTACCTTTTCCCAAGCTACAAGAGGAACCCTGTGAAACTCTGTGGTGCTAGCCCAGAGAAAGTTCCTGCAAATGGCACTGATTCTGTTTATCACACTCTTGGGGATCACAAACATCTGAGCCCAGTAGTTATGCAAAGAGTTTAACACAGAGTTGATTAAAGTAACTCTCCCAGCATAGGAGAGCTTCTTAGCACCAATCCCTCTAATCCTGGCTGCTGAATAGATAAGTGTTAAATGAATTTTTTTTATGCAAGAATGTGACGGCTATCAATAGTTCGGGTATATTTTCTATATTCGTTTATTCAAATGGAATTGGTTATGAAAGTAATAAGAACGAGTTGTTTGAGTTAATTGAAGTAGTAATATTCAATACGGTCTCGTTATGCGTGATATATTATTTAGATAATTAATTTGAATAATTGATATATTATATTAATTTGCGGAATTGTATTAGTTAGTGATTACGAATATTATATTTGTTAGGTGACGATTTTGAGGTGGCATAGTTCTGTTTACCTGTTGGCTTGCTATTGGATGATTTTTCTATCCAGGTAGGATACACTGACCCTATAATTTATGATGTGTTATGAATGAATGTTGGATTGTGTTATGGATGCCGAGCATGATTTATATGAGAATGGTATTGGTTGGATTGAGTGTTGTTTATTATTATTGGTACGCGCATTGCATTATTTGATAGCATGATTGAATAATTATATCGTTGCATTCATGAGCATAGCATATGCATTGGTTACTGAGAAAGTTATGGTCAGATATTGTTCTGATATAAAGCCCAGGGTGGTTCTGCAGACCAGGCCTGGTGTCTTATCAGCTATTGAGCTGGTGTTCGGCGACGGCCGAATATAGTCTGCCAGGAGGTTCGGTATGGCTGGGTGTTACGGGTTTGAGATTGAGAATTGAGATTGAGCTCGAGCATATCATGTCATTGGCATATCATTATTGTTGCATTATTTATTATTGTGTTGTCCTACTCAACCGCGAGGTTGACAGTGTATTCGTGTACACCTACGATGATCCGGAATAGGGAGTAGATTCTACAGGTCAGAGACAGATGGATTAGGAGCTTGGGCATGGAGAGAGACATGGCTTGGACCTACTTAGATCTATATCACATACTTAGATGTTATCAGTTGTATTTCTTTTTATTCCTTGCGTAGTAATTGTATATCAAAAGTTTAAATTTAATCAGTTTTATATAAAGTACTTTGGGTTGTTTTACTCTGTTATTTACTACCTCGGACATTCCGAGATGGTAACAACCCTAATTATTTGAGAATGTCTTGCTAAAGGCTCTTAAATAAATGGGGGTGTTACAAAGTGGTATCAGAGCGAACGATTCTCAGGCCTAAACCAAACGAAAAATAATGAACATAGGAAGAGTCTAATAAAATGAACCCTAGGTTAGTAACTGTTAGGAGCCCCAGGATTGGGATGAGTTAGGGGCCCCCTCAAACCAAGCCACTGACCCTTTCAGTCTAACCTGGTAACCCTTGAGAGATGTAGAGCGTGGGTAGTATAGAATAAAGGACAAGACCCTATATATATATATATATATATATATATATATATATATATATATATATATATATATATTGTACTAACGTTTCCGCAGAAAAGGAATGAGGTAAGTATGATGTGAATATGGTTGGAGATCTGTGTTGTATAAAATTTATAGTGAATGTTGATTGAGATATATGACTCCCAAGTATTGAGAACATGAGTATGTGAATATGAGTATGGATCTATATTTATTGAGCCATAGATAGAGTGATGTGATCACATGATTAGTCTTCTGACATGTCCATATGATATCTGGTTATTAAATGACTATCGTAATTATGTAATATATTGGCTGGTATTTGAATATGAATGATCATATTTATGTGTTATAGTAATTCAGGTCTAGTGATATGCGGGATGTGATGCCCCAAGCCATGAGTGTCATATAGTTATGTGTTACGTTTGTATATACATGTATATATATTCAGTCATTTAGTCGATCTACATTTCTGTTTCGCAATCTTTACCGCGTTCTAGATGACAATTACATCTTGAAATGATGAATAAATGTTAATATGGTGCAACGTGGCTTCTATGCTTCGAAGATATGTCAACATGCTTGGGAGAAGAATGGTTGTATGTAAATATGATAATGTGAAGGGATTTAAGAATTAAAAAAAAAAAAAAAAAAAAAAAAAAAATAATTGATAAATTTTCAGAATGTTACCTTGTTTGTACGGCTGCCATTTAAAATGTGTTTTCTATATGAATGTGAAAAATTTATGTGTGATAACCTTCTTATTTTGCTTCTCAATGCTTTTGGTTTCATGTGTATACGAATTACATTTTGCGAGAAATAAATATTTTGTCGACAGTGGTCAACTTGTTACTGCACAGTTCTGTTTTGACCCATGTTTTCGCAAAGGAAATGATTTAAAACGTTATTATTGTTTGTGCATAATTCCAACTCCACTACTTAGGATATTCATTCATGTTTTCAAAATGATTAGCCACATAAAATCTTAATGAGTAGTTATTTAATTGTGATTTTTGCAAGTTGCCTAATTTTTGTCTAATTGCTGTAAAGTTTCTGTTCAGACCAACAGAGTTGAAAAAAAAAATTTGTTTTAAATAATTCCCTTAAGTTGTGCATTTGATTATTTTTTTTCTATGATTAGTGAATTCGTTATATTTCTCAAAACTATAATGGTTCAGAAAATGGTTGGACGGTTATTTAATTATAATTTTTGGAAGTTGCAACATGATGTTTGTTGTTGAAATTGTAAGTTATGTGAGTTTTCAATATAAAAGTTTAATCAAATATGAATTATATTATGTAACCATGTAATATTCTGATATGACATTAGTAGCATGAATAGTAGACATATTATATGGACATGAACTTTATTATATGATAATATAACCTTACTTATTTTGGTAAGCTTTATATAAAGTTAGTTTTATTTATGCCGAAGCTATTGTTATGCCACAAGGTGGACTACATATTGTTATGTTTAAATCTGATCACAATGTATTGAATGAGTAATCTAGTTGACATGTGAATTATGGAAGTGCTAGTCTTGCTTTCGATCTGTAGCTTGTAAAATCGTCAATTGATTCGTGTTTATAAATTGCAATTATTTACAACTTCATTGTCTGAAAGTTTCAAAATGTTTTCAAGGTGATAATCCATGATAAAGCTGATGTTGATAATTATGGTAATTCTTTTGCAACATGACAAAATCTGTAGCTACGTGTTTATGAAATTATGCTTGAATATGAAATTGTTCCGCAAGATATAAACCTCTTATTTTGCAAGTCATGTTTATTAGTTTTATGATAAATGATGTAATGTGAGTGGATGAGAAGTGTAGCTAAGCGATTTTAACCCATTTATATCTAGAAATGCTAAGTTGTCTTGCTAGTCTAAGATTGGAGGATACCTCGTCAAATAAGTCAATGCTCCATGTTTAATTACATTGGTTAAACTTTGCTTTATGCCTTTTCTAGAATATGATTTTTGCTTCTACAGTAGGATCATGAGAACGAAATGTTTAATTTGTCAATTATGAACTGTGAGTTAGCTGATTGTCTACATTGGTGTAAATATGTTAAGTTTATGTTAAAAATTTAAGGGTATGTAGGTACTAGTTACCTTGATTTTGTTTTATTTCTTAGCGTGAAATTGACAAATATGTTTTGTGCTTTAAAAGACGGATGCTAGTTGCCTACTATAGAGTACTTAACGTATCGGATGATTGTGACTGTTGTTTTGACGACCTTTTGAACTCTGAATGTGAAATTTTATAATGGGGTTACGGGGACGTAACCGTGTTTTAAGGAGGATAAGATTGTAAAATATTGATGGTTTACAATCTGGCTAAGTGGTATGTTATGATTGGCTGACTGAGATTGACCATGCATGGAGTCTGCTGTTTTAATTCGTTATGTTTCGGTTCTTTAAGTGTCACATACTTATGTCGTATGTTAAACTTTGAGGACAAAGTTTCTTAAGGGGGATAGAATGTAACACTTCGCGTAATAGATCTTATGTATATGTCCTACTCGTGTTTGTCTTATGCTTGTGGGTGCCTAGTTATCGTTACGGGGTGGCGAACTTCGGGACGAAGTTCATTTTAAGGAGGGAAGACTGTAATACCCTGTATATTAGCCTCGGTCAATGACAGTCACACCGTGTTTATACAAGTATTTCAAATGGAAACGTTAATAAAATATTTTACGTAAACTGTTACTATTTTATAAATCGTATTGCTATGATTATTTCGTATTTCATAATGATTTTATATTTGGCGATTATTTCTTAAAATGACATTTCATTCGTATTTCTTTAATTTTGATAATATAATTATAATTAAATATATTTCATATTTCATATTTATTTCTCATCTATACTTGTTTTATATTTTATCAAGACGAGGTATAATTTCAATTTATTTGACACGTAACTGCTAGTTGATACGATAATTATTTTAATATATCATGCTGACTTGTAACACTATTTTGATATATAATTTATATTTAATTTATATTTAATTATTTTGGTTATAAGTACTCGTAAGTTTAAGTTACGTGTTTGGGCTATACTTGATGCGTAATTAAACAAGTTTAACGATGGTAATGTGCTCGTTTATCCTTAGTCGAGTCGAGAACGTAATTTTGATAGTATAGTATGCGTGATGGACTAGTAAAGGTGGGCTTATTCGATTTGTGTGTAGTGTGAAACGTGACCCCTCACCCAATAAGCAAACCCTACACAACATTCAAACCCTAATCATCATACCCCAATTCTGCCCCATCGACATCGCAACTGCCTCCATCAACATTTACCAAAACGAGTATAGAATTGAGGATAACACGAGTAGGGAAGCAACGCTTGAACAACTTTCACAACCCTCGTTTCCACCCTTGCGCGACGGTAAGTTACACCCTCGTTCTTGCACTTTTAGACCATCGAATAAGTGTGTCGTGGTTGTCAGTAATCTGTGTAAGACCCTTAACATGTTTATGACCGTCAAAGAACAATTGGACCACCGTGAGTGCCACCTTGACCACCGCTAATGTTGACAGTAACAAGTTTGCGATTATACTCTGTTTCGTTTTTGTTCGTATTCGAGTTTTGTTCTGGGTTGTGTCTTAGTACGAATTGATGGGTTATGGTAGGGGGAAGTTGATAGTCTAGAGTGGTGGTTGTGGGGTGGTGTTTGGTGGCCGGAGTACCACCGGAAAGTGGTGGTTTTGACGCGTGAAAATAGGGCAGGAACAGGGGTGTTGGGCGTGTTCAGCGGGTATTCAAGACGCGTTTGTGTTGTTTCATGGGAGAGCGAGGACTCTTGTTTTCCTCCCCTGGAACCACCGTGGGTCAGTGGTGCGATGGTGGTGACCAGAGGCGGTGTGGGGCTTGGTGGTGAGAGAAATAATTGGGAGAAGGAGGGGGTGTACACGGGTAATGGCTGGAAAACAGGGGTGTCGGTTTTGCACAGGCTGCTTTGACAGCCTGTTCAGGGCGGTTAGGGTGGTCGAAGGTGGTGGAAAATGGGTGGATGTAGTAGACAGTGGTATAGGCTAGAGGTTAGGGCTGTTGGTGATGGCTGTGGGTGGCTAGGAACGGGTTGGTGGTGTCGTAAAGTAGGGCGCGCGAGTAGGTTACGGAGTTGCTGCCATTGTTTTCGTTATTTTCTGATTTTGGGTGTGTCGTGGGCCTAGGCCTGTAAGTGGCTGCAATGTTGTGTTTATTATTACTATTATTATTATTATTATTATTATTATTATTATTATTATTATTATTATTATTATTACTATTATTATCATTATTATTATTATATTAGTATTATAAGTATTGTTGTTATTGTTGTTTTTGGCTATATGTGTTATTATTATTATATTATTGTTGTTAGTATACTATTATTATATGTTATTATTAATATATTTTTTTATTGTTTATTTTATTAGTAAAGGTTTGTTTATGATATTGAATAGATAAGTGTTAAATGAAATTTTTTTATGCAAGAATGTGACGGCTATCAATAGTTCGGGTATATTTTCTATATTCGTTTATTCAAATGGAATTGTTTATGAAAGTAATAAGAACGAGTTGTTTGAGTTAATTGAAGTAGTAATGTTCAATACGGTCTCGTTATGCGTGATATATTATTTAGATAATTAATTTGAATAATTGATATATTATATTAATTTGCGAAATTGTATTAGTTAGTGATTACTAATATTATATTTGTTAGGTGACGATTTTGAGGTGGCATAGTTCTGTTTACCTGTTGGCTTGCTATTGGATGATTTTTCTATCCAGGTAGGATACACTGACCCTATACTTTATGATGTGTTATGAATGAATGTTGGATTGTATTATGGATGCCGAGCATGATTTATATGAGAATGGTATTGGTTGGATTGAGTGTTGTTTATTATTATTGGTACGCGCATTGCATTATTTGATAGCATGATTGAATAATTATATCGTTGCATTCATGAGCATAGCATATGCATTGGTTACTGAGAAAGTTATGGTCAGATATTGTTCTGATATAAAGCCCAGGGTGGTTCTGCAGACCAGGCCTGCTGTCTTATCAGCTATTGAGCTGGTGTTCGGCGACGGCCGATTATAGTCTGCCGGGAGGTTCGGTATGGCTGGGTGTTACGGGTTTGAGATTGAGAATTGAGATTGAGCTCGAGCATATCATGTCATTGGCATATCATTATTGTTGGATTATTTATTATTGTGGTGTCCTACTCAACCGCGAGGTTGATAGTGTATACGTGTACACCTACGATTATCCGGAATGGGGAGTATATTCTACAGGTCAGAGACAGATGGATTAGGAGCTTGGGCATGGAGAGAGACATGGCTTGGACCTACTTAGATCTATATCACATACTTAGATGTTATCAGTTGTCTTTCTTTTTATTCCTTGCGTAGTAATTGTATATCAAAAGTTTAAATTTAATCAGTTTTATATAAAGTACTTTGGGTTGTTTTACTCTGTTATTTACTACCTCGGACATTCCGAGATGGTAACAACCCTAATTATTTGAGAATGTCTTGCTAAAGGCTCTTAAATAAATGGGGGTGTTACAGTTAGAGGAAGGGCATAAGCCCTACAGACAGGGTCAACGTAAGTTGAACCCAAAGATGCAGGAGGTAGTTATGGCAGAGGTGATGAAACTCGATGCAGGTATTATTTCTACAGTTGGCAACTCCAAGTGGGTTAGCCCAGTTCAGGTGGTTCCTAAGAAAGGAGGGACCACCGTGGTTAAAAATGATAAAAATGAATTAATACCGACTAGAGTTGTGACAGGGTGGCGGATGTGCATTGATTATAGACAGTTAAATGCCACCAGCAAGAAAGACCACTTCCCCCTCCCATTTTTTGACCAGATGACTGAAAGACTTGCATCTAATAAATTCATTTTTTTTCTGGATGGATTTTCAGGTTTCTTCCAGATTCCCATACATCCTGACGATCAGAGTAAGACTACATTTACTTGCCCACAAGGTGTTTTTGCATATCGTAGAATGCCTTTTGGGTTGTGTAATGCCCCTGCCACCTGTCAAAGGTGCATGATGGGAATCTTTTCTGATTTTATTGAGAACATTATGGAGGTATTTATGGATGATTTCTCAGTTTACGGTAATGAGTTTGATCAATGCTTAGCTAACCTTGATAAAGTTGTGCAGCGTTGTATTGATGTGAACCTTGTCTTGAATTGGGAAAAGTGTCAGTTTATGGTAAATGAGGGGGTGGTGTTAGGGCATCTTATTTCTGATATGGGTATTCATGTTGATAAAGGAAAGGTGCAAGTGATTGAGCAATTACCCCCTCCTGTGAATCTTAAGGGGGTGAGAAGTTTCCTAGGTCACGCAGGTTTTTACCGGCGTTTCATTAAGGGCTTCTCTAAGGTTGCTAAACCATTTACACAGTTGATCCTTGAGGATGCTGTCTTTGAGTTCAATGATGAGTGTCCTTTAGCTTTTAACAGGTTGAAGGAAGCTCTTGTCTCAGCACCAATCATCCAGCCACCAGATTGGGATCTCCCATTTGAGATCATGTGTGATGCTAGTGACTATGACGTAGGTGTTGTGCTAGGCCAGAGGAAAAACAAGGCATTGAATGCCATTTATTATGCCAGCCGGACTCTAGATGAGACTCAAGTCAATTATTTCACCATAGAGAAGGAGCTTCTAGCAGTAATCTTTGCCTTAGAGAAATTTCGCTCCTATTTGGTAGGTAATAAGGTTATTGTTTATACTGACTATGCAGCTTTGAAGGGCCTCTTACTGAAGAAAGATGCAAAGCTAAGGCTATTGAGGTGGATACTCCTTTTGTAGGAGTTTGACTTGGAGATAAGGGATAAGAAAGGCGCGGAAAATGTGGTAGCTGACCATTTATCCCGCCTACAGCTGACTGATAGGGAAGATCCTTTACCTATTGATGATTCTTTTCCTGATGAGAGTCTATTTATCATTAATAGTTCAGGTTCTGATCCCCCTCCTTGGTATGCTGATTTTGCTAATTTTGCTGTCATAGGTAAAATCCCACCTCAGCTCTCGTGGCAGCAGAAGAAGAGGTTTGCATTTGATGCAAAACAGTACTTTTAGGACGACCCCTATGTTTTAAAAGAATGCGGAGATGGACTTATCCGGAGATGTGTCCCTCAGTGGGAGGTGAAGGACATTCTGTAAGCATGCCACTCTTCTGCCTATGGTAATCACCACGGTCCTTCTCGGACCGTGGCCAAGGTATTGCAGTCTGGTTTTTATTGGCCTACTTTACATGCTGATTATAGGAATTTTGTGAATAGCTGTGATGCTTGTCAAAGGACAGGGAATATATCGAAAAGACATGAAATGCCACAGGTTGGTATTTTAGAGGTAGAGATTTTCGATGTCTGAGGCATTGATTATCAAGAACCATTCCCAAGCAGTCAAGGTAACAGGTATATTCTTGTCGCCGTTGATTATGTGTCTAAATGGGTAGAAGCTATTGCCACTCCCCATTGTGATGCAAAAGCTGTGATTAAACTTTTCAAAAAAATCATTTTTCCTCGTTTTGGCGTCCCTATGGTTGTCATTCGTGATGGAGGTATGCATTTCAAAGAGAAACAATTGAGTGCCTTGCTAACTAAATTCGGTGTCCAACATCGTAGGGGTCTAGCATATCACCCTCAAACTAGTGGTCAAGTAGAGATCTCTAATAGAGAACTTAAGGAGACCCTAGCTAAAGTTGTTTCTAAGTCTTGGAAGGATTGGAGTCTTAAGCTAGATGATGTTTTATGGGCCTATAGAACTGCGTTCAAAACTCCAATCGCAATGTCACCATTCCGGTTGATTTATGGTAAGACTTGTCATTTACCAGTTGAGTTGGAACGCAAGTCCTGGTGGGCCATTTGTGATCTTAATCTACACCATAACCTTTCTCGGGAGAAACGTTTGTCACAGTTGAACGAGCTAGAAGAATTTAGGCTGCTGGCCTATGACAATGCCAGGATTTACAAGGAGAAAACCAAACGTTGGCATGACAAGAGGATCATAAAGCGTGATTTTCAGGTAGGTGATAAGGTTCTGCTATTTAATGCTCGTATCCGTCTTTTTCCTAGTAAGTTGAAATCCAGGTGGAGTGGACAATACACCATCACTACGGTCTCGAAATTTGGGTTAATGAATTAGAAACCTCAGCTGGTTAACGGCCAGTATGTGAAGCATTTTCATGGAGCAAATGAGTTCGTGGGGAAGGTTGAAGTCTTGTACTTCGACCCTTTATCGGATGCATCATAGTGAGGTAAAAAGTTCGTGCGGGACCTTTTAAACCAGCGCTAACCGGGAGGCAACCCGAGTAATAGTTTATGTCTTTCGTTGTTTTGTAGTTTTCCCTTGGTTTTAGTAGTTTCCCTTTCATTCTCTTTATACTTTTGACGGAAATTTTATGTTTGGGCTGAAAATCAGAATGTCAATGCCAGTAATTAGGGTCGACCGACCAGGTATCTAGGTCGACCGACCGAAGGCTTGCATAAAACAGGCTACTGGAAAAATTGAAGTAATTGGGGACTGGTCGACCGACCGAACTTGTTGGTCGATCGAACAAGTGTTGAGGAGACCGGGTTTCTTTAAGTCTAATTTTGAACTCAACCTCATTCATATTCTTCAAAATCAGAAAACCTAAACTCCCTCTCCTCAACAAAACCCTAGATCTTTCTCTCGTTCGTTCAACCACACTCTTTGCTCATTCTCTCAACTTCTCCTAATCAGGTATGTTTTTCTTTCAGTTTTTGTTTTCTTTTCGTTTTCTAGCTTCTGTGCTTTCGTTTTCATGAGTAAAACCTCTTCTTATTTCGATTTTTTTTGCATTAAGAATATACTTTACTCGTAGTTTGTTCTTTTTCAGTTTTGTTACCCTTAGATCTCGTTTTATACTTCGTTTTGTAGTTGTTAGGGTTCGTTTTGTGTTTTCCCCATTTTTCCTTGCTTGAAAACTGCTGAGATTTGTGTAACCTGAACGGTCTGTTACAGTGACCAGTCGACCGACCGGTGAATTAAGTCGGTCAACCAGTCGTGTTTTCCAGAAACCTTGCATATACCGATAGACGGTCGGTCGAGCACGGAGTGTGGTCGGTCGACCACAACACTGTTACATGAACTTTTCGTTTCTGATTTGCTAAGTTTTTCGTTAAATAACTAGGTTATCTTTTGAAGGGAGTTCAATTTTTAAGAGTGATTGTTGCATTTCTACAGATTCACCATGTTTAGGCGATTTGGAGGAAATAAGAGATCTCGCACCTCCGAAGCGAGTAGCTCGATGGGCGAAGCATGCACATCCGGGGGGCGAGCCAGCAACTCTAGGGGAATAACCGTGCAAACTACGGATAATCTACCGGACTACCCACAGGTTATCTTTCAACCCCCGAACCAAAGGGCCCGGTTCTTACATTTGTCAACTCACTGTCACGTGACAGCGACCCGCTTTCTGCATGAGCCTACGCTCACTGAGTTAGGGTGTCTTAGGGACGTCGTGGAATTGCTCAATGGTATGGGAATTTTGGGACTCATTACCACGGATGAGTTCACTTATCCCACCCTCACCCTAGAGTTCTTCTCGTCTTTCTGCTTCGACCTCGAGGCTTTGAAGGCGAAAAGTGATTTCAAGTGCATTTCCTTCCGTCTTTTTAATGTCACTTTTGCTTTGACGCTAGCGGAATTTGCAGGTTACTTGGGCTTGAGTGCTGATGGTCGCACTGGTGACCCTTTTGAGACTTATAATGTCATCTGGTCCTATATTTCTGATACCCGTGGTGGGAAGAAGAAGGGCAATTCTGTACATTTGCCTGCCCTTCGATATTTTTTGCGGTTGTTGGCCAACACTGTTTTTGGCCGGAAGGAATCCCAAAATGTTAAAAACATCGAACTTTCTATTTTGGCGGGATTCCTTAATGTGAGGCGTAGAGGTTCTTTATTCTATAATATAGCTTTTTTGGTCGCCTCTCACTTTGGGACGGTTGGGGAGGGAACCACTTTGACCACCATTGTTTGCGGTGGGTTAGTCACCTGTTGGCTAACCGCCTTGTTTTGCAGTGCCCCCGCTTTGAGGACTCTATTACTCCTCACCTCCGCCATATGGACATGCCTTATGTTAAGTCCGTGAAGTGGGTTGACCGTGACAGGTGTTGGAAGATTGATACCTACACCAGTGACCGCATTCTCAATACCTTCGCTCCACCCCTACTACCCTTTGATGACGTAGTAGAGGAGCCCAGACCACTCCTTGCTTCTTACCGCCTCCCACTTAGGGGATGGACCTTTAGAGGCTCTAGAGGAGCCGACCTTAGCACCCACCACACCGCGCATGGGACGGGCTACCCTTCCGACTTCACTGCCCCGCCCAACATTGAGATACCTGCTGTCTATGACAGCAGGTCAGTCTTACTTATGATGGCAGATCTTTGCAGGCAATTCAACAGGAAGAGTTTGGACGATGCCCTCGTCCAATACTCGATTTACACGAAGTATGCCTTGCTTGGCAAGCTCCACACAGGCCCCTGAACTCATCCCTCCTTCTACACCCCTCCGTAGGGCGGCTATGGATCCGGGGAGGCATCTGGAGCTGCATCAGGAGATGGCAGTGGATCTAAGGAGGAGGAGGAGGAGGAAGCGGAAGCGGAAGCTAGTGGGTCTGAATATGACCCTGAATATTAGATTTGAGCCCAAACCTCCCCTCTTCGACTTTCGGTTTGGGGAGGTACATGCATCTTGTAAGTCACTGGTTTTTGTTTTTTCTTTTTCCTTTAGTTTTCTTCTCTTTTCTTCCATGTTTGCTTTTACCTATCCCCAACTTTTTCTGCTGTGGATTTATGCTGATGAGCACAATGAGGGCATTGTGCGTTTTGGTTTGGGGAGGGTATATGCATCATTTTGTTGAGTCTGCATCGGTCTTTATCTCATCTGTCTTTTTCCTTTTGTTGCGTTTGCATCTTCAGTATTTCATCTTTTTTTGTCGCACGCTTATTGAATTTCAGTTTTGCATTGTTTCCGTTATTTTCTTGCATTTACACCAAAAATTTCAAAAAATACACGTTTCTTTTAGCATGTAGGTCGAGTCTGAACGGATGGTTACTATGATGATTATGCCTTAAATTTTACCTAATTGCCTCGCCTTGCATTTTCAAAATTTTCAAGCAAGTCTTTTGCATTGTCTACGAGTTTTTGTTGATTTTATGCTAAACAACTAGACTTGACTCTCTTTTGGCAAGCTACTTCAATTCTGAGTTTTAGAGCCTAATAAATCGGTGACATTCATGACCGATTTCATGTAGGATTGAGAGTAGTTTCTCCTCCTAAGGCATGTCACATAAACTTGCATAAGCATGAACTTTGTCTACTTGATACTTATATTCATTTGGGTTTGTGGTTTGTTAACACATGTGGTAGAGGTTTCCCTTTCTTGTTTGACCCATAACTCTCACATAGCCAAATTGCCTTTTCATTCCATTTACTACATCCTTAATTAGCTTACCCTAACTAAGCTAGTGACATGGTGTGTTGGGACTGTTTTGATTTATTTGGTGGTTGTGCTTCATTGAAAAAAAATGTGTGGGAATGATCAAAAAGAAAAAAAGAAAAATTTTGAGTTCAGAAATGAAAGAAAAAAGAAAAAAGAAAGAACTCAATGAAAAAAATGGGAAAAACAGAAGCTGCCTGGTATCTGAGGTGGTCGACCGACTGACATTGATGGTCGGTCGACCACAAGCACTGTACAAGAGCTGTTTCTTATGCATTGAAAAAAAAAATGAAAAGAAAAAAAGAAAGGAAAGAAAAGGAAGAGAAAGAAAAGGATTGGTGAGTAACATGCTTGTGAATTTTAAGCAGTGGTTGTTTTGAAAATAAGAATGAAAGTGTTTTTGAAGTTTGGTTTGATGGTTGTTAGCTCAGTTTAACCCCTCTTTTCCAAATTCATTCTAACCCTTTCTTACCCTTAGCGTCACAATCCAAAATTACGTCGGCATGTGTCATGGTCATTACAGTGTTGGGATGCATGTGTACGGTTGTAGAGATTTTGTTCATGTTAGATTGCGGGCATGTTCTTACTGTTGGAGCTTGTGTCCTCCACATGTAGTGTGATAACGTCATTGCACATACCCTTGTACGGACAAGTGGGAGATTGTTGGGGCTGGTGTCCTTGACAATTAAGTACAATGACTTATTAAATCTCTTTAAGGATCACAAGGGCATACTTTTGTATTATTACCAGTTGATCCACGTTTATCAATAACGGTTGGTTTGCTAGATAAGTTTGACGTTATTGTCATACGGATGGCGGTGATCAACTGGTCCCTATACGTCACACCTATAGGACACGTTTGAGAGATGTGAAGGTATGAAAATACAATCACATTTATGCCGGATATGACTAAACAGTTAGTCAGAGGTATTGACTATTAAATTAGTCAATAAGATGTTGAGATTATTATTTAATACGGATTAAATAATTTTAGCTAATACGGATTGCATGATTAATTCGTAAAATTAAATATAAACGGTTATATTTAATTAAATATTGTATTCGCGTATTAATATAAACAGTTATATTAATTTGGGTAATTATACAATATCGTAATTTTATCAGACCATTATTAATACATCGACTGCATTAATATCTGATAACATGCATACGATTTATAAACAAAACCCGCGAATAAAGTTTAGCTAAATGGGTCGAATCACAAATTAGAATAAGGTAAGAGTGGAAAGCCCACTCCTACCCTATTAGAAATTTCGGCCAAAAGAGCTACATAAGGAGGAGGACTCTCCTTATGTCAGGTACTCTTGTTTGACTGTTTAAAAAAATCTCAAGGAAAAATTAGGGTTTTGAGAGCTTTCTTCTCCCAAAACCTCAGATCTCACATCTAAAACCTAAATAGCTCTCCCAATATTGCAAGGCAGTTGGAGAGGATTTCTAGCACACGCGGCCACGTCTCATTCTAAGTCTTGGGTGCAAGTTATAGGAGGGAATTTGTGTTAATTCCTGTTCTTAGGCCTTTCGCACAAGGACCAAAGGTTGATTTCTTTTTCATGCTTTTTATTAACTTATGACTATAATCACAATTGTATGTTTCATTATAATCCTGCAAGTTTGGGGCGAATACATGCAATATTCCCCACAAGTGGTATCAGAGCCAGGCCATGCAAATTTTACCTTTGTGTTTTTCGTAAGTTTCAAAACCTGAAAAATCGTCTTCTGCCGCTAAGTCGGTCGATCGACCCCCCGTTGCGGTCGGTCGACCGCCTCCTGCGTGTTTTTCTGTTTCGACAGTTTATCTTTTGTGAGAAATCGTGTTCAGAAACTCGGTTTCGTGTTTTGTGGTCGGTCGACCTGTTTTTCGGGTCGGTCGACCATTCTGCTTTAAAAAAAAAAAAAAAAAAATTTTTTTTTTTTCGTCAGCTGGTCGGTAGACCTGTTTTTTGGGTCGGTAGACCACCCCTGTAAAAGACTCGTTTTTTTATTTTCTGAAAATAACATGTTTAATTTTCACATGGCCTTTAGTAATATACTATATACGGAAATAGTATATTATTAATTTTGTGAAACGGTTCACCCTCGTTTGATACATATTATTTTAAAACGGTTTAAAATAATAGGATTATAAACTTATTAAAATTAAAGTGGTTAAAACGGTATAATCACATAATTTTAATCCTAAAAGGTGGTTTGGTAAAAATTTGTTAATCATAATAACAGTATTATGTCATGTATGAATTTTATTTAGTTGATGCATTTTATGTATCGTCTTGTTGAATGCCTTGTGAATGCTTTCAATAACGTATTTAATTTTTGCAAACGGTTGTAACTTAGTGTGGCCTTAGAAGATTGTGTCACCGTAATGATGGGACACAGTCTTGCTTGTAATCTTGAGATCTTGAATCTCCGTTTTGGGTTTTTGCCATGTAATTACTTTTGTATTTAAATTAGAATGTATCTAGGACTACTTTTGTAATTTAAATTAGTAATTTTGTGAAGACCAAAGACAAGACGGAGACCGGATGCTCACTCCCGCTGCAAGGACCAAGATGGAACATCAAGACAAGCTTCTAGGGTCCAACGGTGGATTCCAAGTTGTTTTATGTTTATTTTGGTAGGATAGGCCACACTAGGACTTTTTATTTACGTTTATTGCTTTCATTTTATGCTTTCATCGATAATAGCTTGCATCATATTCCGCCTACAACCAAACCACCTATAACATGCCTGAAAACTGACTCATGTAGAGGTTACGCGTTAGTTTTCTGTGACAATACAGATGTCACATGTCAATTGCAAAGCCATCACTTTATTTCATTCATTCACGAATATGCTAGATTTTAGTTCACTTAATATGAATAAATATAAGTCGATGGGGTCTTCCTCGTATAACCAAAAATTGAGAATAGTCTTTATAAATCAGCCTCCCATGAATCCCTTCTTCGTCGGTAGGCATAATATGACCCCTTCTACGTCGGGTAAGTGGGAACAGATGATTTATTTTATCTCAACATCATGGTCACTCGATAATATCCAGTGACTGAGATGGACTAATAGATAGGATTTACGGAAATCTATCGACCAAGAGTTCCAACGGTGGAATTAGCCAAACTGTGGGCTTATCAATATACGGAAATTGAGTCTTGGGATCATTTATATAATTCTTGAGGGAGATCAATTATATAAATGCATGAGTCTACGAGTTTAAATTCAATTTAATATAGACTTAAATCACAACAATGAGTTGCTTATATGGTTTTGTTTTATCTTCTTTTTCAGTCTAGAGCACGATCATTTAACTGCTGTATAACTAAATGGCTGGTGAAGACCCAATGCCAAGTGCCAAACTAGCACGTGAATCCTGGCTAAAAGCCTTCATGGACTCCATGAATCAGTCCACAAGACTGAGGAATGATGGGTCAAACTTCTCTGACTGGGAGGCAGCACTACGGAATGCTGCCATTGCTGACGGAAAGCTCAAGTACTTAACTGAGCCCATTCCGCCACACCCAGGAACTGGAGCTAGAGCTAACGAGGTTCGCGCTCATAGCGACTTCGTCATGGAAGCAGGTGCGATAAAGAACGTACTCATCTATGCAATGGAATCAAATTTGCAAAGACGCTTCATATCCCAAGGTGCAAACAAGATTTTCACCACGCTCTCTAACGAATTCTCCAAAGCTCCGAGAATCGTTTCTTATGAGCATACCTGTCGCTTCTTTGAGGCGAAACTCCAGAAGGGCCAAGCTGTTAGCCCACATATTCTCAACATGATTGAGAATATCGAGAAACTGGAGACCCTTAACTGCAAGATCAGTGAGAACATAATCGTTGATCGTATGCTTCACTCGCTTCATGATGGGTTCGCCCTCTTTAGGGCCAACTACTACATGAATGACATGAAGAAGACTCCTCATGAGCTCCACTCCCTTCTCGTACAGACTGAGAAGGATCTGAAATTAAGTGGGAGCATGAAGCAGGATGTTCTCATGATCTCCAGTAAGGGAAAGGGTAAGGGTAAAGCTAAAGCTCAGGGCGACCTAACAGTAGGCAAGCCCAAGTTTAAGAAGTCAGGATTTACTAAGAGTGGGCCAGGTGAGTCAAGCAACTCACAGGGCAAAACAAAGAGCAAGGATACAAGCATGGAATGTCACCATTGCCACAAGACTGGGCATTGGAGGCGCTCATGCCCCGTGTATCGTGAGGACATTAAGGCAGGCCGTGTTACTCCTGTTGGTATGTCTTCTTCTTCTTTTATTCACATGATTGAGATTAACCATGCAAGTTACGGAACTTAGGTACTAGATACTGGTTGTGGTTCTAATCTATGTAATCATGTGCAGGGCCTCCGAAACCAAGAACCCCTAATCAAGGGTGAGGTTGACCTGCGTGTCGGGAATGGAGCACGTGTTGCTGCAATCTCGAGGGGAACATACGTGATACAGCTTCCAAGTGGATTCGAGTTATCTTTATATAACTGTTATTATGTTCCTTGTTTGTCCAAAAACATTATTTCAGTTTCTGCGCTTGACAAACTCGGTTTTTCATTTGTAATAGAGAATAATAGCTGTATTTTCTCCTTACACAATATGATTTATGGCAAGGCAGTTTCCATGAATGGAATTTATGTTTTAGATCAAACCACCGAAATATTACATGTGAATAATAAGAAATTAAAGGTAGGTGACAAAGATCAAACTTACCTATGGCATTGTCGTATGGGACACATAAATGAGAAACGCGTGAAACAGCTCATACAGAATGGAGCTATCTCGCCCTTTGATTTTGAATGATATGGCACGTGTGAATCATGTCTCATCGGTAAGATGACTCGTATTTCCTTCAAAGGTGTTGGAATGCGCGCTGCCGACCTATTAGGACTCATACATACGGACGTATGTGGCCCTATGTCGATCAACGCACGAGAAGGCTATAGGTATTTCATCACTTTCACGGACGATTTGAGTAGATATGGCTATGTCTACTTAATGAAGCACAAAAGTGAATCCTTTGACAAGTTCAAAGAATACCAGAATCGGGTACAGAACCAGCTGGGTAGAAAGATTAAAGCACTACGTTCTGATCGTGGTGGTGAGTATCTTTCACACGAGTTTGATCAACACCTTAAAGACTGTGGCATCGTGCTACAATTAACTCCACCTGGAACACCACAATTAAATGGTGTGTCCGAACGGAGAAATCGAACACTACTCGATATGGTTCGATCCATGATGAGTCACACCGTTGTGCCTGATTCATTGTGGGGCTATGCTCTTTTGTCGGCCGCTCTAATTCTTAACCGAAGTCCGTCTAAAGCTGTTGACAAGTCTCCATACGAATTATGGAAGGGAACGGTCCCCAACTTGTCCTTTATTCGGGTTTGGGGCTGCGAGGCTTATGTCAAGTGGAGACACGAGGATAAGCTCGGCCCGCGATCGGTCAAGACATACTTTATAGGTTATCCAAAGGGAACTTTTGGTCATTACTTCTACTCGCCAACCGAACAACGTGTTTTTGTTGCGGCTAGTGCGACGTTCTTAGAGAAAGAATTTCTCGAGAACAAGTCGAGTAATAGAACCTTCGAGTTATCGTAGGTTCAAGAACCAACTGTCGAGCAACCATTGGAGGAAACAGTTCCTTCAACCGAGGCTGCGGTAGATATTCCTGAGGAACCTAGGAGGTCGGGAAGAGTCTCTATTCCTCCGGACAGATACATTGGTATGGTCGAGGAACATGATACAGATGACGTCTTACTCCTAGAGGGTAATGAACCCACAACCTATAAAGGTGCCATGACTAGTTCTGACTCAAAGCTATGGCTAGAAGCCATGCAATCCGAGATGGACTCCATGTATGAGAACAACGTGTGGGATCTTGTGGACCTACCTGCTTAGGTACGTCCCCTTCAATGCAAATGGCTTTACAAGATAAAGCATGCCGTGGAAGGACAACAAGATATCCACAAGGCTAGACTAGTTGCTAAAGGTTTCACTCAAGTGCCAGGCTTGCACTATGATGAGATCTTTGCACCCGTAGTCATGCTACGTTCCATTCGGATTATCTTAGCGATCGCCGCATTTCATGATTATGAAATATGGCAAATGGACGTTAAAACCGCCTTCTTAAACGGTTATTTGGAGGAAGAGTTGTACATGGTACAACCCGAGGGTTTTATTGATCCAGAACATCCTAAGAAGGTTTGCAAGCTTAAGCGTTCCATCTATGGACTTAAGCAAGCATCGCGGAGTTGGAATCATCGCTTCGACCAAGTGATAAAAGAGAATGGATTCGTTCGATCAGTCGAGGAACCATGTCTCTATATCAAGTCGAGTGGGAGCAAGATTGTATTCCTAGTACTGTATGTCGACGACATACTCTTGATTGGGAATGACATACCTCTCCTTTCTTCGGTTAAAGCATGGTTGAAAAACCATTTCCAGATGAAAGATCTGGGAGAGGCACAAAGAATTTTGGGCATCCGTATCTACAGGGATAGATCACGACGGATGTTGTCTCTCAGTCAGGAGTCTTATATAGATAAGATTCTAGAGAGATTCAGCATGACGAACTCCAAGAAAGGGTTCCTTCCTATGACTCCTGGGCTTCACTTGAGCAAGACTCAAGAAGCTAAGTCATTGGAAGAGAAAGAGCGCATGAGTCGGATTCCTTATGCTTCGGCAATAGGATCGATCATGTATGCCATGATATGCACACGTCCAGACGTTGCATATGCATTGAGTATGACTAGTCGATTCCAAGCTCATCCAGGTGAACAACACTGGATGACCGTGAAAAACATTCTTAAGTACCTACGGAGGACTAAAGATTGGGGATTGACTTATGGAGGCGACTCAACGCTCTGCGCCACGGGTTACGCAGATGCTAGCTTCCAAACGGATCGAGATGACTCGAAATCTCAATCTGGATTCGTTTTTACTCTTAATGGTGCTGATGTCAGCTGGAAAAGTTCTAAACAGAGTGTTACAGCAGATTCTACGACTGAGTCCGAGTACTATGCCGCCTCAGAAGCAGCTAAGGAAGCAATATGGATGAGTCAATTCTTACAAGGACTATCAGTAGTGCCTAGTTCGAATGACCCAATCACCGTTTATTGTGATAATAAAGGTGCCATCTTCCAAGCTAAGGAGCATAAGTCTAGCAACAAGGCTAGGCATGTACAACGGAAAGCTCATCTAATCAGAGATTACGTGGAGCAAAAGGAGATTTTCATTGATAAGATCGCTACGGATGACAACATAGCTGATCCTCTCACAAAAGCATTACCACGTGATAAGCATGAAGGGCACATTCATTCCATGGGAATTGGATGTGTTCCTAAGTTGTAGTACTCTTTTATGAATTCATGTAATAATTCATTTTCTCGTGTACTCTATTCAACCTTATTGTTATGATATGAAATGTTTTGTTTTTCATGTGGAATTGTACGCCAATTTTGAACACCACAAAGTGAACTGATTAACATTACATCGTTTTGGTCCTTGATTACCCACTTGAGCTGATAACTCAGGTAATCATTTTGTGACGTTGGTTGATGGTGGGTTCAACGAGCCATAAGTCACGTGGATGACTGACCAATCACAAAGGCGAGTTATACGGATATCTCGTAGGACACTCCGTGACAACGTTATGGAGTCCTAAATGTTTTATAACATTGGGTGCCTGGTCGTGGATAGGACCTCCATAGTATTCCTTAGAGTCGAGTCTTTTGACCTTCAACTGTCTCTTGAGATTAAGACAGATTTTGGGTAACTTTGGTTTCTTTCCCACGGTCACCGTAACAGGGGCCAAGAGGATTTTTTCTGGGTTATTTCATGCTGGGCGATATCGGCAGGATTCGAGTTGAGGGAAATATCCAAACCCTTATCAGGATTTTATCATTTCTCAGGGCCACTCGAGGAGTAGTGACTGAAATGCATGGCCATGCTCGAATACAGATTCGTTTTATCAGTTAAGTTACACTCTAGTCGGGGAAACCACTCTTGATATAGATCGCTTGTGAGATACGACCTTTGCGAATGCGGATTTGCAAATTGTCTTACATTGAGTGGGAGAAATTTTAAAAGGATATGAGATTCGGTTATCGCACCTACACTTGTACGGACAAGTGGGAGTTTGTTGGAGCTTGTGTCCTCCACATGTAGTGTGATAACGTCATTGCACATACCCTTGTACGGACAAGTGGGAGATTGTTGGGGCTGGTGTCCTTGACAATTAAGTACAATGACTTATTAAATCTCTTTAAGGATCACAAAGGCATACTTTTGTATTATTACCAGTTGATCCACGTTTATCAATAACGGTTGGCTTGCTAGATAAGTTTGACGTTATTGTCATACGGATGGCGGTGATCAACTGGTCCCTATACGTCACACCTATAGGACACGTTCGAGAGATGTGAAGGTATGAAAATACAATCACATTTATGCCGGATATGACTAAACAGTTAGTCAGAGGTATTGACTATTAAATTAGTCAATAAGATGTTGAGATTATTATTTAATACGGATTAAATAATTTTAGCTAATACGGATTGCATGATTAATTCGTAAAATTAAATATAAACGGTTATATTTAATTAAATATTGTATTCGCGTATTAATATAAACAGTTATATTAATTTGGGTAATTATACAATATCGTAATTTTATCAGACCATTATTAATACATCGACTGCATTAATATCTGATAACATGCATACGATTTAAAAACAAAACCCGCGAATAAAGTTTAGCTAAATGGGTCGAATCACAAATTAGAATAAGGTAAGAGTGGAAAGCCCACTCCTACCCTATTGGAAATTTCGGCCAAAAGAGCTACATAAGGAGGAGGACTCTCCTTATGTCAGGTACTCTTGTTTGACTGTTTAAAAAAATCTCAAGGAAAAATTAGGGTTTTGAGAGCTTTCTTCTCCCAAAACCTCAGATCTCACATCTAAAACCTAAATAGCTCTCCCAATATTGCAAGGCAGTTGGAGAGGATTTCTAGCACACGCGGCCACGTCTCATTCTAAGTCTTGGGTGCAAGTTATATGAGGGAATTTGTGTTAATTCCTGTTCTTAGGCCTTTCGCACAAGGACCAAAGGTTGATTTCTTTTTCATGCTTTTTATTAACTTATGACTATAATCACAATTGTATGTTTCATTATAATCCTGCAAGTTTGGGGCGAATACATGCAATATTCCCCACACTTACGGGTCGTAGATAGGTGAGAGTCTATTTTCTTGTTTATCTTCTTGTCTTTCACATATATCTTACCCTTTGCTTGATTGAATGATGGAGCGATCCATGAGAGTCCAAACTGAATGAGTCTTGCAAGGTCGAAAGTTTAGCATTTGACAACATGTTTAATTCGTTTGCATTTGACAATTTGCTTGATTTTTCGAATTTGCATTAAATTGCTTAGGCATGGCGTTTTGTTTGGCTCTGAGCATGAAATCCGTTCCATTAGAAGTTTTTTTTGGTTGAGTCTTACTGCTTGCTTGAGGACAAGCAAGGCTTGGTTTTGGGAGATTTGATACGTGCATTTACTATAAAATTTATTTATAGTTTTAGCACGTATTTCTATGCATGTTAGTAGCTTTTAGTTACTTTTCCTCCCGAAATGGTTTACTTTGGCATTTCTATGTTTTAAATGTAGGAACTAGCGAAAGTGAGCCAAATCAAGCTTTAACTGTCCTCCGGAAGCCGTCTTGAGGGAATACACAAGTCAAGAGCCCAAACTCGTAGCCTTGGAGACGCGTGCAAAGTGATCAGAGGCTGAAACGTGCAGGAAGCGGTCGACCGACCTACCTAATTGGTCGACCGACCAAGGCGCAGTTACACGAAGATTCACTTACAACATAAGTGGTCGACCGACCTCTATGCTTGATGCGTGTCTATTACATGATGTTTTACACCTCATTTCACACGCATTTCAGAGCTCATTTGTGTAGTTTAGGCTACTATCACTAGTACAGAAATGACTTTAGGCATGGACAAATGGCAACGGTCATTAAAAATAACCGTTGCCTATTAGAAAAGGCAACGGTTGTTAACAACAACCGTTGCCAAATATAGAGAAAAAACTCATATGGCAACGGTCCATTCAGAAACCGTTGCCATATGTATTTTTTGTACACACTTAAGGCAACGGTTTTGTATTGACCGTTGCCATTTATTAAACTAAAATTTGGCGCAAAAACATATAATTTGACACTATATATATGATTATATGTGTATATTTCCTAAATACATATTCTAAAATCTATTGTATATTACTTATTACCTAATAAAAATTTACTATCAAATTAATTAAATAAAATAAAATACATCAACATACGGTTATTATATACATCAATACATGGCAACATATTCTTTAAAATCGAAATCACTAAAAACTCTAGAAATCAACTGACCCAACTCCCCTAAAAACTCAAACCCTAACCCTAGCCACTCCAAATCCTCTCGATCTTAACATCGATTCTTCTGAATCAGATAAAAATCCTAATTCCTTTGTCGATGGAGATGAAAAGAAGAACGAAGATGCCTCGAAAGGTTCGATTACCGCAATTGCTTCACCTACGGGCGGTCGGCCAATGTGATTGAGAAGAAGATGAAGAGAGCTGAAAGATTTGGCGTTCCTGTTCAAATGTTTGAGGAACAGAAGCGTAATTATAGATCTGAAAGGTTTATTTCTTTCATTTCCTTGATTTTCTTTCTTTATTTTTAAAGTTATCACAACTCACATGATTCGTTTTCGTTTTCGACTAAATTTTGGTTTTGTTATCGTGTTTGTGTTTTGGGATTCAATTACTTTTAGCATTTTAGCGTAAAATTAAGTATCAAAGTTTAGATTTTTCAATTAAATTTGATTTAAATTTGGGGATAATTCATTGTATTGTTAAATTCAATATAATTCTTGGCAGTGGCAAATTATTTGTTCACAAGGTTGACGTAGGTTCCAATAATATGTGGAGCTTGGTGTATAGTTGTTAGGAATAATATGTGGAGCTTGGTGTATACAAGTATTTAGCTATAGTGATGCTTGGAGTTTCGTAGGGGACCCAAAGATCTAATGTAGCATCTGCAATGGGACACATTCCGAGAGTTATTTCAGACAACCGTGATACTTTAGTGTGATTGTGTGATTGTGTATACAAGTATTTAGTTTTATTGTCGTCTTGATGTAATTTGTATGTCAACAAGCCTGGTATGATACAGTATAATTTTTGTGCTAGTGTGATTGTGTGAGAATGAAGCGGTTGCTAAATAGCTTGTGTGAGGCTCTTTGAAAATTGTGGCGCTAAAGGCTCCTGGGTTTGGTGAACACAAACGCAAGTACTTGGATGATATTTCTATACTTACCGGAGGTTAGCAACTACCTCTAGTCATGCTATCTCTCTTATTTAATATTCTAACTGGTTTTCATACCTTGATCACTTCATTTTATGAATCTTGTGAACTGTGCAATTCTTTTCAGGAACTGTGATTAGGGAAGAGGTTGGGCTAACACTAGACAAAGTCGGTAAGGAAGTTTTGGCTCATGCTGCTAAAATTGTCCTTACAAAGGATTCGTCAACGATTGTGGGTAACGACAGCACGCAAGAAGCTGTGAATAAACGGGTTTCACAATAAATAAAAAAGCTTTGTGAGATGAGAAATTGACTTATTCTAATGTTTTCATTTGAAGTCATGCACTAGATTCCTTGGGTGCTCATTCTTGTTCATGCAGGTTGCGCAACAAGAGTATGAAAAGGAAAAACTTACTGAGAGATTCGCCAAACTCTCTGGTGGTGTCGCTGTGATCCAGGTATGGAGTTTTCCTTGTGATAATGCTTGACAATGTTTAGAGCATGAAAAATCAATCAGAATTGCTTCTTAATCCGATATTGCTAGGTGGGGCCGTGGGGGCACAAACTGAAACATAGCTGAAAGAAAAGAAGTTGAGAGTAGAACATGCTTTGAATGCGACAAAGGTATGTTCTCTAATATCTCTCACAAGTCTAGATGTGTATTTTTCTTGAGTTTGGGTTCAAATAGTTGGCGTTTATTGCTTCTTATTTTGACTTTTCAGGCAGCTGTGGAAGAAGGAATCGTCGTTGGTGGTGGATGTACCTTACTTCGGCTCTCTTCCAAAGTTGACGCTATCAAGGAGAAGCTCGATAATGCAGAAGAAAGGGTATGTATCTTGTATCTTTCAAAGATTATTCTACCTTGTAGCACGTGATCATTTTTAAATCACTAATCTTGCTGACAGCAATAGCCAATCCTTGGGGAGTGTAAGACAGTCACCAGGGTTTCATCTATAATAGTACAACAGGGCTCTATATGTTCTCCTACACACCATGAACTGCTCTTAGCCCCTATCTCAGATGCTGAGATCAAAACCACTATGTTTAGTATCCCTAATGCTAAAGCACCAGGCCCAGATGGTTATAATAGTCAGTTTTTCAAGACCAATTGGGAGTTAATTGGGGGAGAGGTATGCACAGCCATCAAGGACTTCTTCCATCATGGTAGAATGCTTACTCAAATCAACAACACTGTGATATCCCTGCTGCCCAAGATTGCTCAACCTACATCAGTTTTACACTTCAGGCCCATTGCTTGTTGTAACATTGTGTACAAGTGCATTTCTAAACTTTTGTGTGCTAGACTGGCCAAAGTCTTACCTAGCATTATTTCTCCTACACAAGGAGGCTTTGTCAAAGGCAGGCACATAGTTGAAAACATCCTTATATGTCAAGACCTCATCAGACATTATAATAGGAAGACTGTAACTCCCAGATGCTTGATCAAAATGGACATGCAGAAAGCGTATGACACAGTAGAGTGGAAGTTTTTGGAAGATATGATGATTGCTCTACAGTTTCCTGATGCCTTCATCACTCTGGTGATGCAGTGTGTCACCACTGCTAGTTTCACACTGAAACTGAATGGGGAGTCCTTTGGTTTCTTTAAAGGAAGACGAGGTTTGAGGCAAGGGGATCCCCTCTCCCCTCTGCTCTTTACTATATGCATGGAATACTTATCTAGGCTCCTCCAACATACAACATCCAATTCTGAGTTTAAGTATCATCCAATGTGCAAAACAATGAAGTTAACAAGTCTTATGTTTGCTGATGACCTCTTACTTTTTAGCAAAGGAGATCTCCCTTCCATGATGATCCTCTTGCGTACCTTTGCAACGTTCTCAGTGGCCTCTGGACTGAAGCTAAGTCAAGGCAAGTCCAATATTTATTTTGCTGGCTTAACTCAGCAGGTGAAAACAGATATACTCCAAGTATCAGGCTGCAAAGAGGGACATTTACCCTTCAAATACCTTGGGGTACCTATCAAAGCTTCTCGTTTGAACCTCATAGACTGCCAACCTCTTATTGATAAGGTGCTGGAAAGAATTAGAAGGATGGGGGCCAGGAAACTCAGTTATACAGGACGTTTGGTTGTTATCAAGGCTGTGCTGAACACTTTACACTCCTATTGGGCAAGTATTTTTGTGCTACCATCAGGAATCATTAAACGAATTGAAAGTATATGCAGAACTTACCTTTGGGAGGCATCTACTGTACACAGTAGATCACCCCTTGTAGCCTGGAACAAGGTGTGTACTCCTTATCATGAAGGTGGGCTGAATATGTTGCAAAACACAGTGTGGAACAGGGCTGCAATAGGAAAGCTTGCTTGGTGGATTATGACAGACCCAGGGAAGCTGTGGGTGAAATGGGTTCATGCCATTTACCTAAAAGGGGAAGCATGGTTGGCTTATAAACCTAAGGCTGACACTAGCTGGGGCTGGAGAAAGATTTGCCAGGTCAAGGACAAGTTCAAACAAGGTTACATTGATCAGGAATGGACAGAGGGACATGGCTACACTATTACTAAGGGTTATCACTGGTGTAGGACAAAGGGCCCTATTGTAAACTGGGATACGCTGGTATGGCAGAAATGGACTTTACCTAAGCATCGGTTTGTGAGCTGGTTGCATCAACATAAGGCTATGAATACGAAAGAGAAACTGTATAACTTGCAGCTGTTACAAGATAATCTCTGTTGCATTTGTCAGAAGGCCATAGAAGATCATGAACACTTATTTTGTAAGTGTGAGTACAGTGCTCTTATTGTTGACAGGATGAGTTCATGGGTGAAATACCCACTGCAAAGTGACATTCAGAACATTTGGAGAACAAGGCTTCGAGGTTCCAAGCTTAAGAGAGGTATTTTGAATGGCATCATCAATGCCATTATCTACCATATCTGGGCTCAACGAAATAAAAGCAGACTTGAGGGTGTGTTAATGAGACCAGAAGGTGTTTGCGCGAAGATTAGAGAGGATATGCAAGTCCATTTCAGGGGCATAACAAAAGGAGTTCTCAAAACCAGAGATAGGAAGTATATGGAACATCTTTTATCTATGTAATATATGTTGTCGTAGGCTGCCTTGAAGCTCGATGAGATGATTAGTTTGTAATAGTCACAAGTTTTGGTTAATATAATTCTTACATTTTACCAAAAAAAAAATAGCCAATCCTTTACATTGGATTAAGACATTTCTTGTTATTGTTAATCTTGTGGACTCTGCTCGCTTTTAGTGCGTAGTCCAGTAGTTTACATTTATCTGTGACAATAAGTAGTGTTTGATGCCTGCGTACCTCTTCTTGGTAGTTTGCCATATTTGGAATTAGTAGTAATGCAATTTGGTTTATTTATGTTTAATTGCAGAGCCAAACACCAGCTCTCCCTTGAACACACAAGCAGCACCTCTAGAGCAATCAAGAAAGTGGATACTGACTGATGTTCACAAATTGTATATACATAGACGGTAGTAATGTACCAAATCTGGCAGCAAAGAAACGCCAGCAGAATTCACAATATGCAGCTTACCCCCCAAGAAATGCAAGGACCTGATTCAGTTTGGGATCCGTAGCAAAGTGCAACACATAGTCAGAGGTTCTCTGAGAGTCGGGGATAGAAAATTGTAATACCTCGTTTTTCTCTACGATATCTATGTTTATAATAGTTATAAGTGACGTATCGATGTGATTTTAAATGTTGCTAGTACTTGCTAAGTTGTTATAAAAGGGGTCTTGAGACTTGTGTTCGTAAGGGGAATCGAACACAAGACCTCACGCTTTAGCATGGGCCTCGATTCTTGTGCCTCTTAACAGCCCACACTTAGTTTTTTTTTACAAACCCAGCCAACCCTACTGTATGACGTTATGTTTATAACACTTGTACCTTATCTTAACCTACCCTAATTCTCATAAAAACACCACACAAACCTCAGCCGTCACACAGCATAGGAGCACGGGATCTCGCGGTGGTCGTAAGGCAAGCAAGGGGCGGTCGAATTACATGTAGAATAGGTATGTGTAACACTGTACTAATCGCCTATTCACAGCCGTGTTGTTTTGGTATGTTTTCTGAGTCGTGTTGTTAATTGCTGAGTCCTTACCTTTCGTATTATTAATCTATGGGATGAGGGTGTCGTGTTTGACCCTTGTCGTGGTCCCGTCAGCCACCGTGCAAACACCAGTGAAGGTGGTTTACAGTCGTGTGTCATAGGGCTGTCTTTTTAATATGCGAACCAGTGAGTCTGTTCAGCCGTGTTTTTCTGTGTGTCGAAGGTTTCTCTGCTTATCTTTTTTGTGGGTTGTCGGAGGGGAGGAGTAGGTGGTGGTCAAGGGATAATTATGGTGGTCGTTAGGGTGGTTGATGGTGGTTTATGCGGTGTCGAGTCAGGGAATTATTCCTGGTTTAGTTCGGGTATTTTGTTTGTTTTCGACCTGGGTGTTTGGGGGTGGCACCACCGCTGAGTCGGGGGAGGTCGATGCGGTGGTACCACCGTGGTTTAGTTGTCCAGGGTCAGGGGGTGTCTGGGTCATGGTCGTGAGCGGTGGTTGGGTCTGTTATGCCGTCAACGGAGGCGAAAAAGAAAGGGGCCTGGTCGCGAATCAGGGAAGGTTCAGGTGGTTTTGTGTGATGGGTTCACCTCACCGGTGGCCGGCGACCTGGTTGCCGGTGGTCGCCAGGGGTTTTGGTGTTTCTGGGTGCTGGTCTGGTGGTTGAGGGGGTGAACGGCGGTGGTGTTAGATCGGAACTTGGGTTGAGTCGTGTGGTGGATAAGGAATGCTTGTTGGGTTTTGCTTTATTATTATTATTATTATTATTATTATTTTATTAATGTTGTGTTATTGTTTTTTTTAGTAGTGCTTTATTATTTCTTACGGTTTCGGGTCGTGTTATTTAATTAGGCGAGTCGGGAATTATTTAAGTCATGGGGACGTCTATTTTTGGAAAGTTACTATATTGGGAAAGTTTCTATTTATGGAAACTTTCCACTTTTGGAAGGTTGCTATTTATAGTAAGTATGATCGTTAAGGGGTTCGGGAAGTTTGTTAATTCGTTGCGTATATCTGTTTAGGTAGCGAGTTTCGCGTGGAACATTTTTAACAAGCTCGGATTTGTCTGCGTTCCTGCTAATTCAGGTAGGGGAAAATACTGGTATATGATGATGTGTAATCTGTTCTTACTTGGTATTAAACATGTTGTGATATAATGTGATCGTTATATTGTGTTATCTATATTATACTGTGATATAATACGATGTGAATATATATTGGGTCTTGTGATGTGGTGTTGGATCGGTGCGGAGTATATTTGGCGTTGGATCGGTGCGGAGTATATTTGGCGTTGGATCGGTGCGGAGTTTATATGGTGTTGGATCGGTGCGGAGTTTATTTGGCGTTGGATCGGTGCGGAGTTTATTATACTGTTGGCATATTTATTTCTTTTTCCCTACTCAACCTCGTGGTTGACCCTGTGTATTCGTGATCACCTGTGATGAACCAAATTATTGGGGAGCAGATTGACAGGTGGCTGAGACTAAGGGGGAGCTATGGGAGAAAGAGCTTGGATCCAGACCAGACTAGAGTCTAGATCACCTTAGTCAGTTTAGCATGAGTTGTACTTTATTTATTTTGTTGAGACTTTCGGATAACGTTGTAAGAACATGTTATGACTTAAATTTTAATTTAAGTACTGTTTATCTTTCCTTTGTATCTACTGCCTCGGGAAACCGAGATGGTAACACCGTTATTTATATGAGGAGTCCTAGTACAGGCCCTTAAATAAATGGGGGTGTTACAAAGTGGTATCAGAGCGAACGATCCTCAGGCCTAACCTAATGAACCCAATGAATGTAGGTGAGTCTAAATAAAATGAACCCCGGGATAGGACTGTTAGGAGCACACTAAAGGAAAAGTATGAGTCTGGGGCCCCCTCACACCGAACCATTGGCCCTATCAGTTTTACCCGGGAACCCAGAGTGAATATACGAGAGAAAAGGGTAGGTTTAGAAAATATTGAAGTAATGGTATACAGTAATAAGTTTTTTATGAAAATCCTGAGTATAAGTGACTGTTGTAAAAGCCGGAAGGGGCATGAGCATGAAAGAATCTTTAATTGTTTGAATTAAGAGGTGTATATTAATATGATATGTGAAGTAATTTGAAACATGTTAGTGATTCTTCTCTCATCATGTCTAGTGATATGCGGATATGTGATCCCTGAGCCATGTTATAGAAGAGAACTACTTTATATGATAAGTGTTTATAGACTTTAAAGCTTAGGGAACATAGCCCTAATCCAAATGGGTACCCACATGAGTCGGGACTCATTTCTTTTTCTGTTGTATTATAGTATGCCTCCGCGAAGAGACAATCTCGCTAATATCACGCAAGAGGAATTGGATCGGTTGATAGCTGAGAATGAGGCCTTAAAGGCCAAACGCATGGACTCCACAAAAATGAGCACAATCATCGCGAGGCATCACCCTACCCAATTCACTGGGGAGGGGGAACCTCATCTGCTGGGAGCTTGGTGCCGGAAATTCAGTAACCTATTCGAGTTGGTGGATTGCCCTGAAGAATTGAGGGTTGACCAAGCAGCCCATTATCTGAGGGGTATGGCTGGAGACTGGTGGACCGGGAACAAGGGGGAGATCCAGGAGGCAGCTCAAGAGGATGGGGCCGAGTTTGTTGCTTGGATCTCATTCAAAAAGATCTTGTATGAGGTGTTTCTACCAGAATTCCATAAAAGCAAACTAAGAGAAGAGTTTGATACATTCAGGATGACGGAGGACATGACAGTGGAGGCTTATTACAGAAAGTTTATTCAGCTGGTGAGTTATGTGGGGGACATGGGGTTTGATGATGCCATGCTGGCAATGAAGTTCGAGAGAGGGTTATCAATCGCTATCAAGAAGAGACTGATTGCGGCTCCGCCTACCACAGTCCGGGACATCTACTTAAGGGCTGGGGCGGCGGAGAGGCTCTCAGATATGATCAAGGAAGAAAAGAAATCGAAATCAGAGAAGAGGAAGGCTGAGACAGTGACGGAAAGTTCTGGGTCAAAGAAACCTAGTACCAACAAGTATAGTGGTTACTTCAGTAACAACACTTCCGGGGGTGCGAGAAATCAGAGTGGGGGCAGTCACATGAGTGGAGTTTCTGGCGGTGGTTCAGCGGGAATAGTTTGTTTCGGCTGTGCGAAGAGAGGACATAAGCAGGCAGTGTGTCGCTCTTCTGGAGGGAATCAGTCCGGGGGTTATCGTACGCCTACATTCGGATACCAGGGATCTCGCACCCAGTCTTATGGTAACAGTGGCTATCGCACACCCATGCCCAGCTATGGTGGGGGTGAGAAGTCTGGAGGGAGCAGTAATTACCAGAGGAGCTACAACAACTATCAGAACCGCTCGTACCAGAATCAATACCAAGGGAATGGAGGCAGTCAGAAGACGGGAGCAGAAGGGAACCAGCAGGCTGGGACATCCGGTGCCAGTCAGAGCGGGGTCAAATCCAGTGGCAAGCTCTTTGCCATGGGAAAGCAGGCCGCAAAGGAGGATGCTCATGTGGTCACCGATACTTTTCTTGTAAACTCTAAACCTACTTTCGTACTTTTCGATTATGGTGCGACCCATTCGTTTGTCTCTAGAGATCATGTTAAGGCTTTAGGACTTGAGAGAATTGATTGGATCGCGGATTCAGTGACCATACCATCAGGCGAGTCGATAGTCTGTAATCGAGTATATGGTAGTATACCCATCAAAATCGGGGAAGCAATTTTCTATTGTGACCTCGTAGAATTTCCACTGGGGGCTTTGAGTTGATTCTGGGGATGGACTGGCTAGGGAAGTATCGAGCTTTCATCGACTGTCATCAAAAGAAGATTTCTTTGAAGGGACCTAAGGTAGTGAGGGTGTCTTACAAGGGGTATCGAGTCAAACCAAGAATCAAATTCATTTCTGTCAATACCCTGAAATCTAGCTTGAGGAAAGGAGAGAGCCTGATCTTGTGCCAAATGTGGAATTGTGAGGCAGAGACTCCAAAGACTAGTGAGATACCTGTGGTACGGGAGTTTGAGGGAGTATTTCGAGACGACGTTCCAGGGTTGCCGCCAAGGAGGGAAGTGGAATTCTCCATTGACCTAAAACCAGGGGCGGGACCAATATCTAAATCACCGTACCGTATGGGACCGAAGGAGATGGAGGAGTTGAAGAAGCAGTTGGATGAACTAGCTGAGAAAGGGTTCATCCGACCCAGTGTGTCGCCCTGGGGAGCACCCGTTTTGTTTGTGAAGAAGAAGGATTGTAGTTTGAGGCTTTGCGTTGACTACCGAGAGCTGAACAATGTGACAATCAAGAACCGTTATCCTTTGCCGAGAATTGATGACTTGTTCGATCAGTTAAGTGGAGCTGGGGTTTTCTCCAAGATTGATTTGAGATCCGGGTATCATCAATTGAGAATAAAGGATGAAGATATTCCAAAGACCGCTTTCCGAACGAGGTATGGCCACTATGAATTTGTGGTTATGCCCTTTGGATTGACTAATGCTCCAGCTTTGTTCATGGACTTGATGAACCGAGTCTTCAGCCCATATCTGGACAAGTTTGTGGTGGTATTCATAGATGATATCCTGGTATACTCCAAGAATGCAGAAGAGCACGAGGGCCATTTGAGGAAAGTACTTCAGACCTTGGAAGAACATAAACTCAATGCTAAGTTGAGTAAGTGTGAGTTCTGGTTAGAGAGAGTGGCATTTTTAGGCATGTGATTTCAAAGGAGGGAGTGTCTGTCGATCCTAGTAAAATTGAGGCTGTAACTAAGTGGCAAAGTCCGAAGAATGTGAGTGAGATTCGAAGCTTTCTGGGATTGGCTGGATATTATCGGAGATTTGTCAAAGATTTTTCAAAGATAGCGAAGCCGTTGACGTCGTTAATGAGGAAAGAGAACCGTTTTGTCTGGGATGAGAGTTGTGAGAAGGCATTCCTAACCCTTAAGGAACGCCTGACAACAGCTCCTATCCTTGCTTTGCCAGTTGGGAGTGATAACTTCGAAGTTTATACTGACGATTCGAAGCATGGGTTGGGTTGTGTGCTAATGCAGAATGGGAGGGTGATAGCGTATGCTTCTTGCCAGTTGAAGACCTACGAAGAAAATTATCCGACTCATGATTTGGAATTGGGAGCTGTGGTCTTTGCACTTAAATTGTGGCGCCATTACCTTTACGGAGCCACTTTTAAGGTGTTTTCTGATCATAAGAGCCTGAAATATATCTACACCCAGAAAAAGTTGAACATGAGGCAGAGGAGGTGGATAGAGTTGATCGGAGACTATGATATGCAGATTGTCTACCACGAGGGCAAGGCGAATGTGGTAGCTGATGCCCTAAGTAGGAAGTCAGTTCATGCATTGAGTTGTGCCAGGTCGAGAGTGAGGTTGCTTGGTGAATTAAGGGAGATGGGAATATTCATGATCCGAAAAGGGGATGCTCTTAGTGACTTGACAGTGGAGCTTAAGTTGTATGGTGAGATTCGGGAGTTGCAAAGTACTGATGCGAGAATCCAGAGGTGGCGTAGGATGGTGGAGAGTGAGGGTGGAGAGACTGCATCCAAGTTCAGCATTCATACTGATGGTAGTTTGAGGTTCAGTGGGCGATGGTGTGTTCCGGATGTAGAGGAGCTAAAGAAGAAGATCATGACTGAAGCTCATGCTACTCCATATTCCGTTCACCCCGGGGGTGATAAGCTGTATAAGGATCTTAAGAAGACGTTCTGGTGGCCTAACATGAAGAAGGAAGTTGCAGAGTTTGTGTCGAGGTGTTTGACTTGTCAGAGAGTGAAAGGGGAACATAAGAGACCTCAGGGGAAAGTCCAGCCGTTGGAGGTGCCAGAGTGGAAGTGGGAGAACATTTCGATTGATTTTATCGTAGGGTTGCCTCGGACTCAGAGGGGCAACAACATGATTTGGGTGATTGTGGATCGTTTGACTAAGTCAGCTCACTTTATTCCAATGAAAGATACCTGGAGTAAAGCCGAGTTGGCTAAGTCATATGTTCAGAACGTGGTTAAATTGCATGGCGTACCCAAGGACATTGTTTCAGACCGAGACTCGAGGTTTATATCTAGATTTTGGCAGGAGTTACAGACCGCTTTGGGTACCCAATTGAAGATGAGTACTGCTTTCCATCCAGCTACTGATGGTCAGACTGAGAGAACGATTCAGACCCTTGAGGATATGTTGAGAGCATGCGTCCTTGAGTTCGGAGGATCTTGGGAGGATCGACTGGGGTTGATCGAGTTTTCTTATAATAACAGCTAGCATGCCAGCATAGGGATGGCCCCTTTCGAGGCTCTATATGGGAGGAAGTGTCGGAGCCCTGTGTGTTGGGATGATCGAGCAGATGTTGTGACCTTAGGGCCAGATATGATCCAGGAGATGGTGGAGCAGGTTCAGATTATTCGACAAAGGATGAGGGCCGCGCAGGATAGACAGAAGAGTTATGCAGATCTGAAGAGGAGTGAGATTTCATTCGAGGCGGGAGAGAAAGTACTGCTGAAAGTATCTCCGATGAAGGGTGTGATGAGATTCGGCAAGCGTGGCAAACTGAGTCAGAAATTTATTGGGCCATTTGAGATCTTGGACAGAGTTGGAGAGGTGGCATATCGTTTAGCTTTACCTCCAACCCTATCCAAGGTCCATAATGTGTTCCATGTGTCTCAGTTGAGGAAATCTGTGAGTGATCCATTACATGTGCTTCAGCACGAGGTGATTGAGATAGATGAGCAGTTGGCTTACGTCGAGACTCCGAAAGAGATTCTGGACAAGAAGGTGCGAAAGACTCGGAATGGGGAGACGTCATTAGTAAAAGTTCTGTGGACCAATCATAACCAGGAAGAGGCGACATGGGAGCCCGAGATATCCATGAGAGAACGCTACCCGCATCTGTTTGATTGAGGTAACTTACGAGGACGTAACTCTTTCTTAAGGGGGGTGGAATGTCACATTTTTGTGTTTTGGTTAACATCTTGTGCTCCAAGTTCGTTTGAGTCGGTCGTTTTGTCATCTGAGCGTTGTTGAACTTCGGGACGAAGTTCATTTTTAAGGGGGGAAGACTGTAATACCTCGTTTTTCTCTACGATGTCTATGTTTATAATAGTTATAAGTGACGTATCGATGTTATTTTAAATGTTCCTAGTACTTGCTAAGTTGTTATAAAAGGGGTCTTGAGACTTGTGTTCGTAAGGGGAATCGAACACAAGACCTTACGCTTTAGCATGGGCCTCGATTCTTGTGCCTCTTAACAGCCCACACTTAGTTTTTTTTTACAAACCCAGCCAACCCTACTGTATGACGTTATGTTTATAACACTTGTACCCTATCTTAACCTACCCTAATTCTCATAAAAACACCACACAAACCTCAGCCGTCACACACAATAGGAGCGCGGGATCTCGCGGTGGTCGTAAGGCAAGCAAGGGGCGGTCGAATTACGTGTAGAATAGGTATGTGTAACACTGTGCTAATCGCCTATTCACAGCCGTGTTGTTTTGGTATGTTTTCTGAGTCGTGTTGTTAATTGCTGAGTCCTTACCTTTCGTATTATTAATCTATGGGATGAGGGCGTCGTGTTTGACCCTTGTCGTGGTCCTGTCAGCCACCGTGTAAACACCAGTGAAGGTGGTTTACAGTCGTGTGTCATAGGGCTGTCTTTTTAATATGCGAACCAGTGAGTCTGTTCAGCCGTGTTTTTCTGTGTGTCGAAGGTTTCTCTGCTTGTCTTTTTTGTGCTTTGTCGGAGGGGAGGAGTAGGTGGTGGTCAAGGGAGAATTATGGTGGTCGTTAGGGTGGTTGATTGTGGTTTATGCGGTGTCGAGTCAGGGAATTATTCCTGGTTTAGTTCGGGTATTTTGTTTGTTTTCGACCTGGGTGTTTGGGGGTGGCACCACCGCTGACTCGGGGGAGGTCGATGCGGTGGTACCACCGTGGTTTAGTTGTCCAGGGTCAGGGGGTGTCTGGGTCACGGTCGTGAGCGGTGGTTGGGTCTGCTATGCCGTCAACGGAGGCGAAAAAGGAAGGGGCCTGGTCGCGAATCAGGGAAGGTTCAGGTGGTTTTGTGTGATGGGTTCACCTCACCGGTGGCCGGCGACCTGGTTGCCGGTGGTCGCCGGGGGTTTTGGTGTTTCTGGGTGCTGGTCTGGTGGTTGAGGGGGTGAACGGCGGTGGTGTTAGATGGGAACTTGGGTTGAGTCGTGTGGTGGATAAGGAATGCTTGTTGGGTTTTGCTTTATTATTATTATTATTATTATTATTATTATTATTTTATTAATGTTGTGTTATTGTTTTTTTTTGTAGTGCTTTGTTATTTCTTACGGTTTCGGGTCGTGTTATTTAATTAGGCGAGTCGGGAATTATTTAAGTCATGGGGACGTCTATTTTTGGTAAGTTACTATATTGGGAAAGTTTCTATTTATGGAAACTTTCCACTTTTGGAAGGTTGCTATTTATAGTAAGTATGATCGTTAAGGGGTTCGAGAAGTTTGTTAATTCGTTGCGTATATCTGTTTAGGTAGCGAGTTTCGCGTGGAACATTTTTAACAAGCTCGGATTTGTCTGCGTTCCTGCTAATTCAGGTAGGGGAAAATACTGGTATATGATGATGTGTAGTCTGTTCTTACTTGGTATTAAACATGTTGTGATATAATGTGATCGTTATATTGTGTTATCTATATTATACTGTGATATAATACGATGTGAATATATATTGGGTCTTGTGATGTGGTGTTGGATCGGTGCGGAGTATATTTGGCGTTGGATCGGTGCGGAGTATATTTGGCGTTGGATCGGTGCGGAGTTTATATGGTGTTGGATCGGTGCGGAGTTTATTTGGCGTTGGATCGGTGCGGAGTTTATTATACTGTTGGCATATTTATTTCTTTTTCCCTACTTAATCTCGTGGTTGACCCTGTGTATTCGTGATCACCTGTGATGAACCAAATTATTGGGGAGCAGATTGACAGGTGGCTGAGACTAAGGGGGAGCTATGGGAGAAAGAGCTTGGATCCGGACCAGACTAGAGTCTAGATCACCTTAGTCAGTTTAGCATGAGTTGTACTTTATTTATTTTGTTGAGACTTTCGGATAACGTTGTAAGAACATGTTATGACTTAAATTTTAATTTAAGTACTGTTTATCTTTCCTTTTTATCTACTGCCTCAGGAAACCGAGATGGTAACACCGTTATTTATCTGAGGAGTCCTAGTACAGGCCCTTAAATAAATGGGGGTGTTACAAAAATGGATTGATATTTTGATGTAATGTTGATGTTAAGAGTTCTAGCTGGTGTTAGTTGTAAGGCTACAACCTTGTACAGAAAATGGGATGTACTTGCTCTGATATTTTAATATAATTTACACTTTAATATATATTATTGGAATATATAATTTTTTTTTTAAAAATTGAGCAATGGCAACGGTCATTTTTAATGACCGTTGCCTTTTATATACATAAGGCAACGGTTGTTGTTGATAACCGTTGCCTTTTATAAACATAAGGCAACGGTTGTTGTTAACAACCGTTGCCAAAAACAACTTTTGGCAACGGTTCTTACTAGCAACCGTTGCCAAAAATAACATTTGGCAACGGTTAACAACCGTTGCCGTAGGGGATTGTTTAAGGCAACGCCCCGATTTATAACGGTCGTGGAACCGTTGCCATATGTGCTTTTTGACCGTTGCCAAAAGTCATTTCTGTACTGGTGTATTTCCCCTATTTCGTCTACTTTCGTATTTTGGTGCATTATTGCAGTTTAATGCGGAAATGAGTAGATATTAAGCTAAATCCGTCCCCGAGTGCGTAGCATAGACATGAAAAGGATGCTTAAGAAATGAACTTGGCGCGCACTTCAAGGCTAGAAGATAGCATAAGCAAGGGTGCATACAATTTACAAGCTTCAACAAGAAAAGAATCGCTCCAAGATATTGCAGCCTGTTTCAAATGTCTTTATCTCGAGTTCTAGATCTGATAATCGAGTGATTCCAGTTGGAGGTGAAAGCTTATCCCCTTAGCTTTCCACCGCCGTGAGAATCGCTTTATTACGATAAGCAACGACGAAATGGCATCTGTTTTAAGATCAACGTGCGCTGTAGAATTCGTCAGAATGCATTACTGTACCTGATATTTGGTCGATCGACCACCTACGACGGTCGGTCGACCGAAGCACCTGACGAGCAAGATTTCAGAAATGAAATTTAAAAGATCAGAAGCTTTTCTGGGCCCGATAGTTGGTCGGTCGACCACCTACTATGGTCGGTCGACCACCAACGCACTCCGACGAAAATTTAAAAGATGTGTTGAAGCCCATTATCGAGTTTAGGGTTTGGAGTTAGGGTTTTACGAGATTTCTATATAATGCACACCCCTCCCTCAGTTCGAGAGATCCAGTTTTATTATCAATTGTACTTAGCTTTAATCAATTTCTTTAGTTTTAATCTAGTTTTACAATTAGTTGATAAAAATTTCTGTTCAACGCAATATTTCAATAAAGTTCAATCTTTCTGTCCTTAATTCCTTATTGTTACGGTAATTCTTGTTCCTTCTTATTTCAGTTTAATTACAATTTTCATAGTTTAGTACCGGATTGTTAGGATCCCATGCCATTGTTCTTAATTACAATTTCGTTCATCATGTTTTATGTTGTTTTGATTATTATAATTCTTGTTTTCATTAGTAATATGAGTAGCTAGACCTCTTATGTTAGGATGTAGGCGACCTATAGCGTAGATGGCGTAGTTTAGGGCAACCCGTAGCAGTACTTGGTCGACCGACTGGTTTCTACGGTCGGTCAACTTAGTTGATTGGTCGATCGACAGGAGAACCTGGTCGATCGACTCATTTCGAGTCTGATCAGTTTTGTTTTATCCCGTTAAAAGCAATATCTTTCAATGAGACCAAAAGGAGACTTGTTACATGCTTAGTATTGACCAACCCATAGATCGAAAGACAGGGAGGGGCATTAGTTAATGGTTTAAACGATTAAGTTACTTACGATCGAAAGATTTGTGACTTAGGCTTTAGGAATCGCTAATCGTGTTGACACCTAGTATTAGTGAGACCTAGGGACTAGTAACATAGGCCGAAAGAAGCTACGTACTAGTTAACCTCGACCGAAAGGACTCGTTATACCCATCTTACGCGACTGTAATACATGTTTACCTAGACCGTCTGCCATCATAGCTATAGTGACTGATGGCCCGGTATTTGCCGTCACTACCGGTCATCAAAAAAGATTTTTAAACCCGAAGAAAAGTATTATTAAGTTCGGGGTCGAACGCGAAGATGGTGGGGAAATTGATTAGTTAGGTTCCAAATTAAAGCTTAAGTCGGGGGTAATAGTTTGGTGTATGAAAAGACTAATAACTAAAGGCATTCTCTCGAGTCGACTACCCTTAGGTCAAGACTAGTCCTAGCTTTCGCTACAAACCAAGCTAACCTAACACATAAACATGGTCATGAAACTCAAGACCATCGTCTAAAGCAAGCAAAGCGAAGACTAATACCCAACCGTCGTTGAGGCAATTCGTCGAACACGTAACATGCAAGATGTGAAAACTTAACCAAAGAGGCAAACAAGACTAACCCTAAGCATTTTTCATGGCTACTAACTACCCAAGAAAACCCCTAACCCTAGAATGAAACTACTCACACATGATTAAGAAGGAAAAATGAACAAATGAGGAATTGATGATAAACATTGTAGGAAATGATAGAAGTAAACAAATGAACAAAGAAAATTTAAACAAAATGAAATAAGTAAGTAAAGAGAGGAAATATTACACCAACAACTTGGTTAAAGGGAAGGGCTTTGATTACAAAGGAAGAGTCTTCTCAAACCCTCCAAATTACAACCAAAAACCCTCTAACAATGGCTAAGAACAATAACTAGGAAAGTGACTAAGTAAGGATTAAAAAGAACTAAAAGATTAAGAGGAAAACTAAGGAAAGATTACAGTTTCTAAGAGAGATTTTGGTGGCTAAGTGTAGATGAATGGAACCGTAAAAACCCTAAAATAAGTATGAAAATATCTCAAATGTTGCGTATCAAATAATAGACTAAGTGCGGGTTTATATAGTGCGCGAAAATCTGATAAATGACTCTCAGTCGGTCCACCGGCTGCCGGTCTGAAACCGGCTAAGAGTCAAAATGCAAACTTCTGATTTTTTCTTCATTTTTCTTCAAAGCACAGGTACTGCCAGCCGGTGGGCCGGCTGCCGTTTGGCCACCGGCTGGGGATGCATTCTCGAGTAACTGTCTTGAAAAGAGTAAGGGCAAGGGTGAGGGGGTCCCAGCCGGTTAGCCGGCTGCCGGTTGGCCACCGGTTGAGGACCCAATATCAAGAGCCTGCAAAAAAATTGTAAATCCAAGTTGGAGGGGCTCCCAGCCGGCGGACCGGCTGCCGACCGACCGGCTGAGGACCCCACTTGGCCATTTCAGCTTCTTTTCCTCTCATTTTGCCTTTATTTCACCACGTTTTGTTCCCGTTTCTTCATTCCCGCGTCAAGTCCTACAACATGACAACCAAACATGTAGAAAAGAGATATCGGGCATAAAAAGGGACAATAGCGTGCCAAATGAGGGTGAAACGGGATCGAAATAAAAGGAAAACAAGGGAAAATAATGACCGAATTTGGGCTCATCAGAAATCCCCACACTTAAACCTTACTCGTCCTCGAGTAAGTAATCATGAAAATACATAACCCTTATTTGAAAACAAAGAAACAAACTAACTAAGCTAGCTAGAAGCCGAATCGGGTTTAGCTACACCCGTAGCCCTTTCAACTCACAATTTGACATTCATGAGGAAGAACGCCATATTGCAAGGCAAGTTTGGTCTTGCTACAAAAATTTTGATGCAAACAAGTCAAAACAAAACACATATAAACAAGCAACATGCATCGGGAAAAGGAAAAGCCAACCGCTTGCCTCATTCAAGCGGGGTTTTGAAAAACTAAACAAGGGAGGTTTATAGCGGAGGATGCCGACTCAAAGTCCAACTACGGTGTCAAACCCCTAAATCAAGCTCAAGCAACCAAAAATAACATCACCAAAGACCCAGAAACTAATTCAAGGCGGGCAAACGGAAGTACTAAGCTATACTTCCAAGAATGACACGACACACTCATGATTCGACTCCATGCAAGACCCATAACCGATAAAAGAACCATAAGTACCGACTCTCACGGGTGACACTCAACACATAAGGAAAGAAAGGGGGTGATTTTTGTGACAAAAAGTAACCAAAATCACTCACCTACCTCAACTTGCGAAGCATGCCCGCAATCTAGAATGGTACTCCATCCAAAAATCCATGAGAAAATGCAAATGTACATTATGAGAACAACAACAAGGATGCAACGGGGCTTGGGTCAGGTGAAAATGGTTTGGTGCAAGCACCGTTCTAGAATTTGAGGCTCAAAAACAAGAATGATTGCCATAATCCACGCAACTCCTTATTACAACAACTAAGCAACGTCTATGCCCTAAATTTGATTTTAACAAAACCAAGCAAAAATTACATAAACCCAAACTTACTTTGGAAAAAACGAACCCATTAGAACCTTAAACAAAGTGGTCATTATTAAAAACACCGAACAACGTCTACACCCTAACATACGACTTGAAAAGCAAATCAAATGCAAAAATTGTGTAAACCCGGCACGCGTGCAAAAACATCGAAAGACCACATTATTATAGCAACGGCTTTTTCTATGTCCCCTTGATGGAAGGGATTTGTTGCTTGCCTTTTTCTCTTTCAAAACACATATATACACTTTTCTTTTTGGATTTTTCAAAACTTTTTCAACTTTTTCTTTGATTTTCTATTTTCTTTCTTCTTTTATTTTCATTTTCTTCTTTTCTTTTCTTTTTGTCAAACCTCCATTCACGAAGAAAACAACAAGTAGTGACCACAACGGAAGAGTGCACCAACCAACATCTAAATCCCGACTCTACCACCAACAAAGTACCACAAAAGCAACCATTCTTGATCAAGGAAAGGTGTTTTTGGGGATGTAGTTCATGTTGGGAAATGTGTCCTCAACAATAGTGCGATCACGTAATTAAATCTCATGACGATAATGCGCACGGGATGATACGAAATTATATTAGTCAACTGACCAACATTAATCGGTAATGATTGGCGAGCTAGAGTTTGACATTACTGTCGTATGACAGTGGTGGTCAGTTGATCCCTTTAGGTCACACCTATAGGACAATTCCCTTAATTGATTAAATGATCAAATGTATATTGATACGAGTTGATCATATTCCTTAAACTCATATATCGAGAAATCGGAGGTTAAATCTTATTGTAAGATTTATGTTTATAATTGAAACGTGTCAATTATTAAACAATGAACGATATTTTATAATATCGTGATTAGAATGAATCAGGTTATAATTATTACAAAAGTTGTAGATCGTATTGACGATTATTATGAATGACCATTTTATATATATTGGTAATTATGAATTATTTGTCAATTAATAAATATGATTTATTTAATTTATAAACAATATTTATTTCATAAATATATATGTTTTAAATTAAGATAATTGTATTTTATTACTGGTGACATATAAGATGTCACATAATGTACAATTGTACAATTGACAATTTTATAAAATGAGGATCATTTTATGTTTAAGTGGGGCAGATTAGTGGAGGTGGTTGTGGGGTGTGTTATGTGTTAATTGCACTTTAATCATTGTGTTTAAAGGGGCCTTGAGAACACACACCCTAGAGCCACCCTATGAGCCTTGAAAAGAGAAGATGTTCCCTCTTTTATCCTTCCCATGGCCGGCTCCCCTTCACCCCATGCAACCCTTATTTAACTTATGATTAATTCATAAGAATATTCAATCTAATACTAATGCAAATTTTTGCTAGTGTGAAGTTGTTGCTAAAACCTCAAATACTATTATAAGATAATACTATCAAAACTCATAATAGTTGTATTATTAGTTTTAGTAGGTCTAGTTAGTAATTAGAACTTGGTTTAAGGAATCTGATTCTTGTCCTAGCTTCCTCAAGATTTCGGTTATTAAGGGTGTCTTGGGTGCATCATAGAGGAGGTCTTCTTGTTGAATACTAAGGAGGATCATCCTTGCATAGTTGTTTTCGTCGGATTGTAAGTATTATGAATTCCATTTCCGCATTTTCTATAAGCATGCATAAGATCTATAAGTATAATAATTAAAATGTTAATTATAATTTTTTTAGTATGACTAAAATCTTTAGGTTATGAGCTAATTAAACATAACAATTGGTATCAGAGCAACAAGGTTGTTTGCATGCTTTTCGTTTAATTTTTACGAAGTTATTAGGATAACAAAAATAAAATTGATATTTCATTTCGTATATGATATGACTGAATTAATTTATGCATGAATACCTACTGATTCTAAATATATTTTAGAATATTTGGAATATATTTTGCATATATATTGTTTTTTTTTTATGACGAGGGGTTTAATCACCCGGGCCCATGCATTCCCGCACCACCACATGGACCATGTAAGCCACCCCTTTGGGGGCTGCAGTGGCCAAGTGGTCATCGCCCCAGCTGGTAATCGAACCTGAGACCTCTCAACTCCTGCATTTCTGCAAGCTTTAAGGTTTAACTCAGTTACCACTAGACTTTTGCATATATATTGTTCATTGGTATTTTTATTTACGGTTTTATTAAATTTTTAATGGTTAAAAATGTTTATTTTTTTGGGAAAAATAGTTATAATAAGCTTCTGGCCGAGATTTTTCAGTATGTTTTCACATGTATTTCCTAATATATGAATATTAATTTTCGTAAATTATGGGATTAAAATACATGGTTTATGAATTTTAAATGTTAAAAATGCCATAAAATGAATAAATATGGGTTTGTATAGTTATATTTCGAATTTGACTATAAAAATTTAAGAGTATGTCACATGCAATATTTAAAATGTATGCTAAATTTTCCAGAAATTTATCTTATATATTGCATTATTATTGATTTTTAACGTAAAAATCGGGTAATTAGTGACATTATTTCGACTTTAATAGTTTAAGTTGGAATTTGGCCGTAAAATTTTAACACGATGTCATATATATTATTTCCAGCATGTATAAAAATTTCGAGATTTTTATTTAATATTATGCTTGAGAAATAATTTTAATGGTTAAAATTGTACGATATATGACGTAAATCGTTAAAAATAGCAATATTTGTTAAAATGGCCGGAAATTTCAACCCATATTAGTCATATTTGATATGTTCATCACCATATTTTTCTTGGGAGCCAAAAGTTCCTGTTTTATTTAATTTTTATTTGCTAAAGGTTACGTTTAAAATTGAATAATAAGAGGCATATTAATTAAAATTTCGGTTAATTGGGCAGTGTGGCATTTAATTTTCTGTCCATTTCAGGTTCTTAAAGTATTAAAGTGTAAAAATATTATTAGTATTTTATTTGCATTTATGGAGCTAATTATTTAATTTTCCGACTTAAAATGCTCGTTTTACGTATTATTTTCGAAATAAATATTAAAACCGTATAAATACTAATATTTTTAAAGTTCAGAAATTTTAAGAACATTCTAGAATTTGCAAAATTTGAATTTTGATTTTTTCCGAAATTTTATGACTCTTTTTGAATTTTATATTATTTTTCCGTAAAACCGAGTAATACCGAACAATATTATAATATTAAGTTAATTCATGTTCAAAGTTTGAGTAAGACTAAATTTTGAAACCTAAATGAGTTGGGATGATTAACTTAAGAGTGAATTCCGATTCACATAATGCATAGTGTTGTTAATCGTTAAAACACCCAATTCCATAAAATCGAGGTATACGATAACTATGTAAATGTATGATTTTAAATAGGACGATTTGGCTTAGGTTTGCATGTTAGTTCATATTCATAAGCATTGCATATTTTTATTATGATTGTCATGATTTTATTTACGTAATTTTGGATTATGTAATTTACTTAGTATGGCCTTAGTTTTTAAATCGGTATTTCCCGTAATGTGAGGAGTTATCGATTCGGATGTAATTAATGTGATCTCGTATCACTTTATTTATTGTTTTCTATTTTATATTGTATAAAGTAGACTAGAAAAGTTGTAATTCTTGTAAATTTTGGTGAGCCTTGACGAGGATGCCATTCGGAAAGGAGTTCCGACCAAGACGGTGTTTACCTTGGAGTGCGTGCCTCGTGAAGTTCAAGGGACCAAAGGAGTTGGTTTCCGAATTTGTACTTTTATTATTTCTTTTCTAGGAAATTCCATACCAGGGTTTATTTTTATGCTTTTATTTTGCTTTATATGTTTGCATGCATAGCCAAATCGTCATATCATGTCATGCATCTCATTCGATTTAATCGACCTAGTCAATAATTATCGTTAATTCACCGACTTAGTTCACTTAAAACGGAGATAGATAATAATTTTGACTAGATCTCTTACAAATGAATATTTAGCCTTAGCCTTACCAAAAAGTATAGACCCATGAATCCCTTCTTCACAAGAATGTAGGCTCGGCTACACCGGGGTAGTAAAATTGTCACGTTGGGTAAGTGGGGTAATAAGATTACACCTTGAAATTTGGTCGATCTCAACGAAAGTATTCGTAACCGTAGTTTCAATAAGTTCGAGCTAAAGACAATTTTTAGAAAATTGTCGACCGAGAGTTCTAAGGTAGAACCGATTAAAAGGTTAATCCACCAAATTATACCAATAAGGGTTGAATCGGCTATACCGTGCCCGGATTAGTATGGGTTTGGGTCTCGGGTTTGTTTACTTAATTGGGTAAGATATCATTAAGTAAATATCTAAACTTGTTTAAAATTAATTACGAGTTTTAAAAATGATGTTGTTTTAATTCCTTCATTTTTATTGTAGTTTAATTTTCAACATCATCAATGGCAACCAACGCTCCACCTCTCACTAATGTATCATGGCTTCGATCCTTTATGGATTGTTGCAAACTCGATAAGCATGATTCCAATTTTAAGGATTGGGATGCGCAATTACTTTTGGCCGCTCAAGGTGACGATAAGACTCATTACTTATCCGAAGCCGCTCCGACCGCTCCGACCGCTCGTTCCGCGGTTCAAACTCGTGAGGCCTATGAAGCCTACATGAAAGAGTCCTCCGCTCTTAAAAATGTGCTTATCTTCTCTATGAAGCCGGATCTCCAAAGGAGCATGATCAAGTTAACCACATCATAGGAGATATACACCAAACTTGCGACAATGTTTTCGCAAACTCCAAGGGTGATTCAATATGAGCCGGCTTCCGCCTTCTTCGACATTAGCTTGAAGGAAGGGCAAAAGATAAGCCCTTATGTACTCAAATTAGTTGAGTTAGCGGAGACTCTAAAAGTGCAAGAGTTGACGTTCCCGACTCTCTCATCATTGACCGAGTCCTTCACTCTCTCAATAAGGTGAAATCGTATGCTCAATTCCGGGTGAATTTTTGATGCCCGTCGTTGAGGGTACCAAAGATAAAATTTATAATTCCTAACTTTAACAATAGATAGTGAAAGTCAGGGTCGAACCATAGAGAGGTGGGGAATGTTTATTGTTTGGTGTTAATGTTTAAAGGTAACAAATTTGGGGGGTTTGATTGTTGATTACTAAGTCAAATCAAGATTTAAAATAAAACAAGAAATAAAGATGAGAATAAAAATATATAAAAGGGGATGCTAGGATGTTTGGGTAATAAATAGGTAAGGTAAAATAAATTCTAAGGTCAACATGTATTGCAGTCGCGTAAGGGGTGTAACATAACTTTTTAGGTCTATGCTACCTAATAGCTCCTTTCGGCCTATGCTATTAGTTCCTAGGTCTCACAATTATTGGGTGTCAACAATAAGGGTGATTCCTAAATCTTAGGTCACATACCTTTCAGTCTTAAGTAACCTAGCCGTCTTAAGGTGTAAACCAATGCCCTTCCCGTATCTCTCAATCTTGGGTAGGTCATTACTAACGTCCTACAAGTCTCCTTTCAGTCTCATTGTAGGATATTATAGTCAACAAGGAAAGACGAAACAAGATACATGCGCGGGTGGTCGACCGACCAGCTATTCCAGTCGGCCGACCACAGCCTCGGTCGACCGACCCACTATTTGAGTCGGCCGACCGCGGCTCTGCTACAAGTCGGTCTCGGAATTTTCTACTACCTACGCATATTCATCCCCTACATCCTAACATATGAAATTTAGCTACTCATGGTTATTAAGACGATTATGAAAACGGGAACAAACATGGTAAACATAATAAATAATCTAAACATGCGAGATTCAATAAAGCTTGAGAATTCTATCTTAATTGAATGCAATAGTAATAAGAGAAATAATAAAGCTAGATTAAAAGAGTAATTACCAAAGTCGGAATTAGGGCAGAAAGGAACAAACTTTATTGAATGCTTGGGAATTATTGAAAGATTACAAAACTAAAACTGGAATAAAACTAGATTGTAACTTTATTGTGGCTTATTAACTAAGAAACTGAATGATTCTATGATAACAACTCGATGATAAACCCTAATCAAAAGATTAGCTTATATAGGGTAGAAAATTAGAGTTTCCTAAAGGCTTCACACTTCTAAACTATTTCCGAAAACTCTTTCTGGGCTTCGCGGAGGTCGGTCGACCACTTTGGTGGGTCGGTCGACCTCTTTTACGGACTTTAAGCGAAATCTGGGCTTTCTTCAGGATTACGGACTTCATGAAAATTAGGCCTGGTCGGCCGACCCGTTTAGTTGGTCGGTCGACCGCTTCCGCAAGGAATTCTTCGGTTTTCTTCTCGCTTTGACTTTTGGTACTTAAATAAAGACTCCAGTTGACTTTCCTTTATTCCTTAATTATGCAAAAGACTCGAGGATATGAATTTGGTGCTAAATCGTCCTTTTTCCGCATAAATCTGCAAAAGTGCATAAAAATACGAAAGTACACGATTGTTGGGAAATAAGGGCTAAAACATAGTAAATGAGCGACCAAATGCGTGTAAAAATAGATGAAAAACATCATAAAATAGACACGCATCAAATTCTCCAAACCAAACCCTTGCTTGCCCTCAAGCAAGAAATAGACTCGATCCTAATTAATGGAACGATTTCAATCTCAGAGCGAAATTTACATGTCAGCCTAAACCAATACCAAGTACAAAATGAGAAAGTAGTCAAATCATGCAAACGGGTTATAGTGTTGTCAAACTTGCGAACATAGAAGCTATAGAGACTTATACCATGGACTCTCGCGGTACGCTCGAGACACTCATGAAGCAAAAGGTGAGTATATGTAAAAGATAGAAAGAAGTAATTTTGTAGAGACACTCACCTAATTGCGACCCATGAAAACATGCCTGCAATTTAAGATGAACAAGAATTCCACAACTATGTATAAACAAACTCATTAAGTGACTCGGATACATGCAATTTGAGGTAATGAAAGATATGTGAGGTAAAAGGTAAAAAGTGGTTAAGATGTTTTTGGACATGTGGGGTTAGTAGCCAAGCTAGTAAAACCGGTTCCCAACAACAAACTTCACAACTTTTAATATTAAAGAAGTGCTCTTTTGTAGCACAACTCTCACATTAAATATAAGAAAGGACTCCCGAATATTTTGAATGAAGTACAGGAGTGATAACATATAAAAGAAAGGGACTTTTTTTTTGAAACGAATTTTGAATCTGATGATAAGGTGGTCGGCCGACCTATGATGTTGGTCGGTCGACTGACTCCACTGTATATTTTGATTTTGATGATAAAGTGCTCTTCTGTTCTTTTTTTTTTTTTTTTTTCTTTCTTTCTTTCTTTTCTTTTCTCTTTGTGCTTAAGCTAGCTTACAAACCAAGATACCTCGAAATAAACCAAGGACTACAAATACTAGCTTGGAAGGGTAGGCTAAGTATGGGATGTAGATTTGGGGGAATAAAAAGGCAATTTTGGCTATGTGAAGCTTATGGGTAAATATGAGAAAAGGGATCCCAAATGCACGTATCAAGATTCACAAAACGAGAAAGTAAAACAAGTATATAGCAATTCAAGTTCATGTTTATGCATATTGATGTAACATGTTCCAAGGGGAGTACTACTCACATCCTTGACAACTGGTTTAAGAATGAAACCATGAAATAAGCTCTAAAACTCAGAATGTATAGTAGGTTGACAAGGTATAAGTCAAGTCTCAAGATATACAAATTGACAAAAACTCGTAGATATGCAAAAGACTCTTATACTAAAACTAGTTGGCAAGGCAAGGTAAAGGCATAAACATGTAAGATAGCTAAATCATCCTTGAAATACTTTCGTTCCGACTCGACCTATATGCTAAAATAAACGTGCATTTTTTTGAATTTTTTTGAAATTTTTTGGAATTTTTTTGGATTTTTTTTTTTTTGGATTTTTTTTTTTGTATATATAAGGAAAATAAAGAAAAGAACAATGCAATACAGAAATGCAATAAACGTGTGACAGAATGCAATGCATGTGACACGAAACCATTCCCCAAACCAACCCGCACAATGTCCCCATTGTGCATTAGCCTAAGTAAAGGTCTCAGAAAAGTAAAGAAAAGATGCGGATAAATAAAAACTAAGGAAAAATTGGAAAGAACTCACTGGGTAAATAGACGTATGAGAAAAACCTCCCCAAACCAGCGTAAGCTGGGAGGTTTTGGTGGCTAGCAATGCCACCCAAGTACCAAAGACGGTTGCACGATCTCCGAGGAAGAAACGAACTGACTGTGACGGACACGTAGGTCGACCGACCAAGAGAACAGGTCGACCGACCTTCCTGCAGAATACAGGAATTGAGCGATACGGCGACTAGGTCGACCGACTGATGTATCTGGTCGGTCGACCCTCTGCATCCCAGTGGTCTTCGTTTCTTCGTAAAAGCCTGAAAAAGCAAGAAAAATATATGCGCCCGCAAATGCGCGAGATTCCAGAAACAAGTCTAAAGTCTTAACTACGCAAGCATAAAGAAAAAGTTCTAAAACTACGAGCAAACCAAATTAAAAAGTCTCACACAACAAAAAGTAAATTGTTTTTTTTTTAAAACTGAAACTTAAAACAACTATCCGCTAAAGATGCGGAAAATATTCGACCACGGCTTCTGACGATACGCCGTAGTCTCCAGAGTTTTTGCTTGTGTAGCAAAACTGTAATAACCCGATTTATCTTTTATAATTTTAGGGGTGACGATATATTTTTATGATGACGCTTGTTAATTGTGTAATCACTAATAGTAGTTATGGGCTTCATGGGGGTTCGAACTTGGGTTCTCGTGTTATGTGGTAGTGTTTATGAGGGGATTCGAAATTAGAAACCGTGAATAACGAAACTGGGCCTCGAGTTGTGTAGCATACGTAAGCAGCCCACAAGTTTTGAAACCCTCAAATTAAAAAGAAGACACCTGCCGTCATATAAGAGGCTTTGATTTCCTCATTTTCATATCACCTAGTACAAAAACAAACACCCCATACTACTGCCGCCATTACAATCGTAAGAGAGAAGGTCCCTGCGTCGTCTTAGGAGCGGTCTAGCGCCTTTCGTTTTAACCCCGAATCAGGTATGGTCACACGTTGCTTGTTTAGAATCAGTCCTCACGTTTTCTGCACTCGTTTTGTGGTAGATTCGTTTGATAGTAGGGTGTCACCTTCGTTGTGTATCTTTGTTCCTTCGTTCTCGGTGGTCAGGAGAGTCGTGTGAGGGCAGTCACGGTGGGGCCAGGTGTCGGGGGTGGCGTAAAGAGGAGTTTTCGTTGCTTTGTTGGTCTCGGTCTGGGTTCATACTGGTTCACGGTTGCTCAAGGGGGTGGTACCACTGTCGACTCGGGGGAGGTCTACACAGTGGTACCACCAAGGTGTTTGGGTTCGGTGTCAGTGGGGGTGTGGAAGGCGGTTCTGGACGGTGGTGGTTCTGGTGTCAGCGTCGTCAGGAGGGTTAGTTCTAGGTGGTTGAGTCACGTAGGAGGGAAACCAGTCTGGTGTATGGGTCTGGTGTGCCTTGTCGGCGGCCGGCGAAGGGGTGTCGGTGGTTGGGTAAGTAACAGGTGGTCGTGGGAACCGAGGGATGCGCTGCTGGTGGTCGGAGGTGGTGACTCGCTGGGTAATGGGGCTGATGGTGAAGGGCGTGAGTGTGTGTCGGGAAAGGAGGGAGCTTACCGTTGGTAGTTTTAAGCTTTGCTAGTTGTTTTTATTATTTTTAATATTGCTCTTATTAGTGTAATATTTATTTTATAGTTTTATTTTTTTTTACTCTTATGAATTTTATTATTTGAATAGGCGTAATAATCTACTCGAGCTAATATAGTGTTGGAGTCGGGTTTTTTTTAGGGAGTTTCCTTAATAGGAAAGTTTCCTTCTTTGGAAAGTTTCCACTTTAGGAAACTTTCCCCTTTTAAAAAGTTGCCTCTTATGGTAGGTGTAAGTTTCATAAAAGAGTTAGAAGGGTTTTAATTAATTAAGTAATATGTGTCTAGGTGGAAGTTTTCGCGTGGGACATTTTTAACAAGCCCCGGACTTGTCTGCGTTCCTGCTAATTCAGGTAGGGGAAAGTATTGGTTATAATAACGTGTATTCTGTTCTTATTTGGCATTAAACATGTTGCTATACACTATCACGTGATCGTTATATTGAGTTGTTATACTATTCTGTGATATTATATAATGTGAATATACATATATTGGGTCTTGTGATATGGTGATGGATCGGTGCGGAGTATATTTGGTGTTGGATCGGTGCGGAGTATATTTGGTGTTGGATCGGTGCGGAGTTTATACGGTGTTGGATCGGTGCGGAGTTTATTTGGCGATGGATCGGCGCGGAGTTATTATATTGTTATCATATTTATTGTTTTCCCTACTCAACCTCGTGGTTGACCCTGTGTATTCGTGATCACCTGTGATGAACCAATTTATTGGGGAGCAGATTGACAGGTGGCTGATTCTAAGGGGGGGAGCTATGGGAGAAAGAGCTTGGATCCGGACCAGTCTAGATGTTAGACCACCTTAGACAGCATATATGAGTTGTACTTTATTCCTTTTGTTAAGACTTGATAATACAGTTGTAAGAACATGTTTGAGTTAAATTTTATTTTAAAGTACTGTTTATCTTCCTTTGTATCTACTGTCTCGGGAAACCGAGATGGTAACACCCTTATTTATCTAAGGAGACCTAGTCCAGGCCCTTAAATAAATGGGGGTGTTACAAAGTGGTATCAGAGAGAACGATCCTCAGGCCTAAACCAAATGAATAACAATGAATATAGGAAGAGTCTAATAAAATGAACCCCGAGATGAAACTGATAGGAGCCCCAAAGAGGAACGGGATGAGTTAGGGGCCCCCCTCAAACCAGACCTGGGCCCTTTCTGTTCTGTCTCGGGAACCCAATGAGAGTAATAGAAGAGTGGGGTAGATTATATAGTGACCTAGTTATCTGGTGCTAACAGTTTTGCAGGGGCGGAATGAGTTAAGTAATGATGTGTACATGGTTAATGATGCACTGTATTTTATGTGTTTGATATTGGAAGTGATTGAGAAATGTATTACTTTAAGTGTTGAGGACACGAAAATTGAAATACGAGTTTGAAATATAAGCTTGGCTAGTAGGATGATATGCATAAGAAGAATGCGACTGATATTGAAACGCTGATTGATATGATGATTGGATCGAAATTTTCAGGAATGGGTGTATTTTTATTGTATACTGAATTAGAGTGATATGATCATGTGTTTTTGGTGTCTCGAATTGTTTATAGGATATCTGGTTATTAAGTGACTAATGTAATTTTTGCAATATATTGCTTGGTATTGGATATGACCTATCAGATTTAAATGTTATAGTAATTCATGTCTAGTGATATGTGGAACGTGTTGACCCAAGCCATAAATGACATGTAGTTATGAGTTACATTCGTATATATGTGTACAAGTATTGAGCTATTTGGTTGGGTTCTCGAAATCTTTACTGTGTTCTGGGTGACGATTAAGTTGGAATGGGTAATGAGTGTTAATCTGGTACAATGTTCGTGCTTCAACTGATATGCTAACATGTTTCGGAAGATGAATGGTTAAGTTGCAATGTAGTAATGTGAACTCGTAACAGAACCAAGATTTTAACTAAACTTCCGAATTTCTTTTCCTTGTTGTACGGACTGTCATTTTAAATGTGTTCCAAATTTGGGTATGAGAATTTTATGTATGACAACCTTCTGAGTTGGTGTTACAATGCTGTTGGTTTCATGTTAATAGGAATTATATTTTGAGTGAAATAAATCTTTTAGTTGACCGTGGTTAGATTGTTGCTGCACCGTTTCGTTTTGACCCACCTTTTTGTGAAAGAAATCATTTAAGACTTTGTTATTGTTTATGCATAATTCCACCTCTACTGTTCAGAATATGCGTTTACGTTTTCAAGATGATAGGGTATGTAAAATCTTAATGAGTCGTTATTTAGTTGTGATTCTTGCAAGTTGCCTAATTTTCTGTTGAATTGCTGTAAAATTCTTGTTCAGGCCGACTGAGTTATGGAAATGGTGTTAAATAATTCCCTTGAGATATGCATTCTATTCTCTTCTTATGGTTATCTAATTCATTATATTTTTTAAAAGCTGCAATAGGCCGCAAGATAGCTAATCGGTTATTTAGCTATGATTTTTGTAATTTGCTGCATAATGTTTATTTGATGGAGTTGCGAGTTATGTAAGTTTCATATAACAGTTTAATCAAATGTGAATTATGCGATGTGACCACGTGATATCTTGATATGGCAGTAGTAACATGAATATGAACCTCATTATATGATAGCGTAACCTTGTTTATTTCGTTAAGTTTAATATAGAATCGTTTCAATTATATGTCTAAAATATTACGACCTCAAAATAATTATGTACTGCTCGTATGTGATGTCAGAAGCATGTTTTCTGAGAAGAATCTTGCCAAGTGGCAGAATGAAATTTAACCGGTAAGCTTATAGCATGATAGAGCAATCTAATGGTTATACGTAAATGTGATTATGTGAACAATGTGAATCTTGATGAAGTTCTTTCGTATATTGATGGGTTATCTCTGTTTGGTTCCCTGTGAATATAATCTTACTATTTTTTTTTTTCAAGTATATTGTTAAACCATACGGTGAATTGCATATTGTTATATTTAGAATCTGATCACGATGTGTTGAATTATTAATTATTGACATATGATTTATGGAAGTACTAGTCGGGTGAATTCATTTACTTTTATCGTTAAATTTTGTTTTCATAATTTATGAACTACAGAAACAATGTTTTAGTAAAGGAAGCCAGAATGCCTCCGTGTAATCTTGTTTCGATCTAATTGTCTTTGATTCGTGTTTATAAATTGTCACAAACTACTCTTTCAATGTTTCAAACATTTCAAAATATTTTAAAAGTGATAAACCAGGATAAAGCTTGATGTTTGATAATTATGGTGATTGTTTGGAATATGACAATTATATAGCTATGTGTCGATGAAATCCTGCTTGAATGTTTAATTGTTGCGCATTGTATAAAACCCTTATTGTGCAAGTCGTATATAGTAATAGTTTCATGATAAATGATGTAATGTGGGTGGACGGGAAATGTACCTAAGTGATTTTGTTATCTTGTTGATATATGGGAATGTTAAACGGTCTTGTGAGTCTATGATTTGTGTATATCTTGTGAACTATGTCAATGTCCCATGTTTAATTACGTCCATTAAAAATTTTGCTCCATGTCTTTTCCTAAAATATGGTTTTGCTTCTAAAATATGATTATGAACTCTAAGCTTCTTGTCTGTTTACATTGTTGTTAGTATAGTAAATTTGTGATGAATTTCAAGGATATGTAAATGTTATCTATTCCGATTCTGTTTTACTGCGTAACATGATTCTATCAATCTTATTAATTTAGTCTTGTACAGGATATATGTACTTGTATTCATTGATATGCCGGAGTCTAGGTGCTCCAAACTTCATTCAAGCTTGTCATGTGTGATGACTATTTATGTGCTGGTAATTTTTGAGGAGTTGTTATTGTGAATGTTATTGAATGTATAGTAGTATCCATATGTTATGAGTCACCGATTGTGTTTTCATTGTGAGCATTTGGCTAGCCTGCAGATGGAAATTGTCTTACAATATATGAATATTGATATTGGGTTGGTTGTGTTATGTATGAACACGAGTATTCCTGGTTTGAGAATCTTTGTAATGCTTGTTTAAGACCGAAGCCGAGTATGCGGGTTACATGGGAATGATATTTTGGATTGTGTATGGTTGGTATTAAATTTTCTTTGATCGTTCTCTTTGACCTTACTTGTGGGTGAGTAGCTTAAAGTTCATACTTAAAGTGCTGAGCACGGTTCTGTGAACCTTGACGATATTGATACCGATATTGAGATGGATATAGGGTTTCGCGGGTTATTCCGCTGGTTCACTCACCCCTTGTACTTGGTCTTAGGTTCGACGATGAGAATATGATACTTGGAGTAAGATTTTTGGAGATAATGTAATGAGTAAGATAGAGTAATGAGCTGGAATTTTATAATAAGGTTACGAGGACGTAACCATGTTTTAAGGAGGATAGGATTGTAAAATCTCAATGATTTTATGATATGACTAATTGGTATGTCTTGATTATTTGAATATACTTGATAACCCTGCTACTCATGTTATGCCCTATATCATGTATGCCCTAAATCATGGTTGTTGAGGTGTCATGTGTTTCTGTTGTGTGTTAAACTTTGGGGACAAAGTTTCTTAGTGAGGATAGAATATAACATTTTATAATTCAAAAGGGCCGTTATTAATGTGATGTTACGTGGTGTCACGTTTTGTGTTCGTTACATGCCTAATGACTAGTGGTCACCATGAGTTGGTGAACTTCGGGACGAAGTTCATTTTAAGGGGGGGAGACTGTAATACCCCGTACCTTCACGTATACACTTATGTTAATTATCTTATTGTGATGGTTTACATTTTCGAGTCTTTATGAGCATGTGATGTATGTGTGTGGTCGAACTTCGGGACGAAGTTCATTTTAAGGGGGGAAGACTGTAATAACCCGATTTATCTTTTATAATTTTAGGGGTGACGATATATTTTTATGATGACGCTTTTTAATTGTGTAATCACTAATAGTAGTTATGGGCTTCATGGGGGTTCGAACTTGGGTTCTCGTGTTATGTGGTAGTGTTTATGAGGGGATTCGAAATTAGAAACCGTGAATAACGAAACTGGGCCTCGAGTTGTGTAGCATACGTAAGCAGCCCACAAGTTTTGAAACCCTCAAATTAAAAAGAAGACACCTGCCGTCTTATAAGAGGCTTTGATTTCCTCATTTTCATATCACCTAGTACAAAAACAAACACCCCATACTACTGCCGCCATTACAATCGTAAGAGAGAAGGTCCCTGCGTCGTCTTAGGAGCGGTCTAGCGCCTTTCGTTTTAACCCCGAATCAGGTATGGTCACACGTTGCTTGTTTAGAATCAGTCCTCACGTTTTCTGCACTCGTTTTGTGGTAGATTCGTTTGATAGTAGGGTGTCACCTTCGTTGTGTATCTTTGTTCCTTCGTTCTCGGTGGTCAGGAGAGTCGTGTGAGGGCAGTCACGGTGGGGCCAGGTGTCGGGGGTGGCGTAAAGAGGAGTTTTCGTTGCTTTGTTGGTCTCGGTCTGGGTTCATACTGGTTCACGGTTGCTCAAGGGGGTGGTACCACTGTCGACTCGGGGGAGGTCTACACAGTGGTACCACCAAGGTGTTTGGGTTCGGTGTCAGTGGGGGTGTGGAAGGCGGTTCTGGACGGTGGTGGTTCTGGTGTCAGCGTCGTCAGGAGGGTTAGTTCTAGGTGGTTGAGTCACGTAGGAGGGAAACCAGTCTGGTGTATGGGTCTGGTGTGCCTTGTCGGCGGCCGGCGAAGGGGTGTCGGTGGTTGGGGAAGTAACAGGTGGTCGTGGGAACCGAGGGATGCGCTGCTGGTGGTCGGAGGTGGTGACTCGCTGGGTAATGGGGCTGATGGTGAAGGGCGTGAGTGTGTGTCGGGAAAGGAGGGAGCTTACCGTTGGTAGTTTTAAGCTTTGCTAGTTGTTTTTATTATTTTTAATATTGCTCTTATTAGTGTAATATTTATTTTATAGTTTTATTTTTTTTTACTCTTATGAATTTTATTATTTGAATAGGCGTAATAATCTACTCGAGCTAATATAGTGTTGGAGTCGGGTTTTTTTTAGGGAGTTTCCTTAATAGGAAAGTTTCCTTCTTTGGAAAGTTTCCACTTTAGGAAACTTTCCCCTTTTAGAAAGTTGCCTCTTATGGTAGGTGTAAGTTTCATAAAAGAGTTAGAAGGGTTTTAATTAATTAAGTAATATGTGTCTAGGTGGAAGTTTTCGCGTGGGACATTTTTAACAAGCCCCGGACTTGTCTGCGTTCCTGCTAATTCAGGTAGGGGAAAGTATTGGTTATAATAACGTGTATTCTGTTCTTATTTGGCATTAAACATGTTGCTATACACTATCACGTGATCGTTATATTGAGTTGTTATACTATTCTGTGATATTATATAATGTGAATATACATATATTGGGTCTTGTGATATGGTGATGGATCGGTGCGGAGTATATTTGGTGTTGGATCGGTGCGGAGTATATTTGGTGTTGGATCGGTGCGGAGTTTATACGGTGTTGGATCGGTGCGGAGTTTATTTGGCGATGGATCGGCGCGGAGTTATTATATTGTTATCATATTTATTGTTTTCCCTACTCAACCTCGTGGTTGACCCTGTGTATTCGTGATCACCTGTGATGAACCAATTTATTGGGGAGCAGATTGACAGGTGGCTGATTCTAAGGGGGGGAGCTATGGGAGAAAGAGCTTGGATCCGGACCAGTCTAGATGTTAGACCACCTTAGACAGCATATATGAGTTGTACTTTATTCCTTTTGTTAAGACTTGATAATACAGTTGTAAGAACATGTTTGAGTTAAATTTTATTTTAAAGTACTGTTTATCTTCCTTTGTATCTACTGTCTCGGGAAATTGAGATGGTAACACCCTTATTTATCTAAGGAGACCTAGTCCAGGCCCTTAAATAAATGGGGGTGTTACAAAAACACATCTTGTTTCCGCCGTCGCAAAGCATATGCGACGGTTTCTCCTCTTGAGCTTGCCTCCTTTTCTTCTTCTCTTCCCGATCCACGACATCCGGGTCTTCATCTTCTTTATAGCTTAGACATCCCATTCCGCCTCTCTGGACTATGACTTCCTTCAATTTGGGTTTCCCCAAACAAATTCCTGCACTAGCCACAATAGAAGTGTCCTCCATATTGCTCCCAATCTGGGGCGGAGGTGTAAAAACGGATACAGGAACAGGTAATAAAGTGGGAGAAGTAGTGACGACCTCATACTTCTTTTCAGAAGTGACAACATTACATGTGATGGGGGTCATATCATCCTTTTTCCTATAAGATAGGCCATATATAATAGAATGCTTTCCTACTTTGAAGGTCAAAGTCCCTGTGCCTGCATCTATAATGGCACCTGCGGTGTGGAGGAAAGGTCTTCCTAGTATAATAGGTATATGGGCATCCTCTGGGATGTCCAAAACTACGAAGTCAACTGGGAAGAAAAACTTGTCAACACGCACAGGGATGTTTTCCAACACCCCTATAGGTTCCATAGATGTGCGATCTGCCATCTGGACAGTCATGCTGGTCACTGCAAATTCGGTCATTCCTAATTTTAAGGCAACGCTTAGGGGCATGACACTTATACTAGCACCTAAGTCGCATAAAGCCTTCTTAGCTGGGAAAGTTCCTATATTGCAGGGTGATGCGTGCCTATTTTATGATGTTTTACATCTATTTTTACACGCATTTTGTCGCTCATTTACGATGTTTTAGCCTTTATTTCCCAACAATTGTCTACTTTCGTATTTTTATGCTCTTTTGCAGATTTATGCGGAAAAGGGACGATTTTATACCAAATTTATGCCCTCGGGACTTTTTATGACTAAGGATAAGAAGGAACGAAGCTTAGCGCACATTTCAAGGCCTAAAGATAACTTTTACAAGCAAAGAATCGATCTTCGATGTTGCAGCCTGTTTCAAATGGCTATATCTCGAGTTCTAGAGCTGATAATGGAGTGATTTCAGTTGGAGGTGAAAGCTTATCCTCTTAGCTTTCCAACGCCGCGAGAATCGCTTGATTTCGATAAGTAACGAAGAAATGGCAGCTGTTTTAAGATCGATGCGCGCTGCAGTCCCGACAGTTGGTCGACCGACCAACAAAGTAGGTCGATCGACCAGGTTCCTATTGGAAAAGCCCAGAATTTGCCTGAAGCCCAGAAATTGCATAAAATCCGTAAAGCGGTCGACCGACCGAAAATATTGGTCGACCGACCACAGCGCCGACCCAGAAGTTTCCGAAAAGCCCATACAAGTGTTTAGGTCATTAGGAAACTCTTTAATTCCGCCTATATAAGCTAATTCAGTCCCTAATCAAGATATCCATCAAGTTCTTAATCTAGTTTTCTATCATAGATTTTATTCAAGCTTTCATCTTTATTCTTAGATTTTCCAATTGAGTTGTAAGTTTGCTATAATTCAATCTTTCCTTTTTAATTAATCTTGTTGTTCATCTTGCTGTTGTTCCTTAATTCATGCTTTCACTTTTATTGTCATCTTTAATTATGTTAATTCCTTTAATGTTCTTGATTCTTGTTATTGTTAGTTTTACAATTGAGACTATGCATAACTAATTCTTGTGATTAGGAATTAGGGGAACCATGGTAAAGACTTGATTTTGATAGTTTAATGATTGAATTACCAATCCCCCATTGTTGTTGGTGAACTGATCCTTAGGATTGAAAGATTATTAGGATTAGTTTAACAACAACTTTGGGATTGCCCTTGAACGAAAGTTTAGTGCTTTTCTAGGAACCCTAAGACCGTAAGGATTGGGTAGAATATTGACCTAAAGGTTTATTCTTTGTTCCTTGGGATTGTGTTATTTGATTATTTTACCTTTCATTAACTTGTTTTAACCATGGGGAACCGAAGTTCCTAATCTCCTTTTTCCCTTATTTTAATTTCCTTTATTATTATTGCATGTTTAGATTAATGTTCTTTATAACTTTCATGTTTATTCCTATTTTTATTATTGTTCCGGTAACTATGAGTAGGTAAATTTCATATGTTAGGATGTAGGGAGTAAATATGCGAAGGTAGTTTAAATCTCGAACCGACATGTTGCAGGGTGGAGGTCGGCCGACCGGGTTAGCTGGTCGGTCGACCGACACGCGTATGAATTTTGTTTCGCTTTAATTTGCAGACTATAATAACCTACAATGAGACCAAAAGGAGACTTGTAGGATGTTAGTATTGACCTACCCAAGATTGAGAGATTTGGGAAGGGCATTGGTTTACATCTTAAGACGGATAGGTTACTTAAGACTGAAAGGTTTGTGACCTAGAATTTAGGAATCACCCTTATTGTTGACACCCAATAATTGTGAGACCTAGGAACTAATAGCATAGGCCGAAAGGAGCTATTAGGTAGCATAGACCTAAAGGATGTGTTACACCCCTTACGCGACTGCTATACATGTTGACTTAGGATTTATATTATCTTAGCTGTTTATTACCCAAACATTCTAGCATCTCTTTTATTATATTTTTATTCTCCTCTTTATTTACTTGTTTTATTTTATATTTGTTTTAGATTTAGCAACAACCAATCAAACCCCCTCTCTTTTGTTACTTAATAGATTAAAAATTAGCAAACATAATTAACCTTGTCTCTCTGTGGTTCGACCCTTACTATCACTATCTATAGTTTTAGTTTGGTTTATAAATTTTATCTTTGACACCCACAACGACGGGTATCGAATTTTGGCGCCGTTGCCGGGGAGACGGTATAATTTTGTTTGTTAGTTTTTAGTTTATTTTTTTCTTGTCTTAAGGAACTTAGGTTCCTTAAGACCGTTCTTACCTTGTCTTCTAGTTTTGTTTCAGAAGACAGGTTTTTGAGAGGAAGGCTTGAGTACTCTCAGTACTATTGCGATCATGTCTACTATTTCTGATAATCTTCAGCCAGCAGCACACCACCTCCCAGGGGGATTTATTCCCCCCGTTGATTTTTATCTCTCCTATATCAAATTATTGGAGCAAAAACAGTTTGCAGGTCTACCAGATGAGGATCCTTTGAAGCATTTGGAGCTATTTACAGATTATTTTTGTTCCGCACCCGTATCGGCGGGAGAGCGAGATAAGGTTAAGGAGATGTTTTTTCGTTTCTCCTTGAAAGATTCTGCGCGTGAATGGATTCGTTACCTTGATATGGAAGCAGCTAGCGTTACAGATTGGACATCTCTAGCATTGGCTTTCTGCCAACGGTACACTTCGCCAGCAAAAACCAATGCTTTGAGAATTCAAATCTCAAATTTCCAGCAAGGACCCGATGAGAAATTTCCTGAAGCGTGGGCCCGTTTTAAGAAGTTGGTTCGATCCGTTCCTCACCACGGCTTTGAGGAGTGGTACCTTTGCCACCGATTCTATAGCTCTTTGTATGATGACTACAGAGCCATCCTTGATTCAACTACAAATGGAAGATTTTATAATGTAGCTGCTGACAAGGGTTGGGTTACTATTGAGGAGTTGGCGGTTCATAGAGCTGATAATGGAAATTCATGTGGGGATTCACTGAAAACAAATATTGAAATAAGTCATGTTTCCGCACTTGAAACATCCAATAACGCTCGTTCCGAAGAACTTGAGAAAGCCTATGAGGGACCAACCCCAAGGGATGATGCTGCCGTAGTTCAGGACGAAGAAATTGATCCCGTGCACAGGTCAGAAGGTCGACCGACCACAACATCTGGTCGACCGACCTCGACACCTGACGTGAGATCAGTCTCTGCAGAACAGGAAATTTTCGATGATACAGAGTCTGGTCGACCGACCGCTGTACCCGGTCGACCGACCACTGTTCCTGAGCAGAATGCAGTTTCTATTCCCGAATCGCTGGATCCTTCCCTCATTCAAGACCTCACCAGTGTTCCTATTGTGGATTCGCCTCCTGAGCTACCTAACTCTCCTCTCATCACTAACTCGACGGAGATTCTGAAGTTAAAAGAGCCAAAGATTGCTGATTCTGCGACAAGCATTGCAGTCCCGTATCCGGATTATTTAGAGAAAGTAAAGTTGGAGCTTCAGTTCGGAAAAATATTGGAGATCGTCAAGGGCCTTGAGCGTAAGAGGAAATTGGAGGACCATCCTATTATTTCTGTTGTTGCAGGTCATGATAAAAAGGGCATAGGAGATCCTGGAGATACTGGGGAGACGAAATTGGAGCAAGTTGCTGAAAAAGACCGGCCGGGCAAAGTAAAGAAGCGTGTCATAGCTTATGCGACACCAGATACCCTTCCTCCGGCTAGGCCTGTTGTCTGGAAGCCCAGAGTAGCGGTCAGTACTGCTGAAAGGACCTATTTTAGCCAAGTGCCTTACTTTGGGGTATCTTGCTGCTGAGTCGTAGTTCTTGTTTAGTATTTTATTTCAGTTTTTTGTTGGACTATTTATTTTCTTGTTTTTAGACTTAGACTCTTTTTACTTTTGTTGCTTCGTTTGAGACATTTTAGGCTTGGTTCTGGGATCTTGCGCATTTGTGGGGCGCATATTTTTCTTGCTTTTTCAGGTTCTACGAAGAAAAACGAAGACCGCTGGGACAAAGACGGTCGACCGACCAGTTACACCAGTCGGTCGACCTAGTCGCCGCATTGCTGAAATTTTCTGTACTTTAAAGGAAGGTCGGTCGACCTGTTCTCTTGGTCGGTCGACCTACCGATCTGTCGCAGTCTTTCGATTTCTTCCTCGGGAACCGTGCAACCGTTCTTGGGTACTTGAGTGGCACTGCTAGCCACCAAAACCTCCCAGCTTACGCTGGTTTGGGGAGGTTTTTCTCATGCGCTTCATAATCCAGTGAGTTCTTTCCAGTTTTTCCTTAGCTTTTATTCTCTTTGCATCTTTCATTTTTTTTTTTTTTCTGAAACCTTTACTTAGGCTGATGCACAATGGGGACATTGTGCGGGTTGGTTTGAGGAATGGTTTCGTCTCACATGCATTACATTTTGTCACACGTTTATTGCATTTCTGTCTTGCATTGTTCTTTTCTTTATTTTCCTTGCATATACAAGAAAAATACAAAAAAATGAAAAAATTCAAAAAAAATTCAAAAAAATGCACGTTTATTTTAGCATATAGGTCGAGTCGGAACGAAAGTATTTCAAGGATGATTTTTGCTATCTTACATGTTTATGCCTTTACCTTGCCTTGTCAACTTGTTTTAGTATGAGAGTCTTTCGCATATCTACAAGTTTGTGTCAACTTGCATATCTTGAGACTTGACTTATACCTTGGCGACCCACTATACATTCTAAGTTTTAGAGCTTTATTTCCTGGTTTCATTTTTAAACCAGTTGTTTAGGATGTGAGTAGTACTCCCCTTGGAACATGTTACATCAATATGCATAAACATGAACTTAAATTGCTATATACTTGTTTTACTTTCTCGTTTTGTGAGTCTTGATACGTGCATTTGGGATCCCCTTTCTCTTATTTACCCATAAGCCTTACATAGCCAAAATTGCCTTTTTATTCCCCCAAAACTACATCCCATACTTAGCCTACCTTTCCAAGCTAGTATCTGTGGTCTTTGGTTTATTTTTTTTGAGGCATCTTGGTTTGTATGCTATCATGAGCAAAAAAAAGAGAAAAGAAAGAAAGAAAGCGAGAAAAGAAAAAGAACAGAAAAATTCAGAAAGAAGGAAGAAAGAAAGAAAAAAAAAAAAAAAAAAAAAAAACGAAAAAACGAAAAAAAAAAAAAGAATCGAAAAATAGAAAGTCAGTCGACCGACCACCATCATAGGTCGGCCGACCACCTGTCAGCATCAGATTCAAAATTTCGTTCCAAAAATCCCTTTCTTTTATATATTATCACTCCCGTACCTCATTCAAAAATATTTGGGAGTCCTTTCTTATATTTAATGTGAGAGTTGTGCTACAAAAGAGCACCTTCTTAATATCAAAAGTTGTGAAATATGTTGTTGGGAACCGGTTTTACTAGCTTGGCTACTAACCCCACAAATCCAAAAACATCTTAACCACTTTTACCTTTTACCTCACATATCTTTCATTACCTCAATTGCATGTATCTGGGTCACTTAATAAGGTTGTTATACAAAGTTGTAGAATTCTTGTTCATGTTAGATTGCAGGCATGTTTCCATGGGTCGCAGTTAGGTGAGTGTCTCTACAAAATTACTTCTTCCTATCTTTTACATATACTCACCCTTTGCTTCATGAGTGTCTCGAGCGTACCGCGAGAGTCCGTGGTATAAAGTCTCTATAGTCTTTATTTTTGCAAGTCTGACAACACCATAACTCGTTTGCATGATTTAAATGCTTTCTCATTTTGTACTTAGCATTGGTTTAGGCTAACATGTAAATTTCGCTCTGAGATTGAAATCGTTCCATTAGTTAAGATCGAGTCTATTTCTTGCTTGAGGGCAAGCAAGGTTTGGTTGAATTTGATGCGTGCCTATTTTATGATGTTTTACATCTATTTTTACACGCATTTTGTCGCTCATTTACGATGTTTTAGCCTTTATTTCCCAACAATTGTCTACTTTCGTGTTTTTATGCTCTTTTGCAGATTTATGCGGAAAAGGGACGATTTTATACCAAATTTATGCCCTCGGGACTTTTTATGACTAAGGATAAGAAGGAACGAAGCTTAGCGCACATTTCAAGGCCTAAAGATAACTTTTACAAGCAAAGAATCGATCTTCGATGTTGCAGCCTGTTTCAAATGGCTATATCTCGAGTTCTAGAGCTGATAATGGAGTGATTTCAGTTGGAGGTGAAAGCTTATCCTCTTAGCTTTCCAACGCCGCGAGAATCGCTTGATTTCGATAAGTAACGAAGAAATGGCAGCTGTTTTAAGATCGATGCGCGCTGCAGTCCCGACAGTTGGTCGACCGACCAACAAAGTAGGTCGATCGACCAGGTTCCTATTGGAAAAGCCCTGTAACAACCCGACCCGCCACCGTCGTAACACATACCCAATAAGATGAGTGTGCACTTTTGGGCCCGTTAATTGTCCTCACTGAAGCCCAGAAGCACAAGGCCTTGTTACTAAGTGGTGGGTGGAAGCTATTATAAACATATCACAAGCCTCACATTCTACCGATGTGGGACAACTTTTCTCTCATACTCTTGGGGTGTTACAAACTCCCCCACTTAAAGAACACAACGTCCTCGTTGTGCCTCAAACTTGACCACAACCAGGGCCAGAATCCTCCCCGCTAGGTGTGTGACCCGGGTACTCCCGACCACAGGCTCACCACACGGTCGCAGGGTCGCGCTGATACCATTTGTAACAACCCGACCCGCCACCGTCGTAACACATACCCAATAAGATGAGTGTGCACTTTTGGGCCCGTTAATTGTCCTCACTGAAGCCCAAAAGCACAAGGCCTTGTTACTAAGTGGTGGGTGGAAGCTATTATAAACATATCACAAGCCTCACATTCTACCGATGTGGGACAACTTTTCTCTCATACTCTTGGGGTGTTACAAGCCCAGAATTTGCCTGAAGCCCAGAAATTGCATAAAATCCGTAAAGCGGTCGACCGACCGAAAATATTGGTCGACCGACCACAGCGCCGACCCAGAAGTTTCCGAAAAGCCCATACAAGTGTTTAGGTCATTAGGAAACTCTTTAATTCCGCCTATATAAGCTAATTCAGTCCCTAATCAAGATATCCATCAAGTTCTTAATCTAGTTTTCTATCATAGATTTTATTCAAGCTTTCATCTTTATTCTTAGATTTTCCAATTGAGTTGTAAGTTTGCTATAATTCAATCTTCCTTTTTAATTAATCTTGTTGTTCATCTTGCTGTTGTTCCTTAATTCATGCTTTCCCTTTTATTGTCATCTTTAATTATGTTAATTCCTTTAATGTTCTTGATTCTTGTTATTGTTAGTTTTACAATTGAGACTATGCATAACTAATTCTTGTGATTAGGAATTAGGGGAACCATGGTAAAGACTTGATTTTGATAGTTTAATGATTGAATTACCAATCCCCCATTGTTGTTGGTGAACTGATCCTTAGGATTGAAAGATTATTAGGATTAGTTTAACAACAACTTTGGGATTGCCCTTGAACGAAAGTTTAGTGCTTTTCTAGGAACCCTAAGACCGTAAGGATTGGGTAGAATATTGACCTAAAGGTTTATTCTTTGTTCCTTGGGATTGTGTTATTTGATTATTTTACCTTTCATTAACTTGTTTTAACCATGGGGAACCGAAGTTCCTAATCTCCTTTTTCCCTTATTTTAATTTCCTTTATTATTATTGCATGTTTAGATTAATGTTCTTTATAACTTTCATGTTTATTCCTATTTTTATTATTGTTCCGGTAACTATGAGTAGGTAAATTTCATATGTTAGGATGTAGGGAGTAAATATGCGAAGGTAGTTTAAATCTCGAACCGACATGTTGCAGGGTGGAGGTCGGCCGACCGGGTTAGCTGGTCGGTCGACCGACACGCGTATGAATTTTGTTTCGCTTTAATTTGCAGACTATAATAACCTACAATGAGACCAAAAGGAGACTTGTAGGATGTTAGTATTGACCTACCCAAGATTAAGAGATTTGGGAAGGGCATTGGTTTACATCTTAAGACGGATAGGTTACTTAAGACTGAAAGGTTTGTGACCTAGAATTTAGGAATCACCCTTATTGTTGACACCCAATAATTGTGAGACCTAGGAACTAATAGCATAGGCCGAAAGGAGCTATTAGGTAGCATAGACCTAAAGGATGTGTTACACCCCTTACGCGACTGCTATACATGTTGACTTAGGATTTATATTATCTTAGCTGTTTATTACCCAAACATTCTAGCATCTCTTTTATTATATTTTTATTCTCCTCTTTATTTACTTGTTTTATTTTATATTTGTTTTAGATTTAGCAACAACCAATCAAACCCCCTCTCTTTTGTTACTTAATAGATTAAAAATTAGCAAACATAATTAACCTTGTCTCTCTGTGGTTCGACCCTTACTATCACTATCTATAGTTTTAGTTTGGTTTATAAATTTTATCTTTGACACCCACAACGACGGGTATCACAGGGGACAGAAAAACTACCAGGGTCCTCTAATTTGTGAGGGGCAATGACATGTGATAAAAAACTAGATGACTCTTCAGTGAGGGCCACCGACTCAACCTTATCTAGAGACCTCTTTCTGGACAAAAGCTGTCTCATAAATTTAAGATAGGAAAGAACTTGTTGGACTAATTCTAGAAACGGGACCTGAACATTTAATGAACGAATCACATCCTTAAATTTGTCAAAAGATACCTGATCCTTCGAAGGCATGAGTCTTTCTGGGAAAGGAGTGGCTGAAGACTCAGTATTTGCAGCCCTCTTCAGAAACCTAGGGGTCTTATCACCCCGGAAAAGAAAATCCCTCAAGTTATTCGGTAATTCGGGACGAAAAGGAGCCTCTGGTTCTGCCACGGCGGTCGGTCGACCATCTTCTTCGGTCGGTCGACCGCTCTCCTGTTCAGCGGAAATTCTCGGATTCTGCTCTGTGGTCGGTCGACCTGGATCTTCGGTCGGTCGACCGTCCTTGCTGCTATCCGGCTGTTTTTCTTTCTCGCTCCTCACTTTAGCTCCACTTCGTAGGGATATGACGTTCAGAGTCTCTTTTTTCTGGTCCGGCTTGGTCGGAAGTTGACCCGGAGCCCTAGTATCATTCTTGCCCGCGATTTGAGCAATCTGAGACTCTAACATCTTCATCCCTGCCTCTCTAGCCTGTGACTCCTTCTGAACCAACCCAATAAGATTTTGGATAAGATTGTCGGTGTTGGGTGGTGGATTTGAAGGTGGTTGAGGGTTGAAGGCTGGTTTTTGAAAACCTTGCTTATGTGGGGGGATATATGTGGAATTTTGCTGAGGTTGCATATGCTGTGGGTTAAGAACATTCTGGCTTGTCCACCTCAGGTTGGGATGGACATTATTATTATTCGGGTCATAGAAATTGTTCCCACGATAGTGTTGAAAAGCGGCACATGTTTCATTGGATGAAGTACAGAATTTTGACACGTGCCCTTCTCCACCGCACCTCTCACAAGCGAAGGGTCCGTCCTGAACGGCATTTACTTGATAAATTCCTCCCTTGCTTCCACTTCCTAGATCGAATTTTCCTCCAGCCTCTAATTTTTCCAATTTGGCCGTCAAGGCCTCAATTGCTGATAGGTTGTATTCAGATTTCCTTTGATTTCCTCTGGAAGTGCCATGCTCAGCACGGTGTACGTCGACATCTTCTATTAATTTGAGACCCTTAGTCTCTCCTGAATTATCTTGGAATCTCCCATTAGCTGCAGCATCTAGATAGGCCATGTTGTCATCGTAGAGGCCATTGTAGAACTGGTTACAAAGAAACCATTGCTCGAATCCGTGATGTGGTATGGATCGAACAAGTCTCTTGAACCTGTCCCACGCCTCACTAAAATCCTCATTGGGGCCTTGCTTGAAATTTGTGATCTGCGCTCTTAAAGCATTAGTCTTTGATGCAGAATAGTATTTCCTGTAGAATGCTAAGGCTAAGGTATTCCAATCTGTGACTCCCGCAGCAGTGCGGTCTAAATCTCTGTACCACTCTCTCGCAGCGTCCCTAAGAGAGAAGATAAACATGGTCTGCTTAATCTGGTCCTGGGTCACTCCTTCTGGGGGTGCAATAGAGCATATGTAATCTGTGAAGATTTCAATATGCTTTGCAGCATCCTCATTGGCCGAGCCTCCAAATTGGTTTCTTTCAACCATAGTAATGTAGGCAGGCTTGGCCTCGAATGGCTTCCCAGTACCTGCAGGTAAAGTGAACGCTTTGTATAGGTCCTTTGCCTGAGGCATGGAGTGACTGGCAATAGTAGCTTCCTTTGTCATGTTTTCTTCTTCTTTAGGAAAAACAGGAAAGTAGGTAAAAGGTGGTGTTCTTGGTGAAAGTGGATTGTTGGGTGAATTTGGTTGTGAAGGTGGTGTTTTTGGTGAAGATGGTAATGATGGTTGTTCGAAAAGGTCTTCTTGAAATAAGGAAGATGGTGAACCTCCTTCCTGATTTGCTAGAAGTTGCTTTCTCCTTTCTCTAAGAGTCCTCTCAAGCTCGTGGTCAAGTGATATGAGTTCTCCTTGAACTGACCTGCGCATAAGATGAAAACTACAAGAAAATGGTGAGAAGGTTTAAGGAACAAAAAGTTCCTTAAACAAAGAGAAACAAAAACAAAAACAATAAACACTGGCGTCACCTCCCCGGCAACGGCGCCAAAATTTGATGCCCGTCGTTGAGGGTACCAAAGATAAAATTTATAATTCCTAACTTAAACAATAGATAGTGAAAGTCAGGGTCGAACCACAGAGAGGTGAGAATATTTATTGTTTGGTGTTAATGTTTAAAGGTAACAAATTTGAGGGGTTTGATTGTTGATTACTAAGTCTAAGCAAGATTTAAAATAAAACAAGAAATAAAGATGAGAATAAAAATATATAAAAGGGGATCCTAGGATGTTAGGGTAATAAATAGCTAAGGTAAAATAAATTCTAAGGTCAACATGTATTGCAGTCGCATAAGGGGTGTAACATAACTTTTTAGGTCTATGCTACCTAATAGCTCCTTCCGGCCTATGCTATTAGTTCCTAGGTCTCACAATTATTGGGTGTCAACAATAAGGGTGATTCCTAAATCTTAGGTCACATACCTTTCAGTCTTAAGTAACCTAGCCGTCTTAAGGTGTAAACCAATGCCCTTCCCGTATCTCTCAATCTTGGGTAGGTCATTACTAACGTCCTACAAGTCTCCTTTCAGTCTCATTGTAGGATATTATAGTCAACAAGGAAAGACGAAACAAGATACATGCGCGGGTGGTCGACCGACCAGCTATTCCAGTCGGCCGACCACAGCCTCGGTCGACCGACCCACTATTTGAGTCGGCCGACCGCGGCTCTGCTACAAGTCGGTCTCGGAATTTTCTACTACCTACGCATATTCATCCCCTACATCCTAACATATGAAATTTAGCTACTCATGGTTATTAAGACGATTATGAAAACGGGAACAAACATGGTAAACATAATAAATAATCTAAACATGCGAGATTCAATAAAGCTTGAGAATTCTATCTTAATTGAATGCAATCGTAATAAGAGCAATAATAAAGCTAGATTAAAAGAGTAATTACCAAAGTTGGAATTAGGGCAGAAAGGAACAAACTTTATTGAATGCTTGGGAATTATTGAAAGATTACAAAACTAAAACTAGAATAAAACTAGATTGTAACTTTATTGTGGCTTATTAACTAAGAAACTGAATGATTCTATGATAACAACTCGATGATAAACCCTAATCAAAAGATTAGCTTATATAGGGTAGAAAATTAGAGTTTCCTAAAGGCTTCACTCTAAACTATTTCCGAAAACTCTTTCTGGGCTTCGCGGAGGTCGGTCGACCACTTTGGTGGGTCGGTCGACCTCTTTTACGGACTTTAAGCGAAATCTGGGCTTTCTTCAGGATTACGGACTTCATGAAAATTAGGCCTGGTCGGCCGACCCGTTTAGTTGGTCGGTCGACCGCTTCCGCAAGGAATTCTTCGGTTTTCTTCTCGCTTTGACTTTTGGTACTTAAATAAAGACTCCAGTTGACTTTCCTTTATTCCTTAATTATGCAAAAGACTCGAGGATATGAATTTGGTGCTAAATCGTCCTTTTTCCGCATAAATCTGCAAAAGTGCATAAAAATACGAAAGTACACGATTGTTGGGAAATAAGGGCTAAAACATAGTAAATGAGCGACCAAATGCGTGTAAAAATAGATGAAAAACATCATAAAATAGACACGCATCAATTTTAATATGCGAAATCAAGAGACCACATTGGATGAATTGCATAAGATGCTTGTCCAAGCCGAGAGGGACATGAGTCTTCATGAAAGTTCCACCAAAGATGTTTTGAACATCGAGAAGAAGGGGAAAACTAACTTCAAGAGTAATGCCTTCAAAGGCAAGGGCAAGAAAACGTTCAAGCCCAAACCGGCCAAAGAAAAGACCTTTTCAAAAGGCGCTTCCACCTCATCTTCGAAATCTGAAGACAAGTGTCATTATTGCACGAGGTTAGGACATTGGAAGCGTAATTGCCCCAAATACTTGAGCGATCTCAAAAATGGAAAGGCAACCGCCGTAGGTAATAATTCTCGTTTAAATTCATGTTATTTTATCAACTTATGTATAGTGATACAAATTGTTGATATTTACCCCTTTTTAATTGTTTTAAAGGGCCACCTCTTAATGACAAGGGCAAGGAGAAGGAAGCATGAAGTTCCTTACTTGGATGACTATGGTAGCATCCAATTGATTGAAGACTTAAGAGCTAGGCTCTAATTTTCATTATTGTCTTCTTTCATATTTTGCATTTTATTTCCTAGAACAATTTACTTTCTTGTAAGACAAGGATTTGAATCCCAAACAATGGTTGTATTTTGGATATTCGTGACTTGGTTTTCAACCCGAGTCACTACTTTTGTTCTTAATCAATTCCTTGATTCCTAAAATGAATTGCATACCTTGTTAAAACATGAATAATGGTGATTTTATCACGAAATAAGAAACATTGATACGATCAATATAATATAATCAAAGTGTTGATTAAAACGGAGAACTACACCACATGAGATACTTTCAATCAAATTGAGACATCATTAATTCATTATAAGATTTTCATTTTAAATGAAAATGAGAATGAGTTCAACACATCTATAAAACTTTTCAAACATTCACATACATTGGTTTAATCGAAAATTGTTATCCTTTTACAAATAAACGTTATTGTTAAAAGGATAGAGTGGGAGAAAATATTTCGCCCGCAAACCAATGATATAAATACAGGATCTTAAAGAAAAATCCTACATGGGAGTCTTAAGAAGAACCCTAACACTAGTGGAAAAAATGTCATTGACATCGCTTATTTTGCCTCATTTACATCGCTTTCTGACGATGTATCTGGGGGCGACATTTAGAGTATTTTTCCTTTTACATCGTTTCGGAAACCGATGTAAATAGTATACCGTTAACATCAGTTATAAGTGAAAAGCGATGCTAATAGTACACCATTAACATCGGTTATAAGTGAAAAGCGATGTTAATAGTATACCATTAACATAGGTTATAAGTGAAAAGCGATGTAAATAGCATACCATTAACATCGGTTATAAGCGAAAAGCGATGCTAATAGTATATCAGTTACATCGTTTTTGGTCTGAAACCGATGTAAATAGCATATCATTAATATCGTTTATAAGTGAAAACCGATGTTAACAACATCTAATAACATCGGTTTTGGTGCAGATCCGATGTAAATATCAATCTTATTGACATCATTTATGGATTAAAAACGATGTAAATAAGTATTTTTTTAATTAAAAAAAATTACATTTGAGGTGTGGAAAACACCGCAAATGAGAGCAACAATCATTTAAAAAAATTATATTTCCAAAACCCATAATTTATACATATACGCTAAAATATAAACGTGATTTGAACATAAATATTCTTACATCGACACAAAGAAAAAATACTAGTAGTGTAATACACCTAGTTTGTTCCATATATTTGAGCTTCGTCTAACTAGCGTCGAGTTTTCTGCTTGGAAAGGCTCACAGTTCATCATCATCATTACTTCATTAGTATCATATTTGTCTGCGCAAAACACCACCTTACACTCTCAGGTGAGGCTTCCCATGTCTAAAGAAGTCGAATAATGTCAAGTTCGGCACCTAATGAACAAAATTGCAATGAATTAATATACGATTAAGAAGTGTTGGAGCTTGTGTCCTCCACATGTAGTGTGATAACGTCATTGCACATACCCTTGTACGGACAAGTGGGAGATTGTTGGGGCTGGTGTCCTTGACAATTAAGTACAATGACTTATTAAATCTCTTTAAGGATCACAAGGGCATACTTCAGTATTATTATCAGTTGATCCACGTTTATCAATAACGGTTGGCTTGCTAGATAAGTTTGACATTATTGTCATACGGATGGCGGTGATCAACTGGTCCCTATACGTCACACCTATAGGACACGTTTGAGAGATGTGAAGGTATGAAAATACAGTCACATTTATGCCGGATACGACTAAACAGTTAGTCAGAGGTATTGACTATTAAATTAGTCAATAAGATGTTGAGATTATTATTTAATACGGATTAAATAATTTTAGCTAAAACGGATCACGTGATTAATTCGTAAATTAAATATAAATGGTTATATTTAATTAAATATTGAATTTGCGTATTAATATAAACTTTATCGTATTTTATCAGACCATTATTAATACATCGACTGTATTAATATCTGATAACATGTGTGCGATTTATAATAAATACCGGCGAATTATATTATTAGCAAATCGGGTCGAATCACGCAAAGGAATAAGGTAAGAGTGGAAAAGCCCACCCTTACCTAATACCCGTTCGGCCGACCCACTTACTACAAAAGGAGAGTCCTTCTCCTTTTGTCAGGATACTGGTAATCACAATCTCAAGAATTAGGGTTTTGAGAACATTATTTTCCCAAAACTCAGATCTCACATCAAAAACCTCAAAAAAGCTCTCCCCATATTGCAAGGCAATTGGAGAGTATTTCTAGCACACGCGGCAACATCTCATTTAAGTCTTGGGTGCAAGTTATAGGAGGGAATTTACTTTAATTCTGTTCTTAGGCCTATTCAAGCAAAGACCCAAGGTAGTATTCCTTTTTTATGTTTTTATTAACTTATGACAATTATCTCAACTGTAAAATTCGTTATAATCCTTCACGTTTTAGGGCAAATACATGCTATATTCCCTACAAGTGGTATTAGAGCCAGGGCCACGGAATTTTACATTTGTGTTTTTCATAAGTTTTAATTTAAAAATTTTGAAAATTGATTTCTGTCGGCGTGTGGGTCGGTCGACCCATTATTGTGGTCGGTCGACCTCTGCCCGCGTAGGGTTTCTGTTTTTCGGCAGTTTCTCTTTTGTATAATCGATCTTGTTTTCGATTCCTGTTTACATATTGTTAGTTAATCGATATTCTTGACAATATGTGAACCCTTGTTGCTGTTTATTTTGATTTACGCGTTTTGAATCAAAGGTTAAAACTTGTTTTGATTAAAAGTGCAGCAACTTCGCGTTTTCAGAAACTCGACTTCGTGTTTTGTGGTCGGTCGACCCGTTTATTGGGTCGGTCGACCACTCTGCAGTTACAGGAAAATTATTTTTTCTGTCAGGAGGTCGGTGGACCTGTTTAATGGGTCGGTCGACCACTATGCAGTTACAGAAATTTTTTTTTTTTTTTCAGGAGGTCGGTCGACCACTTCCCTGTAACATTCGTGTTTTATTTTTCCGAAAATAACTTGTTTTATTTTCCCTTGGCCAAAAGTAATATGCTGTATACGGAAATAGTATATTATTTTTGTGAAACGGTTCACTCTCGCATGATACATATTATTTTAAAACGGTTTAAGATAATGGATTATTAACTTGTTAAAATTAAAGTTGTTAAAACGGTATAATCCCATAATTTTAATCCCGTAAAGGTGGTTTGGTAAAATTTGTTAATCATAATAACAGTTTTATGTCATGTATGAATTTTAATTTTAGTTGATGCATTTTATTTATCGTCTTGTTGAATGCCTTTTGAATGCTTTCTATAACGTATTTAATTTTGCAAACGGTTGTAACTTAGTGTGGCCTTAGAAGATTGTGTCACCGTAATGATGGGACACAGTCTTGTTTGTAATTTTGAGATCTTGAATCTCCGTTTTGAGTTTTTGCCATGTAATTACTTTTGTATTTAAATTAGAAAGTAAATAGGGTTATATTTGTAATTTAAATTAGTATTTTTGTGAAGACCAAAGACGGAGACCGGATGCTCAATCCCGCTGCAAAGACCAAGATGGAACATCAAGACAAGCTTCTAGGGTCCAACGGTGGATTCGAAGTTGTTTTATGTTTATTTTGGTAGGATAGGCCACACTAGGACTTTTTATTTACGTTCATTGCATTTATTTTTATGCTTTCATCGATAATAGCTTGCATCATATTCCGCCTAAAACCAAACCACCTATAACATGCCTGAAAACTGACTCATGTAGAGGTTACGCGTTAGTTTTCTGTGACAATACAGATGTCACATGTCACATGTAAAGCCATCACTTTATTTCATTCATTCACGCTTATGCTAGATATTATTTCACTTAAAATGGATAAATATAAGTTGATGGGGTCTTCCTCGTATAACCAAAAATTGAGAATAGTCTTTATAAATCAGACTCCCATGAATCCCTTCTTCGTCGGTAGGCATAATATGACCCTTTCTACGTCGGGTAAGTGGGAACAGATGATTTATTTTATCTCAACATCATGGTCACTCGATACTATCTAGCGACTGAGATGGACTAATAGATAGGATTTACGGAAATCTATCGACCAAGAGTTCCAACGGTGGAATTAGCCAAGCTGTGGGCTTATCAATATACAGAAATTGAGTCTTGGGATCGTTTATATAATTCTTGAGGGAGATCAATTATATAAATGCATGAGTCTACGAGTTTATTTTTTTTTTTTTGATAAAATGTGAGAAAATATATATATAAAAAAAGGATAAAAAATCCTTATGTTACAAGCATGTGGCCTATGGTTCGAATCCCATGAGCATACCAAAGCACAAATAACCAAACACCAAAATAAAACAAAACAGCACCAATCCTACCACCTTAACACATAACAGCTCCCACCTACTCTTCTTTGAATTTGATTCTGGCCTCAATTTGTTTTCTGATTTGAGCAGCTAGTATCTCAGGCTTGACAATAAGTCCATTGACTCGAGCATTGTTCCTTTGGATCCAAATGTGGTAGTATAAAGCAGCCATGATCAGTGCCAGCTTCTGCCATTGGGGATCTCTAGAGCTTCCCTGCAACATGAGACTTTCAGAAGGAATCCTGGTCTGCAACATCTGCTCAACAGCATCTCTGATTTTACAACTATAAGGACAATCTATGAACAGGTGATCTCTGGTTTCTGCAGAAGCACCACAAGCACAACACAAATCATCACTGCAGCACCCATGACTGAAAAGCTTATCTTTCAGGTTTAAGCCATTGGTGAAGGTGAGCCAAGTGATGACACCATGTTTTGGTATATTCCTAGTATTCCAGCAGAGTTTTGTCCATTCTGGTTTGGCTCCAGATGGAACTAACCATGTATATCCTTGCTTTACTGTGTAACCATGAGGACTGGGGGTCCATATATCATTAGTATAGCCAGTTTTCAGGGCTTCTTTTGCTTTACAAATGCTCTTCCATGACCAAGGGGTATCAGGAGGGGGTTGATAAGTGTCCCAAGGTTGTTCCTTTAAGTAGAGTTGATGAACCCATCGAATCCAAAGCCTGTCAGATTTGTAGTAAATCCAGTTGACAAGCTTGCCTACAGCAGCATAATTCCACTCAGTCACTCTTTTGATTCCCAGCCCACCTTCTTCTTTTGGTTTTGTGACTGTATCCCAAGCTACCATAGGAACTCTATGATACTCACTACTGCCATCCCTTAGGAAATTCCTACAGATGGCCTCAATTCTTTTGATCATGCTCTTGGGAAGCACAAAGATGGAAGCCCAGTAGCAATGTAAGGTATTGAGAACAGAAGTAATAAGGGTGATCCTGCCTGCATATGAGAGTTTTTTTGCACCAAGCCCCCTGATTCTGTTAACTATCTTCTCAGTGAGTTTGTGACATTCTTGCTTACTAATCTTGCCAGATTGAATGGGCACTCCCAAATATCTGAAGGGGAAGCTCCCCTCTCTAAATCCTGTAACCCTTTGGATATCAGCCTTCAAATCATCAGTCATACCATTAAAGTATATGTCAGACTTAGAGGAATTCAGTTTTAAACCAGAGGCTGCTGAGAAAGAATTAAAAGCCCTCATGAGCAGAATGATAGACTGTGCATTCCCTTTACAAAACATAAGTAAGTCATCCGCAAACATAAGATGTGTGAGCTTCAGACCTCTGCATAAAGGATGGTACTGGAAAGGTTCCCTGTGAGTAGCATAGTTGAGAAGTCTTGACAGATACTCCATACACATGGTAAAGATGAGGGGGGAAATAGGATCTCCCTGTCTAAGTCCTCTTTGTCCCTTAAAGTAGCCAAACATACTTCCATTCAAAGCAAGGGAAAAGGTTGGGGAGGTGACACAAGCCATTAGTAGCTTACTGAAGTGAGCAGGAACTTTATACCCATGTAACAATTGTTCAACAAAAGCCCATTCAATGGTGTCATATGCCTTTTGTAAGTCAATTTTGAAGAGACATCTGGGAGATACATTCTGCCTTGAATACATATGTATCAGATCTTGACATATGAGCACATTTTCAATTATTGACCTACCTTTTATGAAAGCTCCTTGATTCTCTTGTATAAGATCAGGAAGAACAAGGGCAAGCCTAGTGCACAATATTTTTGATATTGCTTTGTACAAGACATTTCAACAAGCAATAGGTCGAAATTGAGTCACTGAAGATGGCCTCTCACATTTGGGTATGAGAGTGATTGTTGTAGCATTCACTTGTTGTAAGAGTTGTCCAGTTCTGAAAAAATCCTGCACTGCATCACAAACATCAGTCCCAATGACTGCCCAAGACTCTTTGAAGAAGTGACTGCTGTATCCATCAGGCCCAGGGGCCTTTGTATTAGGTATAGAGAAAATGGCATCTCTGATTTCCTGAGAAGTGACTGGCCTATTCAGAATAGTACAGTGATCCTCATTGCATACAACTCCAGTTGCCATAACAACAGATTGCACTTGCTCAGTGGCAGCAGTACCCCCTAGAAGGGACTGATAATACTGTAAGAAAGCTGCTTGGATGTCAACCTGATCAGTACATTGCAGACCCTGGAGATTAGTTATTTGCACAACCTTATTCTGAACATGCCTCTGCTTGATACTTCTATGGAAATAGGCAGTATTGTTGTCTCCCTCCTCCAACCATTTGGTTTTTGCCTTTTGATAAAGATAGCTATCCCTTGCTCTGGTTAGGTATCTAACTTCAGTGAGTAAGGCAATTTCCTCAGTCAACAGACTGGCATTAGTTACATCCTTGCTTATTTTTTCCTGCAACTGTTCTAACTCTCTGGTAACTCGAGCTGCTTTGTGCTCAATGTCAGCAAAACAGTCCTTATTGAGAGCTTTCAGGGGTCCCTTCAGAAGTTTAAGTTTCTTAACCACACAAAACATCTTAGTGCCATACACTGGATAGTCCCATACCTCCTTAACAGTTTTACTGAAATCTGGGGAAATACTCCACATATTATAGAATTTAAAATTAACTTTCTTGGTATGACCCATCTGAGCACCACTAACAACACAAGGGGTATGGTCCATGAGCCCTTCTGTAACACCCCCATTTATTTAAGAGCCTTTAGCAAGACATTCTCAAATAAATAGGACTGTTACCATCCCGGAATGTCCGAGGTAGTGAATAACAAGGTAAACAAACCAAAGATAATTTATATAAACACTAATTAAATTTGAACTTGGTGTTACAACAATTACGAAAACCAAGCTTGATAACGTGAAAGTACAACTGACGATATCTAAATGTGATCTAACTCTAAGTAGGTCCATGTCATGTCTCTCTCCATGCCCACGCTCCCAGTCCACATGTCACTGACCTGAAAAATCTACTCCCCATTCCGGATCATCGTAGGTGTACACGAATACACAGGGTCAACCGCGAGGTTGAGTAGAAAGATAAATAAAACAACAATATAAAATACTCCGCACCGATCCAATGCCAAATAACTCCGCACCGATCCAACACCAAATAAACTCCGCACCGATCACAAGACCCAGTATACTCCGCACCAATCACAAGACCCAATATACTCCACACCCATCACAAGACCCAATATACTCCACACCAATCACAAGACCCAATATACTCCACACCAAACACAGACCCTTTATCTCCGCACCAACACAGACCCTTTATCTCCGCACCAAACACAGACCCTTTATATTCACTTCGTATTATCACACAGAATAATATAGATAACACTATATACAATCACATGGTATTATATAACAAACATGCTTAAAACAAATAAGAACAGTTTACACATCGTCATGTACCAGTATCTCCCCTACCTCAATTGCGGATTGATAACCGAACAGCTGCTAGAAATGTTCCACTTCGAATTCCGTTCCTATAATTATTATTACTTAATATCAAAAGTTGTTCATACAACCAACATAACTAACTGAATTACTTGGTCATGTTCATTGACATGTCAACTATAAACCTACTAGCTATAGCATACAATCCACCCATAAATGGAAGCTTTCCATAAATAGAACCTTCCCAAAATAGAAACTTCATAACTTATAAATTTCCCGACTCACCAACTTTGACTAACATGAACGAACATCCAATGAAATTGTTATTACTACTAATAATACCAATCATAACCATGACAAAAAGTTATTAAGAGTCACCAAAACAATAATAACATTAATAATAATAATAAGAATAGTAATAATAATTATATTAATAATAATAATAATAATAATAATAAAAACCACAACAAAACACAACATTAACAACACCACCAAAACGCCTTCTAACTCCTTCTTACCCGACACCAAACCCGACTCCAAAACAGCCCCAAATACCGTGTTGTACTAACGCTGCCACCAGCAGCCCCCCCCACCTTGCGTAACCAGAACCACCAGCTGCCACCACGACCACCACCAACCCCATCGACCCGTACTGACATGGTGAACCAGGGCCTGAACCAGGCCTGGTTCATCACCCAACCACCTGACCTGTCTAAAACATCAACCCCTCGACCCCATTTTCAACCACCAGCACCGCGCAACTCTAGCACCACAACCACCCCTGACACCAGACCCATAGGACCCGGTGGTAACACCATAATGACCTCCCCCTAGTCACGTCATTACCACCCCCAAAACCCCCTGTACACGAGCCCATAAAAGAACAGCAGCAGAACGAAAACAGCACCCTGACAACCCCATCGACCACCCCTATACCACCATGATTAACCACCCCCTAACCACCGTACCAGCAGCCCTTCCACTACCCAGACCACCATCTTTATAAAAACCCAACACTCATAACAAACGGACTCTTAAACAACTCGAATTAAGCATACAAACATAAGGTGACAAAACTACTGTTTTGAAAGTGCAGATTCGACAAATGCTCAGGCTACAAAACCACCGTTCTTGGTGATCCTAGGTGGCCAACGACGCCCCTACTAGAGTCAAAACACGATAACCAAACAATATAGATAGCAATGTATCCAGAACAGAAACTTTCGATAGGATTAAAAGATTGCAATTGCTGAATCAAAACAAAGAGAAAACAGAGGAACGAAACTATGGTGAACGTACCCTTTTACCAGCGCTTTCGAAGGGTCCTAAACCACCTTAAACAACCGCGTGAACCACCCTACCTCTCCTCTGACATGGCGGCTGCAATATAGGTGTGTTGGTTGTGTGTCGTTTAGGGCAGAACTAGGTCTAGAGCTTAGGTTATATATGGCGGCAGAATAAGAAGTCTGATGTTTGTGTTTGTTTTATGAGATGGGTCGAAAGTTGGGCTGTTTGATATTGCACGTTAAACAAGGCCCAAACGTAGTAATTACCCGATATATATTAACTATTACGCAACTCGATATTACACCAATAAAATACAAAATATAAACACGTCTTCGATACTTAATTATCGAATATTAACATACGAACACAAGTCTCAAACCCCTTTTTATAAAGACCTAGCATCACATAACAAGTACTAGTAACCTATAAGTCACATCGATAAGGCTCTTAAAATTATTATAAACATAAATATCGTAGGGAAAAATCGAGGTATTACAGTCTTCCCTCCATAATATGAACTTCGTCCCGAAGTTCACCATCCCATGACCAAGAACTGTTCGCAAGGCACGTAACGAACACCAAAAGTGATACCACACAACATCGTAACTATTAAAGGTGATTTGAAACACGAAGTGTTACACCTTCAGGGTGGAAATGTGCCACCAGATCAGGAAAACATGTCATCCATTGTGAGTTGCCCATAAATCTATCCAACCTGCTGAATCTCCTTTGGCCTGGTTCCCTCTTGTTATTCCAGGTATAGTATGAGCCAGTGGCTGGTAAATCACCCATATCACAAGCATTAATACACTGCAGGAAGTCTTCCATCTCCTCCTTCTTCGTATTACCTCCTAACCTCTCAGATGGATCCAAAACAATATTGAAATCACCTGCTAGAGCCCAAGGTAAAGTACAACTAGCAGCCAAATTCATAAGAGTACCCCAAAGTTCCTTCCTTTTTTTCCCCTCATTAAATGCATAAACCATGGTAAGGAGAAAGTCCACATTGGTCACCTTAACTGTAACCTTAGCATGAATACACTGAGGATAATACTGTAGAACAGTCACATCAAACATGCTTGCTTTCCACATTAACCAAACTCTACCCCCTGGATGAAGGTGACAGTTTGTTGTAATGCACCATCCATTGATCATTGAAGAAGCAATATTCCTTAAATTAGCTCCATTTACTTTTGTTTCAAGTAACCCAAATAAACCAACATTCTGTTTCTTGAGAAAATCTCTAACTATATTCTGTTTATTTACACTGTTGAGCCCACGAACATTCCAGAATCCAATGCTATTCATGAGGCACATTGGGAGGGATTACCTTATGACCATTTCTCACCTGTGATTCTTCCCTGCTCACCCCTGATTGTTCATCAGCATCTTGAGTATTCTCATTTTGATGTGGTATTGGTAATGGTATTGGAGGTATTTCACCTTCTTCCATAGTTGGAATATGGCAGTTCTGGTTAACCTCCTGAACCAATATATCAGGTATATCAGGTATCTCACCTTGTTCAGTAACTGTACCATTTGCAGGGGCATTCTGAGCCACTTCCTGAGTACCCTGCACCTGAGTGGCCTGGTCTGAAGCAGTCAACAACAGTCTCATGTTGGTTATAGGCACTGCTTGAACAGGTTTCCAGGCCTTAGATGGTTTATGAACATGTTTTCTTGGGTATTTGCCTTTCCTACACTGGGATGACTCATGACCTAACCCTTGGCACACATTACAGCTAGTTGGTTTCCATTCGTATTCCACCTTCACTCTTTGGACACTGCCATTCTCATCTTTGAACTGGATTTCATTAGGATACTGTTTTCCCACTGGTAGCTCCACCATAGTCCTGGCAAATCCCAGTCTAGTCTTCTCAGAGGTGGCTTGATCAGATTTAATGTATTTTCCCACAAGCCCTGCAACCTTAGGGAGGCATTTTCCCCAGAATTTGAGAGACAGGCCATGGAAACGCACCCAAGCTGGCACCAATTTCACATCAGCTTTCAGAAGGTCCACATTCTCACACCATGGCTTGACAATGAGAGGTTTATTGTCAAACATATAATAGCCAGAGTTTAGAACCACATCTTTCTCACTAGCATCCTTAAAACGTACCAGAAATATGCCATTAGGCATGAATGACACCTTATCAATTCCATGTTTACTCCATATACGTCGAATAAAACCATTCAATACCTCCCAAGGAGGGTTTGCCCCCAAAACAAAACAGTAAACGGCATGGTTCCAGTATGATATTTCCTCCTGAATATCCTCATGTGTAAATTGGAGCATAACATCATCACTATCATCATCCTGTGTATTAGGACTCAAAGGAATATTACCTGGCTCATGTATTGGGTCCTGGTTATTATTAACTTCATCCTCTGCATCATCAAAACTCAACCCCGGGATAGTATGCACTTCATGCATTGGTTTTGTACGTAAAACATCATTCTCATCTGGTCCTGAAGTCCTTCCTTTTCCTGAAACTTCCGGCTTATTCATGGTGCTCAAAACTCTTTGTATGAAATCTCTTTGCTTTATCTTATTAGTCTGCGTTGTCTTCTGTCTAGATTTTGTTTTTTGTGCTGAATTCCTAGCCATGATACGATGAAGATCAAAGCTAGGGCAAGATGATGGAGTCGCCTTTCAGTCGCCTTCCATTAGGGTTTTCATTAATTTAAGTTATAGTAGAATTTCAAACTTTTTTCATTTACTATAAAGTGAGTCTACGAGTTTAAATACAATTTAAAATAGACTTAAATCACAACGATGAGTTGCTTATATGGTTTTGTTTTATCTTCTTTCAGTGTAGAACACGTTCAATTAAACTGCTGTATAACTAATGGCTGGTGAAGACCCAATGCCAAGTGCCAAGCTAGCACGTGAATCCTGGCTAAAAGCCTTCATGGACTCCATGAATCAGTCTACTAGACTGAGGAATGATGGGTCAAACTTCTCTGACTGGGAGGCAGCACTACGGAATGCTGCCATTGCTGACGCAAAGCTTAAGTACTTAACTGAGCCCATTCCGGCACACCCAGGAACTGGTGCTAGAGCTAACGAAGTTCGCGCTCATAGCGACTTCGTCATGGAAGCGGGTGCGATAAAGAACGTACTCATCTATGCAATGGAATCCAATTTGCAAAGACGCTTCATAACCCATGGTGCAAACAAGATTTTCACCACGCTCACTAACGAATTCTCAAAAGCTCCGAGAATCGTTTCTTATGAGCATACCTGTCGCTTCTTTGAGGCAAAACTCCAGAAGGGCCAAGCGGTTAGCCCACATATTCTCAACATGATTGAGAATATCGAGAAACTGGAGGCCCTAAACTACAAGATCAGTGAGAACATAATCGTTGATCGAATGCTTCATTCGCTTCATGATGGGTTCGCCCTCTTTAGGGCCAACTATTACATGAACGTCATGAAGAAGACTCCTCATGAGCTCCACTCCCTTCTCGTACAGACCGAGAAGGATCTGAAATTAAGTGGGAGCGTGAAGCATGATGTTCTCATGATATCCAGCAAGGGTAAGGGTAAGGGAAAAGATAAAGCTCAGGGCGACCTAACAGTAGGCAATTTAAGAAGTCAGGATTTACTATGAGTGGGCCAGGTGAGTCGAGAAACTCACAGGGCAAGACAAAGAGCAAGGATACTAGCATGGAATGTGACCATTGCCACAAGACTGGGCATTGGAGGCGCTCATGCCCCGTGTATCGTGAGGACATTAAGGCAGGCCGCGTTTGTAACACCCCCATTTATTCAAGGGCCTGAACTAGGACTCCTCATATAAATGAGAGTGTTACCATCTCGGTTTCCCGAGGCAGTAGATACAAAGGAAGATAAACAGTACTTTAAATATAACGTTAACTCAAAACATGTTCTTACATCCGTGTCCAAAAGTCTTAACAAAATAAATAAAGTACAACTCTTATAAAACTGACTAAGGTGATCTAGACATCTAAAACTGGTCTGGATCCAAGCTCTTCCTCCCATAGCTCCCCCTTAGTCTCAGCCACCTGTCAATCTGCTCCCCAAAAGTTGGTTCATCACAGGTGATCACGAATACACAGGGTCAACCACGAGGTTGAGTAGGGAAAATAATAAATACAACAATATAGTAAACTCCGCACCGATCCCACGCCATATATATATACTACGCACCGATCCAACACCATATATACTCCGCACCGATCCAACACCATATATACTCCGCACCGATCCAACACCATATATACTCCGCACCGATCCAACTCCGTATCACAGAACAATAGAATATATATGCATATTATAATAGTATCTCAAAATAGTACAAACATCACAGAATAACGATCTCATGATATTATATCGTAAACATGTTCAACACCAAGGATAATGGATCATTCATTATTATAACCCAGTAACTTCCCCTACCTGAAATAGCAGGAATGCAGATCAAACCAAAGCTTGCTTAGAAATGTTCCACACGAAACCCGCTTCCTAAACAAATATTATATAATTAATAAACATCCTAATTCTCGAAATACGTATGCACATTCTACTTATAGAAACCCCCTATAAATAGAAAGCTTCCTAACAACGAGGTTACCCAAAATAGCAACCTTCCAAAGATAGTAACTTCTAAAATTAATACTTTGATTTGAAATTCAAATGATAAATACACTCATTAAAACCATATCAAATAATATCTTTACCATAATTATCAAAATACTCATAAATGACAAAATGATAATAATAAAAATACTACTAAAAATATTCCTAAGGGTAATAATAATAATACTAATAATAATAATAATAATAATAATAATAATAATAATAATAAAACTAATAAGACGATAAAGCAATTAACAAAACACGAAACACCCTACAACCACCCGCGACTTCCAACCTTTCGCACGGCCACCCCAGCCACCACGAACACCAACCAGCACCACTACCCGACACCACTGATTGCACTCCTACCCCACGACCCCAGGAACTCCATTCCCGACCGCCGGCGAGTCAGACCTGACCCATAACTCCGGCCTGACCTGCAACCACCGTTCCCAGAACCCCCCCCTGAAACAGACCCTGTTCGACAGACCTACACGCCACCAACACCACCGTAACTGCCACCCACAACACTCCCATACCTGAACCACCTGACCGTGGTGGTACCACCGCACCGACCTCCCCCTAGTCATCGGTGGTACCACCCCCAAACCAATCTAACAACACGACTGCCAGTACTCCGCTCCCCTGCTCTCCCATAACCACCATGACAACGACTCCCTTGACCGCTATACGACACACTCCTGATCACCACAACCACTCCTAGTCCACCCCCTGACTCACCCTTGACATGAACCACCACCCACGACTACCTCTTGTATCACTACAGAGGCACGAAAGACAAAACAACCACAAACCCGACATCCCAAAACCGTAACGGCTGTAACCAGGGGTGATAAACACCCCTGTCGACACCACTTGAGACACAAACAACCACCCAAACCAACCCCCCTGACCTTCCTCCATATACCAGCAACACAACCAACACTGAAAGAACCCAAACCCGACACTCAACTCCTTTACGAACACATTAACAAATACAAGAAAAACAACCATAAAACAACGAGTTAACACAGGCTGCGCATACCTGTTTTACGGTCTAAAACGAAGGGTTCAGGTAAGGTCTAACCACCGTGAGGATCTGCTCTTCTTGGTGTGTGATGTCGGCTGAGTGGAGAAAGGTAGGTTTAGGGTTTGTAGATAGGTCAGCTAGGGTGTCGACAGCCTTCTTATAAGGCGGCAGAACTAAGCTGTGAGGTTTGTTTGTGTTCAAAACGTGAGGGTGGGCTGTTTACACTACTTTCGAGGCCCATGGCCAAGCTTCACTAGGTCCCTAGCTCGAGCCCTACCAACAACATACTACAATTATCAAACTAGGGTGGATAGATCCCCCTTTCAAGCCCCACCAAAGACCAAAACTCTCTAGTGAAAACGAACACAAACAACTAAAACAAACAATTTATAAAACCCCTTCGCTTGGTCGTGTACCCACTATATAAAAATCGTAATGAAATTTCGAGGTATTACAGTCTTCCCCCCTTAAAAAGAACTTCGTCCCGAAGTTCTACCACTCTTAGGTGACGAAAACAACAACGCGAACAACTAGGGACACAAACAACACCAAGCAAATGTCAGAAACTTAGATTAGATCACAAAATGTTACTTTCCACCCCCCTTAAAGAAAAGTTACGTCCGCGTAACTTACCTCAATCGAACAAATGCGGATAACGCTCTCTCATGGATGCCTCAGGCTCCCATGTAGCCTCCTCCTGATTATGATTGGTCCACAGGACCTTCACCAAGATCGTCTCTCCGTTGCGAGTTTTCCGCACCTTCCTGTCTAGGATTTCTTTCGGAGTCTCAATGTATGCCAGCTGCTCATCCACCTCGATCACCTCATGCTGAAGCACATGAGACGGATCACTCACGTATTTCCTCAACTGGGACACATGGAACACATTATGGACCTTGGATAGGGTTGGAGGCAAAGCCAAGCGATATGCCACCTCTCCAACTCTGTCCAAGATCTCAAATGGCCCAATAAATTTCTGACTCAGTTTGCCACGCTTGCCGAATCTCATCACACCTTTCATTGGAGAGACTTTCAATAGTACTTTCTCTCCGGCCTCAAATGAAATATCGCTCCTCTTCAGATCGGCATAACTCTTCTGTCTATCCTGAGCGGCCCTCATTCTCTGTCGAATAATCTGAACCTGCTCCACCATCTCCTGGATCATATCTGGCCCCAATGTCACAACATCGGCTCGATCATCCCAACACACAGGGCTCCTACACTTCCTCCCGTACAGAGCCTCAAAAGGAGCCATGCCTATGCTTGCATGGTAACTGTTGTTATAAGAAAACTCGATCAACCCCAGTCGATCCTCCCAAGATCCTCCGAACTCGAGTACACAAGCCCTCAACATATCTTCAAGGGTCTGAATCGTCCTCTCAGTCTGACCATCTGTAGCCGGATGGAAAGCAGTGCTCATCTTCAACTGGGTACCCAAAGCGGCCTGCAACTCTTGCCAAAATCTAGATATGAACCTCGAATCTCGATCTGAAACGATGTCCTTGGGTACACCATGCAGTTTGACCACATTCTGAACATATGACTTAGCCAATTCAGCTTTACTCCAGGTATCTTTCATGGGAATAAAGTGGGCTGACTTAGTTAAACGATCCACGATCACCCAAATCATGTTGTTGCCCCTCTGAGTCCGAGGCAACCCCACGATAAAGTCCATCGAAATATTCTCCCACTTCCACTCTGGCACATCCAACGGTTGAACTTTCCCTTGAGGTCTCTTATGCTCCCCTTTCACTCTCTGACAAGTCAAGCATCTCGATACAAACTCTGCGACTTCCTTCTTCATGTTAGGCCACCAGAACGTCTTCTTAAGGTCTTTATAGAGCTTATCACCCCCTGGGTGAACTGAATATGGAGTAGCATGAGCTTCAGTCAGGATCTTCTTCTTTAGCTCCTCCACATCCGGAACACACCATCGTCCACTGAACCTCAAACTACCATCAGTATGAATACTGAACCTGGTTGCAGACTCTCCACTCTCACTCTCCACCATCCTGCGCCACTTCTGGATTCTCGCATCATTATCTTGCAACTCCCGAATCTCACCATACAACTCCGGCTCTACTGTCAAGTCACTAAGAGCATCCCCTTTCCGGATCATGAATATTCCCATCTCCCTTAGTTCACCATACAACCTCCCCCTCGATCTGGCACAATCCAAAGCATGTATTGACTTCCTACTGAGAGCGTCAGCTACCACATTTGCCTTGCCTTCGTGGTAGACAATCTGCATATCATAATCTCCGATCAACTCTATCCACCTCCTCTGCCTCATGTTCAACTCTTTCTGGGTGTAGATATATTTCAGGCTCTTATGGTCAGAAAACACCTTAAAAGTGGCTCCATAAAGGTAATGACGCCACAATTTCAGTGCAAAGACCACAGCGCCCAACTCCAAATCATGAGTCGGATAATTCTCTTCGTAGGTCTTCAACTGGCGAGAAGCATACGCGATCACCCTACCATTCTGCATTAGCACACAACCCAACCCATGTTTTGAAGCGTCGGTGTATACTTCAAAATTATCACTCCCAACTGGCAAGGCCAGGATAGGAGCTGTTGTCAGGCGTTCCTTAAGGGTTAGGAATGCCTTCTCACAACTCTCATCCCAGATATAACGGTTCTCCTTCCTCATCAAGGATGTCAACGGCTTTGCTATCTTTGAAAAATCTTTGACAAATCTCCGGTAATAACCAGCTAAACCCAGAAAGCTTCGAATCTCACTCACATTCTTCGGACTCTGCCACTTGGTCACTGCCTCGATCTTGCTAGGGTCAACAGCCACCCCCTCTTTTGAAATTACATGCCCCAGAAATGCCACTTTCTCCAACCAGAACTCGCATTTGCTTAACTTAGCATTGAGCTTATGCTCCTCCAAGGTCTGAAGTACCTTCCTCAAATGATCTTCGTGCTCTTCTGCATTCTTAGAATATACCAGAATATCATCTATGAACACCACCACGAACTTGTCTAGATACGGGCTGAAGACTCGATTCATCAAGTCCATGAACACCGCAGGAGCATTAGTCAATCCAAAGGGCATAACCACAAATTCATAGTGGCCATACCTCGTTCGGAAAGCGGTCTTCGGAATATCTTCATCCTTTATCCTCAATTGATGATACCCGGATCTCAAATCAATCTTGGAGAAAACCCCGGCTCCACTCAACTGATCGAACAAGTCGTCAATTCTCGGCAATGGGTAACGGTTCTTGATGGTTACATTGTTCAGCTCTCGGTAGTCAACACACAACCTCAAACTCCCATCCTTCTTCTTCACAAACAAAACGGGTGCTCCCCAGGGCGACACACTGGGTCGGATGAATCCTTTCTCAGCTAGTTCATCCAACTGTTTCTTCAACTCCTCCATCTCTTTCGGTCCCATACGGTACGGTGATTTAGATATTGGTCCCGTCCCTGGTTTGAGGTCAATGGAAAATTCCACTTCCCTCCTTGGCGGTAACCCCGGAACGTCGTCACGAAAAACTCCCTCGAACTCCCGTACCACAGGTATCTCACTAGTCTTGGGGGTCTCAGTCTCACAATTCCACATTTGACACAGAATCAGACTCTCTCCTTTCCTCAAGCTAGATTTCAAGGTGTTGACAGATATGAATTTGATTTTTGGCTTGACTCGGTATCCCTTATAGGACACCCTCACTCCCTTGGGTCCCTTCAATGAAATCTTCTTTTGATGACAGTCGATGAAAGCTCGATACTTCCCTAGCCAGTCCATCCCCAATATCACCTCAAAGCCCCCCAGAGGAAACTCTATGAGGTCACAATAGAAAATTGCTTCCCCGATTTTGATGGGTACACTACCATATACTCTATTACAGACTATCGACTCGCCTGATGGTATGGTCACTGGATCCGCGATCCAATCAAATCTCTCAAGTCCCAAAGCCTTAAAATGATCTCTAGACACAAACGAATGGGTGGCACCGGAATCGAAAAGTACAAAAGTAGACTTAGAGTTCATAAGAAAAGTACCGGTTACCACATGTGCATCCTCCTGAGCTGCCTGCTTTCCCATGGCAAAGAGCTTGCCACTGGACTTGACTCCACTCTGGCTGGCACCAGATGTCCCAGCCTGCTGGTTTCCTGCCGTCCCCGTCTTGTTGTTGTTCCCACCTCCATTGTACTGATTCTGATATGAACGGTTCTGATTGTTGTTGTTGTAGTTCCTCTGGTAGTTGCTGCTGCCTCCTGACTTCGCACCTCCACCATAGTTTGTCATGGGCGTGCGATAGCCACTGCTGCCATAGGACTGAGTACGGGATCCCTGGTATCCGGAGGTAGGTGTACGATAGCCCCCGGACTGATTTCCTCCAGACGAACGACACACCGCCTGCTTATGTCCCCTCTTTCCACAGCCGAAACACACAATTCCTGCCGAACCACTGCCAGAAACCCCACTCATGTGATTTCCCCCACTCTGATTTCTCCCACCACCAGAGGCACTACTCCCGAAGTACCCACTGAACTTGTTATTACTTTGCTTTTTCGACCATGAACCCTCTGCTACTGTTTCAGCTTTCCTCTTTTCTGCCTTGGACTGTTTGTCCTTTTTGATCATAACCGAAAGCCTCTCCGCCGCCCCAGCCCGTAAATAGATGTCACGGATTGTGGTGGGCGGAGCTGCAATCAGTCTCTTTTTGATGGCGATAGATAATCCCCTCTCAAATTTCATGGCTAGCATAGCATCGTCGAAACCCATGTCTCCCACGTAGTGCACCAACTGGATGAACTTCCTGTAGTAAGCCTCTACGGTCATGTCCTCCGACATCTGGAATGAGTCGAACTCCTCCCTCAGCTTGCTCTTTTGGAATTCTGGTAAAAACGCCTCATTCAGAACTCCCTTGAATGCATCCCACGGAACAAACGCGGACCCACCCTCTATAGCTGCTTCCCGGAGCTCTCCCTTATTCGCGGTCCACCAGTCTCCAGCCATACCCCTCAGATAGTGGGCAGCCTGGTCCACCATCAGCTCTTCAGGGCAGTCCACTAACTCGAACAGGTTACCGAATTCTCTGCACCAGGCCCCCAGCAAATGAGGCTCACCCTCCCCGGTGAAATGGGTGGGTTGGTGCCTTGCAATTATCGTGCTCATTTTCGCGGAGTCCATTCGTTTAGCCTTTAGAGTCTCAATCTCAGTTCGTAAAAGATCTAACTCCTCTTGTGTGATGTTAGCGAGGTTGTCTCTTCGCGGAGGCATACTATAATACAACAAAAAAGGAATGAGTCCCGACTCGTGTGGGTACCCATTAAGATTAGGGCTAAGATCCCTAAACAATAAAGTCTAGCATCAACTATCAGATTGAGTACTACAAAATTATAACATGGCTCGGGATCACATAACCGCATATCACTAGACATGATGAAAGAAGAATTACTAGCACGTTTCAAATCTCTTATCATACCACAACAATATACACCTCTTATTCAAACAGATAAAGAGTCATTCATGCTCATGCCCCTTCCGGCTTTTCCAAATCACTTATACTCAGATTTCTCATAACCTACTTATCACAGTACGCTATCACTTCCACCACTTCCTATTCTACCCTTTTCTCTCATATATGCACTCTGGGTTCCCGGGTAAAACTGATAGGGCCTATGGTTCGGTGTGAGGGGGCCCCAGACTCATACTTCCCCTTTAGTGTGCTCCTAACAGTCCTATCCCGGGGTTCATTTTATTTAGACTCTCCTACATTCATTAGGTTCATTAGGTTAGGCCTGAGGATCGTTCGCTCTGATACCACTTTGTAACACCCCCATTTATTCAAGGGCCTGAACTAGGACTCCTCATATAAATGAGAGTGTTACCATCTCGGTTTCCCGAGGCAGTAGATACAAAGGAAGATAAACAGTACTTTAAATATAACGTTAACTCAAAACATGTTCTTACATCCGTGTCCAAAAGTCTTAACAAAATAAATAAAGTACAACTCTTATAAAACTGACTAAGGTGATCTAGACATCTAAAACTGGTCTGGATCCAAGCTCTTCCTCCCATAGCTCCCCCTTAGTCTCAGCCACCTGTCAATCTGCTCCCCAAAAGTTGGTTCATCACAGGTGATCACGAATACACAGGGTCAACCACGAGGTTGAGTAGGGAAAATAATAAATACAACAATATAGTAAACTCCGCACCGATCCCACGCCATATATATATATTCCGCACCGATCCAACACCATATATACTCCGCACCGATCCAACACCATATATACTCCGCACCGATCCAACACCATATATACTCCGCACCGATCCCACTCCGTATCACAGAACAATAGAATATATATGCATATTATAATAGTATCTCAAAATAGTACAAACATCACAGAATAACGATCTCATGATATTATATCGTAAACATGTTCAACACCAAGGATAATGGATCACACATTATTATAACCCAGTAACTTCCCCTACCTGAAATAGCAGGAATGCAGATCAAACCAAAGCTTGCTTAGAAATGTTCCACACGAAACCCGCTTCCTAAACAAATATTATATAATTAATAAACATCCTAATTCTCGAAATACGTATGCACATTCTACTTATAGAAACCCCCTATAAATAGAAAGCTTCCTAACAACGAGGTTACCCAAAATAGCAACCTTCCAAAGATAGTAACTTCTAAAATTAATACTTTGATTTGAAATTCAAATGATAAATACACTCATTAAAACCATATCAAATAATATCTTTACCATAATTATCAAAATACTCATAAATGACAAAATGATAATAATAAAAATACTACTAAAAATATTCCTAAGGGTAATAATAATACTAATAATAATAATAATAATAATAATAATAATAATAATAATAATAATAATAATAATAAAACTAATAAGACGATAAAGCAATTAACAAAACACGAAACACCCTACAACCACCCGCGACTTCCAACCTTTCGCACGGCCACCCCAGCCACCACGAACACCAACCAGCACCACTACCCGACACCACTGATTGCACTCCTACCCCACGACCCCAGGAACTCCATTCCCGACCGCCGGCGAGTCAGACCTGACCCATAACTCCGGCCTGACCTGCAACCACCGTTCCCAGAACCCCCCCTGAAACAGACCCTGTTCGACAGACCTACACGCCACCAACACCACCGTAACTGCCACCCACAACACTCCCATACCTGAACCACCTGACCGTGGTGGTACCACCGCACCGACCTCCCCCTAGTCATCGGTGGTACCACCCCCAAACCAATCTAACAACACGACTGCCAGTACTCCGCTCCCCTGCTCTCCCATAACCACCATGACAACGACTCCCTTGACCGCTATACGACACACTCCTGATCACCACAACCACTCCTAGTCCACCCCCTGACTCACCCTTGACATGAACCACCACCCACGACTACCTCTTGTATCACTACAGAGGCACGAAAGACAAAACAACCACAAACCCGACATCCCAAAACCGTAACGGCTGTAACCAGGGGTGATAAACACCCCTGTCGACACCACTTGAGACACAAACAACCACCCAAACCAACCCCCCTGACCTTCCTCCATATACCAGCAACACAACCAACACTGAAAGAACCCAAACCCGACACTCAACTCCTTTACGAACACATTAACAAATACAAGAAAAACAACCATAAAACAACGAGTTAACACAGGCTGCGCATACCTGTTTTACGGTCTAAAACGAAGGGTTCAGGTAAGGTCTAACCACCGTGAGGATCTGCTCTTCTTGGTGTGTGATGTCGGCTGAGTGGAGAAAGGTAGGTTTAGGGTTTGTAGATAGGTCAGCTAGGGTGTCGACAGCCTTCTTATAAGGCGGCAGAACTAAGCTGTGAGGTTTGTTTGTGTTCAAAAACGTGAGGGTGGGCTGTTTACACTACTTTCGAGGCCCATGGCCAAGCTTCACTAGGTCCCTAGCTCGAGCCCTACCAACAACATACTACAATTATCAAACTAGGGTGGATAGATCCCCCTTTCAAGCCCCACCAAAGACCAAAACTCTCTAGTGAAAACGAACACAAACAACTAAAACAAACAATTTATAAAACCCCTTCGCTTGGTCGTGTACCCACTATATAAAAATCGTAATGAAATTTCGAGGTATTACAGCGTTACTCCTGTTGGTATGTCTTCTTCTTCTTTTATTCACATGATTGAGATTAACCATGCAAGTTACGGAACTTGGGTACTAGATACTGGTTGTGGTTCTCATCTATGTAATCATGTGCAGGGCCTCCGAAACCCAGAACCCCTCATCAAGGGTGAGGTTAACCTGCGTGTCGGGAATGGAGCACGTGTTGCTGCAGTCTCGAGGGGAACATACGTGATCCAGCTTCCAAGTGGATTTGAGTTATCTTTATATAAGTGTTATTATGTTCCTTGTTTATCCAAAAACATTATTTCAGTTTCTGCACTTGACAAACTTGGTTTTTCATTTGTAATAGAAAATAACAGTTGTATTTTCTTATTACACAATATGATTTATGGCAAGGCAGTTTCCATGAATGGAATTTATGTTTTAGATCAAACCACCGAGATATTACATGTGAATAATAAGAGATTAAAGGTAGGTGACAAAGATCAAACTTACCTATGGCATTGTCGTATGGGACATATAAATGAGAAACGCGTAAAACAGCTCATACGGAATGGAGCTATCTCGGCCTTTGATTTCGAATCATATGGCATGTGTGAATCATGTCTCATCGCCAAGATGACTCGTATTTCCTTCAAAGGTGTTGGAATGCGCGCTGCCGACCTATTAGGACTCATACATACGGACGTATGTGGCCCTATGTCGATCAACGCACGAGAAGGCTATAGGTATTTCATCACTTTCACGGATGATTTGAGTAGATATGGCTATGTCTACTCAATGAAACATAAAAGTGAATCCTTTGACAAGTTCAAAGAATACCAGAATCGGGTACAGAACCAACTGGGAAGAAAGATTAAAGCACTACATACGTTCTGATCGTGGTGGTGAATATCTTTCACACGAGTTTGATCAACACCTTAAAGACTGTGGCATCGTGCTACAGTTGACTCCACCTGGAACACCACAATTAAATGGTGTATCCGAACGGAGAAATCGAACTCTACTTGATATGGTTCGATCCATGATGAGTCACACCATTGAGCCTGATTCATTGTGGGGCTATGCTCTTTTGTCAGCCGCTCTAATACTTAACCGAAGTCCGTCTAAAGCTGTTCACAAGACTCCATATGAATTATGGAAGGGAACGATCCCTAACTTGTCCTTTATTCGGGTTTGGGGCTGCGAGGCTTATGTCAAGTGGAGACACGAGGATAAGCTCAGCCCGCGATCGGTCAAGACATACTTTATAGGCTATCCAAAGGGAACTTTTGGTCATTACTTCTACTCGCCAACCGAACAACGTGTTTTTGTTGCGGCTAGTGCAACGTTCTTAGAGAAAGAATTTCTCGAGAACAAGTCGAGTAATAGAACCTTCGATTTATCGGAGGTTCAAGAACCAACTACCGAGCAACCATTGGAGGAAACAGTTCCTCCAACCGAGGCTGCGGTAGATATTCCTGAGGAACCTAGGAGGTCGGGAAGAGTCTCTATTCCTCCGGACAGATACATTGGTATGGTCGAGGAACATGACATAGATGACGTCTTACTCCTAGAGGGTAATGAACCCACAACCTATAAAGGTGCCATGACTAGTTCTGACTCAAAGCTATGGCTAGAAGCCATGCAATCCGAGATGGACTCCATGTATGAGAACAACGTGTGGGATCTTGTGGACCTACCTGCAAAGGTACATCCCCTTCAATGCAAATCCCTTTACTAAATAAAGCATGCCGTGGAAGGTAAGCAAGATATCCATAAGGCAAGACTAGCTGCTAAAGGTTTCATCCAAGTGCCAGGCTTGCACTACGATGCGATCTTTGCACCCGTAGTCATGCTACGTTCCATTCGGATTATCTTAGCGATCGCCACATTTCATGACTATGAAATATGGCAAATGGACGTTAAAACCGCCTTCTTAAACGATTATTTGGAGGAAGAGTTGTACATGGTACAATCCGAGGGTTTTATTGATCCAGAACATCCTAAGAAGGTTTGCAAGCTTAAGCGTTTCATCTATGGACTTAAGCAAGCATCACGGAGTTGGAATCATCGCTTCGACCAGGTCATAAAAGAGAATGGGTTCATTCGATCAGTCGAGGAACCATGTCTCTATATGAAGTCGAGTGGGAGCAAGATTGTATTCCTAGTACTGTATGTCGACGACATACTCTTGATTGGGAATGACATACCTCTCCTTTCTTCGGTTAAAGCATGGTTGAAAAACCATTTCCAGATGAAAGATCTGGGAGAGGCACAAAGAATTTTGGGCATCCGTATCTACAGGGATAGATCACGACGGATGTTGTCTCTCAGTCGGGAGTCTTACATAGATAAGATTCTAGAGAGATTCAGCATGACGAACTCCAAGAAAGGGTTCCTTCCTATGACTACTGGGCTTCACTTGAGCAAGACTCAAGAAGCTAAGACATTGGAAGAGAAGGAGTGCATGAGTCGGATTCCTTATGCTTGGGCAATAGGATCGATCATGTATGCCATGATATGCACACGTCCAGACGTTGCATATGCATTGAGTATGACAAGTCGATTCCAAGCTCATCCAGGTGAACCACACTGGATGGCCGTGAAAAACATTCTTAAGTACCTACGGAGGACTAAAGATTGGGGATTGACTTACGGAGGCGACTCGACGCTCTGCGCCACGGGTTACGCAGATGCTAGCTTCCAAACGGATCGAGACGACTCGAAATCTCAGTCTGGATTCGTTTTTACTCTTAATGGCGCTGCTGTCAGCTGGAAAAGTTCTAAACAGAGTGTTACAGCAGATTCTACTACTGAGTCCGAGTACTATGCTGCCTCGGAGTTGGACTCTCAGTAGTGCCTAGTTCGAATGACCCAATCACCGTTTATTGTGACAATAAAGGTGTCATCTTCCAAGCTAAGGAGCATTAGTCTAGCAACAAGGCTAGACATGTACAACGGAAAGCTCATCTAATCAGAGATTACGTGGAGCAAAAGGAGATTTTCATTGATAAGATCGCTACGGATGACAACATAGCTGATCCTCTCACTAAAGCATTACCACGTGATAAGCATGAAGGGCACATTCATTCCATGGGAATTAGATGTGTTCCTAAGTTGTAGTACTCTTTTATGAATTCATGTAATAATTCATTTTTTCGTGTACTCTATTCAACCTCATTGTTATGATATATAATGTTTTGTTTTTCATGTGGAATTGTACGCCAATTTTGAACACCAATAAGTGAACTGAATAACATTACATCGTTTTAGTCCTTGATTACCCACTTGAGCTGATAACTCAGGTAATCATTTTGTGACATTGGTTGATGGTGGGTTCAACGAGCCATAAGTCAAACGAATGACTGACCAATCACAAAGGCGAGTTATACGGATATCTCGTAGGACACCCCATGACAATGTTATGGAGTCCTAAATGTTTTATAACATTGGGTGCTAGGTCGTGGATAGGACCTCCATAGTGTTCCTTAGAGTCGAGTCTTTTGACTTTCAACTGTCTCTTGAGATTAAGGCAGATTTTGGGTAACTTTGGTTTCTTTCCCACGGTCATCGTAACAGGGGCCAAGAGGATTTTTTCTGGGTTATTTCATGCTGCGCGAACATCGGCAGGATTCCAGTTGGGGGAAATATCCAAACCCTTATCAGGATTTTATTATTTCTCAGGGCCACTCGAGGAGTAGTAACTGAAATGCATGACCATGCTCGAATACAGATTCGTTTTATCAGTTAAGTTACTCTCTAGTCGGGGAAACCACTCTTGATACAGATCGCTTGTGAGATACGACCTTTGCGAATGCGGATTTGCAAATTGTCTTACATTGAGTGGGAGAAATTTTAAAAGGATATGAGAATCGGTTATCGCACCTACTCTTGTACGGAAAAGTGGGAGTTTGTTGGAGCTTGTGTCCTCCACATGTAGTGTGATAACGTCATTGCACATACCCTTGTACGGACAAGTGGGAGATTGTTGGGGCCGGTGTCCTTGACAATTAAGTACAATGACTTATTAAATCTCTTTAAGGATCACAAGGGCATACTTCAGTATTATTATCAGTTGATCCACGTTTATCAAGAACGGTTGGCTTGCTAGATAAGTTTGACGTTATTGTCATACCGATAGCGGTGATAAACTGGTCCCTATACGTCACACCTATAGGACACCTTTGAGAGATGTGAAGGTATGAAAATACAGTCACATTTATGCCGGATACGACTAAACAGTTAGTCAGAGGTATTGACTATTAAATTAGTCAATAAGATGTTGAGATTATTATTTAATACGGATTAAATAATTTTAGCTAAAACGGATTACGTGATTAATTCGTAAATTAAATATAAACGGTTATATTTAATTAAATATTGAATTTGCGTATTTGTAATACTCCGTTTTTTTGCTATGTCTTATTTTAAGTACGGAGTAATTATTTGGTTTAAAGTATTTGCACGTTATTCGATAATTAATTTATCGAATACATGTTTTTATATTTTAACCGTATGTGCGTGTGTAACGTAAAGTATAATAATATGATATGATATGAGTACTTATAGCATTGGGCCTCGTTTAAAGTGAAACACCAAGCAGCCCACAAACATTTAAACTCATCGACACACTACGTAGCAGCCCACAAACATACAACTCATCGACACACTACGTTTAACACAAACAACACAAACCTCTATGCGTGCCGCCTTACTTAACGTATGATACCTCATCCCTTGACCTAAACGAAAGTCTGAAAATCTCGTAACCACCCAACCGTCACATCACAGAGCAAGGGAGAAGGGTTTATACGGTCATCTCGGGGTGCTAGGACTGCTCGAATTGCCATAGAAGTAAGTGTTCACAGCAGTTCTCGTTTCGGATTCGTGTTCTTTTCGTTTCGATGCTTTAATTCCGATGCTATCTTACTTTATAAGTTCTGATTTCGTATAATAACAATCTAGGGCGTGTAATAATTGTTGCTAATCGTAGTAGAATCGTTCCTGGGTGTTTAGAACCACCGTGTCAAGTGTTTTGTCACCATGGCAGTCGAGTTCTCTTTCGTTTCGAATCAGGATTTGTTTTAAACGCTAAAATTCGTGTTGGCTCCGACGAAATTTCTGTCGGTTGGCTTTGGGTGATGGGGTTTTAGGTTGACGGTATTCAGGTGGCTTGAGGGATGGTGGTTGCGGTGGTTTAGGGGATCTGGTTTTTTTTAGACAGCGACTTTGGGGCAAGGTCTTTCGTGTGGGTCTTAGAATACGGTGTCTTCTACCTTGGATATGGGTGATTGGGTAGGTCGTTAGGGGGTAACATGGAGTCGAGGTGTTGCGGACGGTGTTGTCGAGGTGTTAGCGGGTTCGGTGATAGGCTGTTTGCATGGTTTTGTCGAAGGGTTGAGTGGTGATGATGGTCCTTAGTCCTTACGTGTTTTTCTTTTAATCACCATAATCATCATGATCATCATCATTATTATTATTATTATTATTATTATTATTATTATTCATTATTAGTATTTTATTAATTAGTGGTCTTATTGCTAATTTTATAAGTGTATGTGATAGTGATATTAGTATTATCTTTATTATTATCTATTGTTTTACAATGTCAATATTGGTGTTAGTTAGTAAAGTAAATTTTTTTATTAAGACTATTGTTGTTAATGTTTGATGGTTAGTATATGGTAATTTCACTAATTGTTAACAATGTCTTGTTATTGATTAATATACTTGGTAGTGTATGATTAGTGATGTAGTATAGTGACAATTATTCGTATGTGGTTATGTTTACTAAAGGAAGAACATGACCAAGTAATTGATCGGTTGTGTTTGGTTGTATGAATGGAAATTGATATTAAGTACTATTTATAGGAATTGAGTTCGAGGTGGAATACTTCTAGCAGCTGTTCGGTTTTCATTCGGCAATTTGAGGTAGGGGAGTATCTATGACTGTGATTGTGATCTGACATGAGGACACTCAGTATCTGATTGATATATTTAATTGTGATATATCGTGATTGATTGCTTATTACTGCTTATTGTGGAGAACGGAGATGTGAAATGGGTCTTGTGATATGGGTCTTGTGATATGGGACTTGTGATATGGCCATGGAAGGTGTGATGTGATGGGAGGTGTGGTGTGATGGAGGTGTGAAGTGGTGGAGGTGTGGTGGATGATCGAATGATATGGAGATGGAGGAGGAAACAGTTCTATTGTTATTTATGTTTTAGCTGTTTTACCTATTCAACCTCGCGGTTGACCCTGTGTATTCGTGTGACACCTACGATGATCCGGAATGGGGAGTAGATTTTACAGGTCGGAGACAAATGGATTAGGAGCACGGGCATGGAGAGAGACATGGCTTGGACCTACTTAGAATTAGATCAATACATAGATGTAATCAGTTGTACCTTTTCTATGCGTAGTGTTGTAACATCAAAGTTTAAATGATTTAAATTCTATCGGTTTTATATAAAGTACTTTGTATAGTTTTACTTTGTTATTCACTACCTCGGGCTTTTTCCGAGATGGTAACAGCTCTATTTACTCGAGAATGTCTTGCTAAAGGCTCTTGAGTAAATTGGGGTGTTACAAAGTGGTATCAGAGCGAACGATCCTCAGGCCTAAACCAAATGAATGATAATGAACGTAGAACGAGTCAAATAAAATGAACCCCGAGATGAAACTGATAGGAGCCCCAAAAAGGAACGGGATGAGTTAGGGGCCCCCTCACACCAAACCTGGGCCCTTTCTGTTCTGTCTCGGGAACCCAATGAGAGTAATTGAAGAGTGGGGTAGATTATATAGTGACCTAGTTATCTTGTACTAACGTTCTTGCAGGAGAAGGAATGAGGTAAGTTATGACGTGAAATATGGTTGGTAATATATACTGCGATCATGAGATTGATGTTGAATGTTGACTGAGATATACTATTTCTGGTATTGAGAACAAGAGTTTTTGAATATGAGCTTTACTTGTATATGGTGATATACATGCGGCTATATGATCCCTGAACCGTTAGGTAAAAATATAGTATAATGATATGTGTAATGAGTTGATGAGCTATAGCTACCTAAAAGGATAGATGTAGGAGAGATGTCATCATGATTGACTAGAATGGTTAGTAGAGCCAGCTATGATATGTCGTTATAGGATGTGGAAACCAAGTTAAGTCTTATGGGTAAAGCTAGTAGACCGAACCGGATTGACACTTCTTATTTGCATGCCTTATACTTTGCAAGAGTTTACTGATAGGCATACTAGGCAAATGTGATCGGAATTTGAGATTTATGATTTTATTATTTTACTAATTGCTTTAGCAATCCATGTTTAGTAATATGCAGAATGTGTGTTCTAAGCTATGAATGTATATAGTCATGTGTTGCGTATATCGTATTTAAAATTTTATGCATGTTATATACATTTAAATTCGTTATGAAGTTTGTCATCAATAAGGGATACGTAGTAGTCCCTAGGTTATATTTTCTTGGATACACCTGTATAACTATCAAGTTATTTAATTGATTTTATTTCCAGTTTCGAAACCTTTACTGTATTTTGCTGCCAACTACAATTGAAATGAGGAATGAATGTTAATATGGTATAGAGTGATGTCTATGCTTCAAATGATAGTCAATGTGTTTGGAATAAGAAAGGTTGAGTGTTGATGTAGTAATGTGTAGTTGCAAAGGGACCAAAATTTTAATAAATTTTCAGAATGTTACCTGGTTTGTACGGGCTGTCACTTTATACGTGTTTCATAATTGAGGATGATAATTTTATGTATGATAACCTTCTGAGTTGGGTTTACAATGCTAGTGTTTTATCTTGATATGAGTTATGTCTTTGGGAGAAATAAATCTTTTATTTGACAGTAGTCAGACTGTTACTGCATAGTCCCGTTTTGGCCTATCTTCTTGTAACAGAAATCATTTAAAACTTGGTTATTGCTTGTGCATAGTTCCAACTCCACTGTTCAGAATGTTCGTTCACGTTTTCAAAATGTTACACCATATGAAATCTTAACGAGTTGTTATTCAATTGTGATTTCTGCAAGATGCCTAAAATTTTGTTGAAATGCTGTAAAGTTATTGTTTAAATCGTTCGAGTTGTAAACATTGTATTAAATAATTTCCTTGAGGTATGCATTCGATATTTTTCCTTTGTTTAACTAATTTCTTACATTTACTAAAAGATTATGTTTGCTCGCACGTTAGCTAAGCTGTTATTTAATTATGATTTTTGTAAGTTGTTGCATAACGTTTTATTGGTGAAGTTGTGAGGTATGTAAGTTTCGTATAAAAGTTTAATCAAATGTGAGTTATGAGATGTGACCACGTGATATCTTGATATGGCCTTAGTAACATGAATAGCAGGCATAGGGTATGAGTATGAACCCCACTATATGGGGGCGTAACCTCGTTGATCTCGTCAAATTTAATATAAAATCATTTCAATTATATGTCTAAATTTTAAAGATGTGCTGCTCGTATGTGATGTTAAAGGCATGTTTATCCGAGAAGAGTCCTGCCAAGTGGCAGAAGGAAATTTAACTGGTAAGCTTATTGGTATGATATAGCAACCTAATGGTTATACGTAATTGTAATTATTTGAACAAAGTGAGTCTTGTGGATGTTCTTTCGTATATTAATGGTTATCTCTGTCTAGTTCCTTGTGATTATGATCTTCATAACTTTTCAAGTGTATTTCTATACCATACAGTGAATTGCATATTGTTATATTTAGAATCTGATCACGATGTGTTGAAATGCTAACTGATTGACATGTGATTTATGGAAGTACTAGTCTGGTGAATTCGTTTACTTTTAGCGCTAAAACTTTCATAGTCCATGAACTAAAAGAACAATGTTAGAAAAGAAGAATCAAAATGCCTCCATGTAGTCTTAAATCTGAGTTGTAGATGGTAAGATTGTCCTGAATTGAGTTTATAACTGTCACAAACTACCTTTTATTGCTTCAAACATTTCAAAATATTTTCAAGGTGACAAACAAGGAAAAAGCTTGATGTTTGATAATTATGATGATTGTATGCAAATGACAATCCTGTAGCTATGTGTAGATGAAAACCAGCTTTAATGTTTAATTGCTGTGCATCGTATAGATCTCTTATTGTGCAAATCATATATAATAATAGCTCCATGATAAATGATGTAATATGAGTGGACGGGGAATGTACCTAAGTGAAATATACTAACTAATTGATATCTGGGAATGTTAAACGATCTTGCGAAGTCTATGAGTTATGAATGTCTTGTGAGGCATGTCCATGTTCCATGTTTAATTACGTTAACTAATTTTGCGCTATGTCTTTTCCTAAATATGGTTTTGCTTCAAAAATATGGTTATGAACATGAAACGTTTTAAATTGTCAATTATGAACTATGAATTTTCTTGATTATTTATGTAGTTGTAAATACTAGCTTGCGTTGAAATTTCATGGGTGTGTAAGTGTTATCTATTCCGAATCTGTTTTACTGCATAACACGATCCTACCGACCCTAATACTTTATTATTGTTCGAGGTTATATGTTATATGATAGTTGATATGAGCCTCTTTTGAGTACTGATTTGAGTTGAATATTAGTAGTTGTCCATTTATTTCGATAGTTAAAATTTTCTATTGATGTGATAATTCTTTTGGTTGTGAGATGGGAAAACTTTTAGTAATTGATTAGTCTGAGTTATGTACAAGTTCTTGTTTTATGTTGTACACGTTCGTGTTTTATGAATAGTGGAATGATGAGTATATATACAAGTATGACAACGAACTTGGGAGGTAAGTACTGAGGAGATTGAGTTACTCGTGAGTTTAGAACAAAGACCATGGTTGGTTTTGTTTTGAGTTTGAGATTGCAGTGCAGTGTTTTAGCAAGTTGTTGCATTCTGGTGGAATATTTGATAATATCAATATTGAAATCGAGATGAGAATTGGTCATTGGTACTGAGTTATGAGTTTGAAATCGATATTGAGATGAAGTATTGATTCACAGTTTTATTCCGCCAGTTAACTCACCCCTTTTCTTTGGTCTTGGGTTCGACGAGGAGAATACGATACTTGGTCCCTTGGACCAAGACTTTATGAGATAACGTAATGAGTAAGGCAGGCTTTTGAGCTAGAATTTTTTTTATGGGGTTACGGGGACGTAACCATGTTTTAAGGAGGATGGGATTGTAAAATCTTAACGATTTTGATAAGGCTAGTCGTTATGATCTGGCTAATTGGTGTGTTGTGATTGTTCGTATATACTTGGTAATCTTGATTACTTATGTTATGCATTTTATTGTGATTCGTGAAGTACCCTTTAACTTAGTTATACGTTAAACTTTGGGGACAAAGTTTTCTTAAGGAGGGTAGAATGTGACAATTCGCGTTTAAAGATACTTTTATTAGTTCCTAACGTATATGACTTGTGTGTTCGTTACATGCTAATTGATCAGTTTTGTGACCTATGGATGGTGAACTTCGGGACGAAGTTCGTTTTAAGGAGGGAAGACTGTAATACTCCGTTTTTTTGCTATGTCTTATTTTAAGTACGGAGTAATTATTTGGTTTAAAGTATTTGCACGTTATTCGATAATTAATTTATCGAATACGTGTTTTTATATTTTAACCGTATGTGCGTGTGTAACGTAAAGTATGATAATATAATATGATATGAGTACTTATAGCATTGGGCCTCGTTTAAAGTGAAACACCAAGCAGCCCACAAACATTTAAACTCATCGACACACTACGTAGCAGCCCACAAACATACAACTCATCGACACACTACGTTTAACACAAACCACACAAACCTCTATGCGTGCCGCCTTACTTAACGTATGATACCTCATCCCTTGACCTAAACGAAAGTCTGAAAATCTCGTAACCACCCAACCGTCACATCACAGAGCAAGGGAGAAGGGTTTATACGGTCATCTCGGGGTGCTAGGACTGCTCGAATTGCCATAGAAGTAAGTGTTCACAGCAGTTCTCGTTTCGGATTCGTGTTCTTTTCGTTTCGATGCTTTAATTCCAATGCTATCTTACGTTATAAGTTCTGATTTCGTATAATAACAATCTAGGGCGTGTAATAATCGTTGCTAATCGTAGTAGAATCGTTCCTGGGTGTTTAGAACCACCGTGTCAAGTGTTTCGTCACCATGGCAGTCGAGTTCTCTTTCGTTTCGAATCAGGATTTGTTTTAAGCGCTAAAATTTGTGTTGGCTTCGACGGAATTTCTGTCGGTTGGCTTTGGGTGATGGGGTTTTAGGTTGACGGTATTCAGGTGGCTTGAGGGATGGTGGTTGCGGTGGTTTAGGGGATCTGGTTTTTTTTAGACAGCGACTTTGGGGCAAGGTCTTTCGTATGGGTCTTAGAATACGGTGTCTTCTACCTTGGATATGGGTGATTGGGTAGGTCGTTAGGGGGTAACATGGAGTCGAGGTATTGCGGACGGTGTTGTCGAGGTGTTAGCGGGTTCGGTGATAGGCTGTTTGCATGGTTTTGTCGAAGGGTTGAGTGGTGATGATGGTCCTTAGTCCTTACGTGTTTTTCTTTTAATCGCCATAATCATCATGATCATCATCATTATTATTATTATTATTATTATTATTATTATTATTATTATTATTATTTGAAGAGTCTATTGATATGATATACTCAAGAAGGGGGGGGGTTGAATTGACTATGCCTTCTTCTCGGAATCTTCTTCGATGTGTGTGTAGTTGTATGATGATCGTTGAGTAGAGCAATAATAAAGTAGAGACACGATATTTTTGAAGTGGTTCAGTCTCACACTCTGAGACCTACGTCCACTATTCTCGATTAATAAAATTAGTACCAACTCTAGATTACAATTTTATCAACCCTACTCGTGCGACTTTGATGTTAGTCACAACTCAATCTAGATACCGTTAAATATCTAGCTACGACAAATACCGTTAAATATTTGTCTTACAATGAGTACCGCTAAATACTCGTTCTATCTTACGTTAATAAGATAAAGTCTTCAATGTTTTCTTGGTGTCACAATCTTGAATGAATAAGATCAATGCTTGAGCACTTGAATCTTGAATCGGATATGACAATGAAAAGCTCGAATATTGAAGTATATGACCGACGGCTCTCTCTTGATTTGCGTGTATGTGTGTTGTGTTTTTCGTGTTGATTAATGTGTCATAGGTAGTTTATTTATATAGAATATGTATCTAGGTAATTCAAACCCTAGATGATTTAGGAATATTACTAAAACTAGAATACTAGTCTTTTAGTAATACTACCTTAAATCTAATCTTAATATATTTAGGAAAGATTTAATAATATACTATATGTATTATATAAGGAATCAATTTCCTAATTCATATTTAGGAAAGATCTTTATATAATAAACAATTAGTATCCTTATTAAATCAATTTCCTAAACCATGTCAAAGATAATAAAATATATTACCATAATATAATCTTAGTTTGTTTAGGATATTAAATAAACACATAATATTTATTTAAATAAGTCCTATACGATTTTTGGTAATGTGGCATATCACACGATTTCCAAAATCGAAACAAACTATATTTAGATTATATATTTTTGACAATTAAAATCATATAAAAATTCTTTAGTTTATTTTAGTAATAAATAATTATCTCATAAGACAATTATTTATTTCTTTTTTTAACTAAAAGATATTTTATATAATCCTATTAAGATTAACAATTCTACATTTAAATAGAATACCATTTAAACACTAATACCTACACGACACAAATTAGGAAACAATTGTTTCAACTAAAACACACATAAGTCTTGATCATTTCTTCATGATATAGAGTTATAGCTACTGGCTATAACTAGAACCAATCTTGTACTAAAGCTATAGTTGATGAATATAACTTTAGTTCATTATGCGCGCTTGTGATCTTCTATCAATCTTCGACTTAGTCAATTTATTGACTAATATACTTGAATCTTTTACACTTGATAGATTAGATCTTGTCACTAATATTCTGTACACTTAGCACACGATTATACATACGAGTATATAATATATAAATAGCTAGACTTGTCATTATCAAAACATAAACATATATACTATATATATATATTTGAATATATGGTTCAACATTATTATTATTATTATTATTATTCATTATTAGTATTTTATTAATTAGTGGTCTTATTGCTAATTTTATAAGTGTATGTGACAGTGATATTAGTATTATCTTTATTATTATCTATTGTTTTACAATGTCAATATTGGTGTTAGTTAGTAAAGTAAATTGTTTTATTAAGACTATTGTTGTTAATGTTTGATGGTTAGTATATGGTAATTTCACTAATTGTTAACAATGTATTGTTATTGATTAATATACTTGGTAGTGTATGATTAGTGATGTAGTATAGTGACAATTATTCGTATGTGGTTATGTTTACTAAAGCGAGAACATGACCAAGTAATTGATCGATAGTGTTTGGTTGTATGAATGGAAATTGATATTAAGTACTATTTATAGGAATTGAGTTCGAGGTGGAATACTTCTAGCAGCTGTTCGGTTGTCATTCGGCAATTTGAGGTAGGGGAGTATCTATGACTGTGATTGTGATCTGACATGAGGACACTCAGTATCTGATTGATATATTTAATTGTGATATATCGTGATTGATTGCTTATTACTGCTTATTGTGGAGAACGGAGATGTGAAATGGGTCTTGTGATATGGGTCTTGTGATATGGGACTTGTGATATGGCCATGGGAGGTGTGATGTGATGGGAGGTGTGGTGTGATGGAGGTGTGAAGTGGAGGAGGTGTGGTGGATGATCGAATGATATGGAGATGGAGGAGGAAACAGTTCTATTGTTATTTATGTTTTAGCTGTTTTACCTACTCAACCTCGCGGTTGACCCTGTGTATTCGTGTGACACCTACGATGATCCGGAATGGGGAGTAGATTTTACAGGTCAGAAACAAATGGATTAGAAGCACGGGCATGGAGAGAGACATGGCTTGGACCTACTTAGAATTAGATCACATACATAGATGTAATCAATTGTACCTTTTCTATGCGTAGTGTTGTAACATCAAAGTTTAAATGATTTAAATTCTATCAGTTATATATAAACTACTTTGTATTGTTTTACTTTGTTATTCACTACCTCGGGCTTTTTCCGAGATGGTAACAGCTCTATTTACTCGAGAATGTCTTGCTAAAGGCTCTTGTGTAAATGGGGGTGTTACAGTATTAATATAAACAGTTATATTAATTTGGCCAATTATACAATTCGTATTTTATCAGACCATTATTAATACATCGACTGTATTAATATCTGATAACATGTGTGCGATTTATAATAAATACCCGCGAATTATATTATTAGCAAATCGGGTCGAATCACGCAAAGGAATAAGGTAAGAGTGGAAAAGCCCACCCTTACCTAATACCCGTTCGGCCGACCCACTTACTACAAAAGGAGAGTCCTTCTCCTTTTGTCAGGATACTGGTAATCACAATCTCAAGAATTAGGGTTTTGAGAACATTATTTTCCCAAAACTCAGATCTCACATCAAAAACCTCAAAAAAGCTCTCCCCATATTGCAAGGCAATTGGAGAGTATTACTAGCACACGCGGCAACATCTCATTCAAGTCTTGGGTGCAAGTTATAGGAGGGAATTTACTTTAAGTCCTGTTCTTAGGCCTATTCAAGCAAGGACCCAAGGTAGTATTCCTTTTTCATGTTTTTATTAACTTATGACAATTATCTCAACTATAAAATTTGTTATAATCCTTCACGTTTTAGGGCGAATACATGCTATATTCCCCACAAGAAGATGGTGCAAATCACCTGAATACTTAGCAATTGCTAAAACAAAGCAAAATACAAACAAAGAATGAACTTAGAAGAAATAAGTACCTAGCTTACATCATCACCAGGCAGCAATCAGCACCACAAATCGGCAACCAACCAGCTCGCCAAACCTACACGCCGCAGACATCAATCAGCATGCAACAATGACAAGCAACAACAGATAGCATAACCATCTAGCCTGCAGCTAGCGAAACGACAACAGCTATAGGCCGACAACAACTTTCCAACATAACACTAACACCAGCAAAATTTAATAGGCAGCAACGTATATTTAACAATTAATAGAATATAGCAGCTTATAGTATTAGTTGCAATGCAAGCAGTATCTAAATTAGTGAAAGGAAATCTAGCAATGCAGGTATAACACTATAGACAATAAAACCATAGAAAACAGATATCACAAGGTTCTAATGATTTAAACTTGCACATAAGATAAACAAGATGTCAGCTTTTCAACAACATTGCAATCCATATCAACAGCATTGAAATCAATGGCAATTGAGGATTATATGATCATGAAATACTCCCTCAATCATTATTTCACGTTTTATCAAAATACACATCATAAAGAGTATGAAAAAGGTAAACAAATGATTGGGATGGATAACGGATCAAATCATCTAATGGTAGGTGATTTCAACTATTCAGTGCAAAAAACAGAAAATTGATACATCATCTAAACATACTGTGGGTTTCACTTTTGAGAACGGGAAGACAGTAATAGTGTGGCTGCAGTCCTCCTTGGAAGAGAGGTTCCTATTTATAATGAGGTGAGGTGCTGCGGTGTCACAGTTGCAGCTACATTCCCCTGAGATAGGTGACAAAGTAGGAGTTCCTATTGAGAACCAGGTTATCATGAGTTTATCTACAAAGAGATGAAAAATTGGAGCACTTGATTCCTAATATGAATTAATCTCAAAACACAGAATTGAAATTCACATAAACATCATTTATGCTTTTTCTCTTAATGTCAAGTTTTCAAGAAAACACAAACTTAAAAATATAAAAAAAAATATTAGTACATGTAAAATAAGGCTTGGCAATATACAAGCTGTCTTTTAGACATTTCATAAACAAAATTGAAACTAACAGTAATATGAAGCTCTCACAAGAAAATTTCTTGTAGGAAATAAAGCAAAATGAACAAATCTATATACAATTTTTCTGTTTGCATAACACCCACACCAGCCACATTACCCATGCTAACATATCAACAACTTTCACCACATTTTCTTCCCTAAACACGTCATTTGCTACCTCCACGATGACATCTAAATTCTAAACTTCATATAACGAGGGCATGCAAATTTGAATGGACAAAACATAGCCTACACATGAAAGTATAAACTAGCATTGAAATGTCACTATGACACCCCTTATTTAGTAGAAAGGATAATAAAGCTTCATCAAACCTCTGATGCAATCTTCGCCAATGCAAAAGCTGCCTCTATTCTTACTCTCCAAAAGCCTAAACGTAAGAAAACGTAAGTTCTTTTTAAAATGCCAAGAACATTATAGGACTAATCCTAAGAAAACAACAAATTTCTACTAACCTTTGAGCCAGCAACAAAATTTGATAGAGAATTAATTATAGGAAATGGAATATTTTGAAATCTCAGTTGCTTATTCCTAAAGAAAACCCTTCAACTGAATGAATCACCATAGCTTGAATTTACGATACAACTTATAAAGTTACGTTGAATGAAAAATGACCATGCACTGATAATTGATACAGAATAAAGGTTCAACCTTTGATGAGTTAGTCACTGTCTGATTTTGTCCCAGAATGACATCTTCAAACTGCTGGACCAACTAATTTCTACCAATAAAGAATAACATAACTTGTTTTGTAGGATAATATCTCGGACTAGAGTTGATGCTTCTTTCGCCTTCCACTATGCACTGCCTAAAGTCAATGAGTTTAGGCACAAAATCCTGTACAATCGATTATCAATTCTTGTATCAGCTGAAAGCCCAACAGTTCCCTAAATTAATATACTAAATTTAATAAAGATAAAAATAGATAAATATCAAAATAGAGTAGCGTCAATGGTAAGATTAATACCTTACTACATTTAATGTCTCTCAGCACTCTCTCTGGTTAAAATAGATACACTGCTACATTCTTAAGGGGACTCAATCTGGACTGTTGGCAAGAAAACATTTTATCCGGAAAGTTGGTGTAGTATTTTGGATGCAAGGGACTCTCTGCTACAGTTTGCAGAAAGTACAGATGCTGCTGTACAGACTTTGTTGAACTGTCAATATAATGGGAAATTGAATGTGAGTAAGCTTTACAATGTAATCCGTCCTAAGTACGCTTGCATTAGATGGGATACAGTAATTTGGAATGTAAATGTGCTACCAAAGCACAGCTTCATAGCTTCTCTTGCTCTCCAAAGGAAGTTAGCTACTTTGGACAACATAAGTAAAAGAGGGATCAATATGGTTAATTGGTGTTGTCTCTGCAAGGCAGCGAGAGAAACATATGCTCACTTGTTTTTCAGATGCCCTTACTCTACAGCAATCTGGATTGGTATCGTGGACTGGATTCAAGTTAGAGGTCGAAGTACCGATCTCTGGACTGAAGTGTACTGGTGCAGGGGTAGAGGTCAGCAGAAACACTGGAAATCAGGCCTATTCAGAAGTTGTCTTGGGGCTGTAATCTATGCAATCTGGCTTGAACGTAATACTAGAATTTTCTCTGGTAAGGAAGTAACTTGGCAGAATACTCTCAGACAGGCAGAATAATTTCGAGTAAACAACCGGTTTAACTGCATCGAAGCTGCTATCCTTTCCAAGTCATTAACACTTAACATCTAAACTCAACCCTCTTTCACCCACAATGGAAAGAAAGGTTCTCAAATTATTTGCTAACAACACTAATTTATATAAACCTTAATCTCAAATTATATGGACAGTTTATCAAAATCCCCAATTTATAATTATATGAACATATCTTTATCAAAATCCCGAATTTATATAAACCCTATTCCCAATTTACACAAACCCTAATTAAATAAATAATTAAAAACCTATAACAATCGCAAATGTTTATAAAAACATATAACAACATCATAATAATATTTACAATCACAAATTATACAAACAAAAAACCAATTAGGCTAATAAATTGAAAATAAAAAGAATAAACATACCTTCAAAAATTAGAGCAAAGTCGGGAAAAGAAGTGAAAGGTGAGAAGATGTATGGAGGTGTTGATGTTAGTGTCTATAGTGATTGTTCGATCCTGGAAATAGGTGTTTATTGATGTCGTCGTCGATTTCTACTTCTTTTTCTATTTTTTCTTGTGATTTGGTAATAAGAAAGAGGGAGACGACTATGAGCGTTTCGGTGAAAATTAAGGGAAGAGGGAAGGGGAAGGGGAACTGAATGGTAGGTTTTCAGTCACGCGTCTAGGGGATTGATTTTACATCGTTTTTAAATAACCGATATTAATAAATGATGTAAATAACTGAAATAAAATAAAATAAACATCGTTTTTTCATAAAACTGATGTTAATAACTCAAATATTATAGATTACTCAAATATTATAGATTACATCATTTATATTAAGAAATGATGTTAATATGGCGATGTCAATAGCATTCTGGAAAATTAACAAACAAAAATTGTTTCATCGGTCCATAATTAATAAGTAACCGATGTATTTTTTGCAGAATTTTTACATCGGTTCATAACTAAAAACTAACCGATGTATTATTTTTATCATCTTAACTGCTAAACATCAGTTTACTTAAACCGATGCAATTAATTATCATTAACATCGGTTTTAAAACAAATCGATGTAATAATAATATAATTAACATCGGTTTTGATTTCGAAGCAATGTAAATAGCAAAAATTATCTTAATTACTAAACATCAGTTTACTTAAACCGATGCAATTAATTATCATTAACATCGATTTTATAACAAATCGATGTAAAAATAATATAATTAACATCGGTTTTGATTTCGAAGCGATGTAATAACAAAAATAGTCGAAATTGCTAAACATCAGTTTAATTAAACCGATGCAATTAATTATCATTAACATCGGTTTTATAACAAATCGATGTAAAACTATATAATTAACATCGGTTTTGATTTCGAAGCGATGTAAAATTATATAACTAACATCGGTTTTGATTTCAAAGCGATGTAAATAACAAAAATTAGATCCATTACATCAGTTTTAGCAAAAACGATGTTATAGTGGCGATGTCAATAGCAGTTTTTGTACTAGTGTAAGTGAAGGAATAAAAGAAACTACGAGAGGACACTGAAGAAAATACGGGAGGACACAAGAGAAAATGTTCCTTATGTTCATTGTTTCAAAGAGAGGATAAAAGGAAACCCCGTATGAAATCGGAAGGAAAACGGTTCCTTAACAAATGATTTTTCAAAAATTATAAGATAAAAGAGAAGAAATCATCTCAATTATCTCAATGTAGTTAAAAGGGAATATCATGTCATATTCGTCTCGAGGAAACGAAGACATGAAAGATGTGATGTTGATTGAATGGAGGTAGATCACTATAGGGATAGTGATAGTGATAATGATTCAAGTGATAGCAAAAGATTCACATACGAGAAATGAAAGGTTCGTTTAAGAAATCGAGTAATGTTGTTTTTAGTGGGAGCGATATTCATTAAAGAATTGAACGTACCATTTAGAGAGAATGGGTGATTCTTTAAAAGTGTAAAGAATAAGTGGTTCTCAATTCTAGATGAACAAACACCTTATATCATACGATGATGGAACTTCATGGGAAGGTTTATTATATTGATAATAAAAGGTCGCCCATTAGAAATCAAAATGGTTAAATTGCCAAGATGATTGAAAATAGTAAGAGTGATAAAATCATAAATAACTACAATATAGATTTTAGTACATAAGTGGCGATACGTCACGAGTTATAAGATAACAGTGGGAGCTTCCCTCAGGAAAGGAAACTCAAGATCTAGAATGAGTTCTAGATATGTGCTCAAATAAGATCATATTATGTGAGATAATATGAGTTGGAAGGAGACCAAAATTTGTAAGTTTTGGAATCATGAATAAAAGGTTTATTCGCAACACATTAATACAAATTGATGATCATGCATCAAATGCAATGAAATAGTATTGACTGTTTTTGCATGACAATGTCATTTGAGTTATAATTAACTCAAAATAAAAGATACTTTGTCAAAATTCAAATGGGTTGTAAGAGATAATTTTGAACCCCATGAAGTGAACTGGATTGACTTAGTATGGCCCATGGCCGCTTACATGAGGTGACATCTCAAAACGACTAGAATGTGAGGCGACTGATGGCAAGTTCAAGTGCCATAGAGTCATATGTGATCACATAGGCAGACTGCAAGAGACACTCTGTCGGGCAAAGTGACCGCTTATAGATTTCTGGAAATTTTATAATAGCGAGGTCGTGGCGAGAGCTGCTATAGTATTCTTATGAGTCAATTCTTAGACTAAAGACTACTCTCCCAAGATGGTACAGTTTTGGCATAACCTTGATCCATTCTCTACGACTTTTCATAACAGGAGTTTAATGGGATTGCTTTGGGTTGTGACTGACTGTGACTAGTTGAAGGAAGTAGTACGATAGAAATTGTCCACCCCCTTGTCAGGGTTGTTCAAATCTCAAGGCCACTCGAGGAGAAGTTAACTGGAAATGCGTGGCCACGCTCGGAAGGTATCTATGGTAGATAATTCCGGTCAAACATTTATTCTCCAGATCGAGGAAACCACTCTTGATATGATCGAATGAAAGTACGACCTCAGAGAGACACCTTGCATTGAGTGGGAGATTGTAATAGGACAAGAGAATTCGTGACGCACACTTGTCGAGGACAAGTGGGTGATTGTTCGGAAATGTGTCCTCAACAATAGTGCGATCACGTAACTAAATCTCATGACGAGAATGCGCAAGGGATGATACAAAATTATAATAGTCAACTGACCAACATTAATCGGTAATGATTGGCGAGCTAGAGTTTGACATTACTGTCGTATGACGGTGTTGGTCAGTTGATCCCTTTAGGTCACACCTATAGGACAATTCCCTTAATTGATTAAATGATCAAATGTATATTGATACGAGTTGATCATATTCCTTAAACTCATATATCGAGAAATTAGAGATTAAATCTTATTCTAAGATTTATGTTTATAAATGAAACGTGTCAATTATTAAACAATGAACGATATTTTATAATATCGTGATTAGAATGAATCGGGTTATAATTATTACAAAAGTTGTAGATCATATTGACGATTATTATGAATGACCATTTTATATATATATTGGTAATTACCAATTATTTGTCAATTAATAAATGTGATTTATTTAATTTATAAACAATATTTTTTTAATAATTTTATATGTTTTAAATTAAGATAATTGTATTTTATTACTTGCGACATATAAGATGTCACATAATATACAATTGTACAATTGACAATTTTCTAAAATGAGGATCATTTTATGTTTAAGTGGGGCAGATTAGTGGAGGTGGTTGTGGGGTGTGTTATGTGTTAATTGCACTTTAATCATTGTGTTTAAAGGGGCCTTGAGAACACACACCCTAGAGCCACCCTATGAGCCTTGAAAAGAGAAGATGTTCCCTCTTTTATCCTTCCCATGGCCGGCTGCCATTCACCCCATGCACCCCTTATTTAACTTATGATTAATTCATAAGAATATTCATTCTAATACTAAGGCAAATTTTTCTAGTGTGAAGTTGTTGCTAAAACCTCAAATACTATTATAAGATAATACTATCAAAACTCATAATAGTTGTATTATTAGTTTTAGTAGTTCTAGTTAGTAATTAGAACTTGGTTTACGGAATCCGATTCTTGTCCTAGCTTCCTCAAGATTTCGGTTATTAAGGGTGTCTTGGGTGCATCATAGAGGAGGTGTTCTTGTTCAATGCTAAGGAGGATCATCCTTGCATAGTTGTTTTCGTCGGATTGTAAGTATTACGAATCCCATTTCAGCATTTTCTATAAGCATGCATAAGATCTATAAGTATAATAATTAAAATGTTAATTATAATTTATTTAGTATGACTAAAATCTTTAGGTTTTGAGATAATTAAACCTAACAGTTCATTTAGAGGTTAAGGCCAAATGAAAAAGGCTAAGGCTTAAAGTGGTTAAACAAAAGAGGGAATAAGATGCAAGGGTCAAAACAAGGCTAATTTGGCAAATGTGAAGTTGATTTATTTGGAACAAGAGTTGTCTCACATGCACATGAACATTAACACGGAAATAAGGAACGAGCGCCATACTTATGGGTATAGACATAACACACCACGTAAGGAGAACTACTCACAATCCTAAACTGAGTCGGTTTGATGGGCTGACTATAAAGGAGGCTCTATCCTCACATTTGAGTAGCTAATGTCGGTTCTAGGTCGAGTCAAGGTCTAACACGGTCCCATAAGGTGGTCGAAACTTGGTCATTAAGCCTGGACTTCCGGGTCCTTGCAAGCAAGAACCCTAACAAGGTGACATCAAACGGTGCAAGCTATTAGGAGGGGCAAGACACAAGCAAGACAAATATCATCATTGACGGCATATATCCTCCACTATTCAACCTCCTATGCATATTTACAAACAAAAGCAAAAAGGAAAAATCGACTAACACATATTCACAAAACTATGAAAATGAAAAGGCATGTGAAACTAAAGTAAACTAATAACAACCACAACAAACATGCAACAACAAGAGGACTAAACTAGCAGCACATCAACCAGAACAACCACAAGTTCCCCAAAGGAACATCCAAGGCACAAAAATCCCGTTCTCCTTCATGCTATCAACATAAAAAGAAATAGGGAGGGGAAGAAAGAAGTAGGAAAGAGTATACCAAGCATCTTCATTCTCCTAATACCTCGGATTGATGTTGCATCTGCCACTTGTTAGTCCAACAAAAATATATATACAAAACAAGCAAAGAACAAAAACAAAAGAAAGGAAGAACATGTTTTTTTGAAATTTTTGAAATTTCTCGATTTTTTTGGTATTTTTGAAGTTTTTTCATATTTACAAAAGCAAATAAATATTCACAAAGTTGATATTTTCCCTCCCCACACTTAAGATTTACATTGTCCTCAATGGAACAAAGTGCAAGGGGGAAATGAAGAAAAAGAACGAAAACAACATGTTTTTGGCTTTTTTCAAATTTTTGAGAAAATGAAAAACTTGTTTTTGTGTTTTTTGAAATAAACGGTTAATCCTCCCCTCACTTATTTATGTGCATAATGTGAGGAGGAAAACCGGAAAATAAAGAACATGTTTTTGAAGGTTTTTGGTTTTTCAATTTTTTTGGATTTTTTTTTATTTTTATGAAAGCAATAAAAACAAAGATAAACAAAAGAAATGAAAAACTAAAAACTAAACTAAATGCAAACTAAGTGGTCTAATGTACATGTATACAAACTACATGTGACAATATGATACAAAATAAGTAAATCTAATGCATCTAAATGAATGCAACTATATGCAACTAAACTAATGATATGAAGTGATGAAATGGAAATAAAATAAGCTAACTAAACTAACTAACTACTCTAAATGCATGCTAAAAAGTAAAATGAAAACTAAAGTGAAATTTGGATTAAAGGGGGTTACTTGCTTTGGATTTTCAAAGGGGAGCAAAGGCATCAAACAACCTTTCACTAGTCACCACCATCCTCGTCTCCGGCCTCTCCATGGCCATCTCCATGCAAAAAATCATTGGGGTTCAGGAAGTACTCAATGGAGAACCCAGAAGTGGAAGCAGCTGCAAAGGACTGAGGAGGCGCATCACTGCGCTGGCGGGCACCAAATCTCTCTTCCTCACTCACCGGGGGAAAAAACGGCCTAGAGTAGTAGTCCGCAGCAACATGCACCTCTCCGGCGAAATGAGGCTCGGAGGAGGGCACATACTCAGCCTCGGGGGGCGTGTAGTAAGAAGGATAGTGGCCAGAACTGTGACGGTACCCCTGCTGAATGCCACGATCATAAGTGGAGAAGTTCCCCCAAGCCTGATCATGGTACAAATAGTCTATTCTTGCATTGGTATCAGAGTAGCGTATGTCCTCAAGTGCACGCCTCCGAACGGTCTCCCCATGCCTCAAATCCATGCGAGCCATGTAATCCACTATAGTCTGGGGAACATAGCTAGGAGGAGGAGCCGAACTAGAAGAGGACCCCTGGAAAAAGCTAGGGCCGCCGAATGGTGATATAGGAAGAGAAGGCTGCTGCAATGCAAGGCCACTAGTGGTGGGCAGGCGCTGGTCTTGGGTGTAGACTCGGGTCGCAGGAGGGCCGAAAGAAGTGTCATCAGAAGGAGCCTCAATAGGGAGGAGGTAGGAGGGTTGATCAGGCCTCACCCTCATTCTCTCAGAGTTCGGCAAAGGGATGAAGTTTTTATCAACTTTCTCCTCCCGAATCTGCCAATAAATCTTGTTGTCGCTGGGGTTCCCCTTAATCCACCCCAATCCCTCCATAAGGTAGCGGCGGGAGAGCACATTCTCCCCTCCAATGTAGTCGACCCTAAAGCTCCTCCGGCAAAATGCTGAAGCAATCAAAGTAATCATGCCCCCTACACAAATGGGCGTGGACAAACGGGGCTGATGGCTGAGTCGGGCTAGGTGAAGCAACATGTGGTGGGCTATGTTTATTTCAAATCTGGCGGGTCGGGTGATCAAACCAGAAGCTAGGATCTCGAGCTCAACAGTGGTGAAATTGTGTGGCTCGTCTCGGGAAAAGACGGTCCACCCCAAAAATCTCTGCAGGATCCTAATGGGAGCAAGATGCACCCTATTCGAAGGTTTCTTCTCCCCCTTAGAACTCACCAATCCAGTAATAGACGTCCAAACCGTCTCGAAAGCAACACTATCAGGGGCATGCAACGGTGCCGCACTATTCAACCCAAAAATACCAGCAAAATCCGCAAGGGTTAAATGGTAACCCTTATTCATGAGTCGAAATTGCACAAAAGTGACTAACCACGTATCTCTATTCTTGGTTATCCTAAGAGAGCTCAAAAATTCCCAAGTCAAACGAGGGGATGTCAATACCGCTTTGGTCTCATACAACTCACTCAAACCCACATCCCTGAACAAATCACCGGTGATACCATCCAAACCCAAGTCCCTCATAGAATTTTTATCAATAAACTGGGTGGGGTTAAGGGGACGCTGAGCAAAAGATAGGAAGTTACCTTCTTGGGTATCGGAATCGAAGATAACCCCGGGAAAATCGGGGTCACCCGAAACGAAAGGAGCATCGGGGTTATCTACTCTTTCGCGCCCGGCGGTGGGATCGTTCCTAGATTTTGATCGCCTTTCGGTCCTTCCCGACATGGTAAAGTTGAAGGAATTTGATGAGGGGTTGAAAGGGGTTTGTTTTGGGAGTGTTTTGGGAGAGTTTTTGTAGTGAGGGAAGGTAGAGATGGAAGGGAAATCTGAAAAATGGGAGGAAATGAGAGGGAAAATGAGGTGATTAGTATTTATAAAATGCGTTCCAGCTGATTCTGAGCCGGTCAGGCACCGGCGGCCGGCCGACCGGCTCACAGCCCTTTCCCTTTTCCTCGCTTTCTCCGCAGAATTATACACAAAGGGTTCCCAGCCGGCTGACCGGCTGCCGGCCGACCGGCTGGTAGCCTTTTCCCTTCGCACTTCTTCTTCTCCTCTTCTTCTTTGCTTTTCTTCATTCTGGGCTCCCAGACGGTGGACCGGCTGCCGGCCTACCGGCTGGTGCCTCTTCTTCGTGTTGCTCTTTCCTTCCTTCTCTTTTCTTTGCTTTTTTCTTTCTTTGATCTGGGCTCCCAGCCGGCGGACCGGCTGTCGGCCGACCGGCTTGTTGCCTTTCTCCTTTCTCTTCATTTTATTCCTTCTCAAGATGTATATGGGACTCTTAGTCGGCTTGCCGACCGCCGGTCCCGAACCGGCTGAGAGTCGTTTTTCTCGAAATTCCTGAAATCTGGAAATTAAGTCGTAAAAAACAGAATGTGCATTAAGGGTTCTGAGCCGGTGGTCGACAGGCAGCCGGCCTACAGGCTCAAGGCCCATATGCACAATTCATAAAACAACTCAACTACACAATGAAAACTCATTTTGCCAAGAGAAACTACATCAAATACGCCTAACCAAGTCAACCCACCACAAGATGACCACTCTCACAAGTCAAAATTAAACAAGCAATCTCACTTCCAAATATCCAAATGCAAACTAGAAATCAAACTAAAAATCGAACTAAGATGCAAACTATATGATAGGAAGCTAATACTTACAAACGGTGGTTACTAAGTGACTCCACCAAACCTTCCACGACCAACCTTCAATTTCCTTGGACAGAAATTTCGTCCATGCTAGCCAAAGACCTTAAAAAACGGTCAAAAGCTTCGGCCGAAGCTTCCACCTTGCTTTCATGGGCGAATCCCGCTTCACACATCGTCAACTTTCGAATCTTGACATCTTTTCCGGCAATTTTCTCCCCTAGGTCCCCCTTTTCGACCAAGGGATCCTCAAAAGAACTAGTGCAACTCGGTTTCTCTTGTTTTTCAAACAACTTCCCGTTAGCAAAACTAGCATCCTCACTCTTCAAAGTTAAACTTTCCATGATTCCCTTTTCATCAAGCATCTTAGGGACATCATTCACCATCACACATGCAACCATGTCAACATTTCTTGCTTTGTAACTTGTACCGGGAGCTTCCGGAAATTCAAACTCCGTCACTTCCTCTCCCACTTGGAATGATAGCCTTCCTCTCTTCACATCAATAATCGCTCCTCCGGTGGCCAAGAATGGTCTACCGAGTATCACGAATGAGTTGTTACCCACGGGGACATCCAATATCAAGAAGTCGGTGGGGATTGATAGGTTCCCCACCTTGACAATTGCATCTTCAAGTACCCCTAGAGGAAGTTTCTCGGTACCATCCGCAAGAGTGATAGAAGTTGTGGTGGGAGACAAATTCTTGACGTCCAATTTCTTGGCCATTGCTAGAGGCATGACGCTCACGCTTGCTCCCAAGTCACATAAATGCATTTTCAATTTTCTTCCCTCCCACATAGCAATTTATCGAGAAGCTACCCGGATCTCCGAGTTTGATGGGGAGAGTGCTTTGGACCTTCTTGGCGGACATGATTGCATTTACTTCTCTTTTCTCTTCTCGTGAGGGTATTGTTGCTTCCACCTCTTCAACAAGTTTCATCAATTCCTCGCAACGAGGATCTCCCTTTGTGATTCTCCGAAAGAACTCACAAACTCTTCTTTCAATGAGTCCACCTCTTCATGTTCGGACTCTTCCTCAATCACACTTTTTCCTTTCCCAATATTCACTTTCCTTTCATCTCTCTTCTTCCTTGGAAACTCTTTGACATGTTCCATCACAAATAAATCTTCATTCATCCCATCTTGGTCACTAGCTTCCGGGGAAACAACGGGCACCATCACCATTGCTTCCTCCTCACTATCCCCTCCAATTTCACTTCCAAAAACCGTCATGAGTTGGTCAAGTGAGGGTTTTCCTCCGCTACTAGTAGTTTCAAGCATTGGTTGCTCATCGGCATTTGTCATAATTGCATTAACCCCATGATGTTTTGTGGCATCTCTCCAGCTTTGCCCTTGAGCTAGAAAACCGCCCGGAGGCCTCTGAGGATTGGCTAAGGCTTGGGAAGCGACTCTAGCCTCCATCTCTCTTATCTCCTTTTGGTTGGCATTCCTCAAGTTCATCATCTCTTGGTTGTGGGTAGTTTTCATATTCTTCAGAAGCTTGAGTAATTCTTCACCCACTTGATTCTCACTCGATGGTTCTTGGTGAGGGGTATTAGTAAGAGGTAAAGCAAACCTATAGTCATTCCTCGGGACTCCAACTTTAGAGTTCCCCTTTGGCATTTGGCTATTGAAGTTGGAATTTCGTAGGATGAAATTCGGGTCATTGAAACTTTGGTTGTGAAAGTTTTGGTTTGGATTTTGGTTGTTATTGTGGAAGTTATTTTGAAATGGTGGTGGGTTGAAATTTTGGGTTTGATTTTGGGTTTGGTTTGGGTTTGGGTTGTTGTTGTTGAAATTCGGGTTGTTGTATCTTTGGTCATTGAAGTTTGGTGCAACGCCTTGATTGGCTTAGTTTGATTAATTCCCTTGATAGAAATTTGGATTGTGGTAATTATTTCTTGGGTTGAAATTCCTACCCCTTGGTTGGAAACCGGGTGGGTTTTGAACTTGATTTTGTTGGAGTTGATGCGGGTTCAATACATTAGTACTCTTGTAGCTCATGTAAGGGCTTCCACGAATGCCCGGATGGTAATAATTGGAATTCGGGCTGAAAGTGTTTTGACTCCTAGAGTTGTTGAATGCTTGGAAAGCATATAACTCCTCTTCACTCCCACTTCCCTCATAAGAATTATTAGCACATACATCGAATGTGTTCCCACTTCCTCCACACAAGTCACAAGCAACAACATTATGCACTTGGTACATTCCCGGAGTTTTGCTTTTGGTCTCTTTGCTTGTAGCCCCCTTAGTCAACTCCTCCAACTTCTTGGTCAACATATCTAACTTGGCATTGGTTTCCTCATTTGCCTTGGAGTTGGAAAGGTGCTCACGGGGTATTTGCTACTTTTTCTCAAGACATTTCCCTTAGTACCATAGTTCTCCTCGGAATCTACTATCTTCTTAATAAGCTCGGTCCCATCTTCATTTGGGAGGTGGTGAAAACTACCCCCCGCGGACGCATTCACCATCTCCTTGGTGCGTGGGAGAAGAGTTTGAAAGAAGGTTTGAGTTGTATACCACGTAGGTATTCCGTGATGAGGACACCGAGCAAGCAAGTCTTGGTATCTATCCCATGCCTCTCCCAAGTTTTCACCCTCATCCTGTTGAAATTGGGTGATTTCATTATGGAGCATTGCGGTCTTCGAAGATGGATAGTACTTAGCGAGAAAAGTCGTGGCTAAGTCATCCCAAGTAGTAAAGGTATTAGGGGGATGAATGTTCAACCACCTATCCGCCTTGTCCGTCAACAAGTAGGGGAAGAGCATTAGCCTCAAAGTTTCTTCCGGCACCCCCGTCTTCTTGATCATGGCAACTTTGCCCTTAAAATTTCTCAAATGTCCGTTAGCATCTTCATGAGAAGCTCCACTAAAAGCATTCTTCTCAATAGAGCTCATTTGAGAAGGGTGAATCTCGAAGTTTTGGGGCACAAGAGTGCCAAAATTGATTGGGTTTGTTGTATCATTGTGGTTTGGCCGATTGTGATCTCTAAGGGCGGCCATTATGGGAATTTGTGGGTGGTTTGGAATGTGAGGTGAGGGTGGTGGTGATTGGTAGAATGGGTTGCGAAGTTTTCGGTGGTTGGGCTAGGAATGCTTTGATTTGGGCTTTGTGGTTCGGGTGATGTAGGTGGGTTGTTGTGGCTAGTTGAAGCGTGGGAAGCTATTCTCACTCTCGCTATAGTCCTCCTCCTTAAGGCTCGGAAAAGCCTTTCCGGTTCGGAAGTCGAATACAAAGAATTAGAATCACCCATAGGCATAAAAACTTGGCACACAATTAGTCGTCCTAGTGTTTTTTAGGCACTAGGGTGAGTAAAATAACAACCAGTCTACACTTAACTAACAAAGCTTTGATCAAAACAAAGAAAGCACAACTAACTAAAGCTAAAACTAAAACTAAACTAAACAATTTCTAGTACCATCCCTGGCAACGGCGCCATTTTGATGGCCCGGTATTTGCCGTCACTACCGGTCATCAAACAAGATTTTTAAACCCGAAGAAAAGTAGTATTAAGTTCGGGGTCGAACGCGAAGATGGTGGGGAAATTGATTAGTTAGGTTCCAAATTAAAGCTTAAGTCGGGGGTAATAGTTTGGTTTATGAAAAGACTAACAACTAAAGGCAAATAAGAATCATACGCTAAGATTAAATAGATGATAAGGAGGAGTAGGGTGTCGGGGGTCACTTAGGTAAGTCGGTAGCCAAACATAAGATAACGGTCTTGAGTCACTTCTATGGTAAGTCTATGGACGTTTCTTATCTCGAGTCGACTACCCTTAGGTCAAGACTAGTCCTAGCTTTCGGTACAAACCAAGCTAACCTAACACATTAACATGCTCATGAAACTCAAGACCATCGTCTAAAGCAAGCAAAGCGAAGACTAATACCCAACCGTCGTTGAGGCAATTCGTCGAACACGTAACATGCAAGATGTGAAAACTTAACCAAAGAGGCAAACAAGACTAACCCTAAGCATTTTTCATGGCTACTAACTACCCAAGCAAACCCCTAACCCTACAATGAAACTACTCACACATGATTAAGAAGGAAACATGAACAAATGAGGAATTGATGATAAACATTATGGGAAATGATAGAAGTAAACAAATGAACAAAGAAAACTTAAACAAAATGAAATAACTAAGTAAAGAGAGGAAATATTATACCAACAACTTGATTAAAGGGAAGGGCTTTGATTACAAAGGAAAAGTCTTCTCAAACCCTCCAAATTACAACCAAAAACCCTCTAACAATGGCTAAGAACAATAACTAGGAAAGTGACTAAGTAAGGATTAAAAAGACCTAAAAGATTAAGAGGAAAACTAAGGAAAGATTAAAATTTCTAATAGAGTTTTTGGTGAGTAAGTGTAGATGAATGGAACAGTAAAAACCCTAAAATAAGTATGAAAATATCTCAAATGTTGCGTATCAAATAATAGACTAAGTGCGGGTTTATATAGTGCGCGAAAATCTGAGAAATGACTCTCAGCCGGTCCACCGGCTGCCGGTCTGAAACCGGCTAAGAGTCAAAATGCAAACTTCTGATTTTTTCTTCATTTTTCTTCAAAGCACAGGTACTGCCAGCCGGTGGGCCGGCCACCGGCTGGGGATGCATTCTCGAGTAACTGTCTTGAAAAGAGTAAGGGCAAGGGTGAGGGGGGTCCCAGCCGGTCAGCCGGCTGCCGGTTGGCCACCGGCTGAGGACCCAATATTAAGAGCCTGCAAAAAATGTAAATCCAAGGTGGAGGGGCTCCTAGCCGGCGGACCGGCTGCCGGCCGACCGGCTGAGGACCCCACTTGGCCATTTCAGCTTCTTTTCCTCTCATTTTGCCTTTATTTCACCACGTTTTGTTCCCGTTTCTTCATTCCCGCGTCAAGTCCTACAACATGACAACCAAATATGTAGAAAAGAGATATCGGGCATAAAAAGGGACAATAGCGTGCCAAACGGGGGTGAAACGGGGTCGAAATAAAAGGAAAACAAGGGAAAATAATGACCGAATTTGGGCTCATCAGTGACCCGAACATCCTAGCATCTCTTTTACCATCGTTTACACCTTATTATTCATTTTTTTCTTATCTTTCCCTATCGACTTATTTATTATCAACCCAATCAAAACACCCCCTTTTTATTGTTACTTTATAGATTAAAAATTAGCAAACAGAATTAACCTTGTCTCTCTGTGGTTCGACCCGTACTACCACTAGCTTCTGTTAGTATAGTTCGGTAATATAAATTTTATCTTTGAAACCCTCAACGACGAGTATCAATGCCCGGTCGGTCGACCGGTTCACGGGTTGCGCTGTTTTATTTCTTTGTTTCGGTTTATTTCCTTAATCTTGTAATTTGAGAAGACTATTAAGTAAACCTCGGTAATTAGAATTAGGTTAAGCCTCATTAGCAGAAAACACTTAGACCTAAGGAGAGAAAAACTCCAATTTCAGATTCGTTCATACTTTTCCGTTTCGTTGTAAGTTTTATGCAATTAATCCTTTTCATTGTTTTAATTCCTTGTCTTTGTTATCATTGTTGTTCGAATTTACATATTGTTCTTATGGTTTGTTATTTCTCAATTATGTTATCTTGCATGATGTTCTTTAGATTTGTTAGTTTTAGTCTTATGATTATGGGTAGGTAATTACTATGATTGGGAATTAGGAGAGCCATGGCGAAAATTAGGTTTTTAATGGTTATATGATTTTTGTACCGATCTCCATTCTTGTTGGTGAACTAATTCTTCTAGATTGAAAGATTGGTAGAGTTAGTTTAACAAGTTTGGAATTGCCCTTTGAACGAAAGTTTAGTGCGTTTCTAGGAACCTTAAGACCGTAAGGATTGGGTAGAATATTGACCTAAAGGTTTATTCTTTGTTCCTTGAGATTGTGTTTATGAGTTATTTACCCGATTTTGACTTACCCTAGCCATGGTGAACCGAAGATTCCAATCATCTTTTTACCTTTGTCTCAGTTTTTATCTTATTTTATCATCTTAGTTGTTAGTCTCAAACCAATTTACAAAACCCCCAATTTTGTCACTTCAATAGACTTTAAATTCGCAAACATAATTAACCTTTTCTCCTTGTGGTTCGACCCTTGACTTACTCAATCTAGTTTAAGCTGAGGTTTATAAATCTTATCTTTGGCACCCTTAACGACGGGTGTCAGGAAGCCAGATTGATACGAATTCTTGAGCAAAGAAATCGTCCGCGGAAGCTTTCTTGGAAATCTTGAGAACAATCTTGAATGAATTAGTAAAATAGGGACAATCTTGAAACAATCTTGAAAACAATGAATGATGGATGATGAGATGAACGGTGGTGATGATGTCGATGGTGGTGATGGCCGTCGATGGTGGTGGTAATGGTGGTTGTTATTGTAGTTGTGACGGTCATGAGGTGAATCCCCAAGGTAGAAGGATATTTGTTTGCCCTAGACCTATAGGACACCAAATGGTGAATTACTCCCTAGACCTATAGTTTGTAATTCGTGCTAATATTTGAAACGCGAAAAATACTAACGGTTCGGATCAACACTCGATGAGTCCTTGAGATTTCTTTAAGAATACCTTAAAAAGAAAACTTGTAATTTTTATTGAATACTTGATAATTGAATCATTAAAACAAGAAGAACCATGTGCCCTATTTATAGGTAAAACACACATCCCACATGATGCACGATCACACGCCTCCTTCTCTCGTAACCCTAATGAGATTAGGAGTCCTAATTTAAATCTAATGTATTAAAATAATCCTTATTAAATAAACTCTATCTATGTTGTCTAAAGAATTAAATAACTAATCCTAACAACGCTAGGATAACTAATTAAATAATAACAAACTTGTAACAAACTAGTAACTACCTAACAAACTTATTAGTAACTAATTTAAATAACTATCTTGATAAAAATAACATAAAAATTAAAGATACTCCATCTTTTTCTTGGAGTCCACTTTGGCCGAGCAATAACATCCTCGTGACCGAGCCATGTGCGGCCGTGTCCGAGCTTCATGAGGCCCATGCTTAGACCATGACCGAGCCACCCTTGGTCCATGGGCCGTGCCCTTCGGAATGTTGCCTTTCTTGGATTTGCGTTGTTTCTTGATTTTCTTTTATTAGCCAAGGTCTTAAGGCCCAACGAATCTTCAATAAACAACATACCAGCCATATGATAATTATAGCTAATAGAAATTGCCTTATCGATCTTGGATTAAAATGACGAATGTACGCCTTATCCATAATCGGATTATCCCCTCCCCCTTGAAAGAGAATTGACCTCAATTCTTGATGAGTAGAATTGAAGAACCGTTGATTTTGGATTACCTTTCCCGGATAAAAGAACAAGGATTGAGTTGATACGGAAATCCTCTTGTGGCCGCGCCCCTTAGCAACTTCCCGCGACACCACCCTATTACCTTCAACCTTAGAACCCCGACCAATCTCCTTAGGCATAGGATCCAGATTTGGCTCCAACGGTCTGAGAGTAACCACCACACCTAGGCTTCCCCTATCCTCACAATTCTTGACCTGCAACAAAGCCACTCCGTGCAACCTCACGATCAACCCCTCTATACGGTCAAGACTAGGCGTATGATCCCTCGACTCCCGAACCCCCATGGCTACCTCCGAAACCTCCGTGGCTAACACCACACCCAAGTCATCCTCCTTAACTAATTCAGCCCCTAACACCTCTTCAACCTCCTCATCTTCCTTAGCAATAGCAAAAACTGAGTTGGCTAAGTGAGTGCTCTTTCCCGAGTTGGCCTTCATCAACCCTACATCCTTTGGACTCATAGGCTTAAGGATGATTCTCTTCCCCTTGTCCATAAGCTCATACTCGTTCACCCTTCCCCTATGTAGAACATCCCTATCGAATTGCCAAGGACGTCCTAGAAGAACGTGACACGCATCCATAGGTACTACATCACATAGCACCTCATCCTTATACCCATGGCTAAGTTCACCTTTACTTGTTTGGTCACCCTAACCTTATTCGCATCTCCTAGCCAATGTAAGGCATATGGTTTAGGATGTTTTATTGTAGTTAAGGCTAATTTAGATACCATCTCCTCCGAGGCTACATTTGTACAACTACCCCCATCGATAATCATACTACATCATTTATCCTTTACAAGACACTTGGTATAGAAGATATGATCCCTTTATTCGGTAATTATAGGTAAAGATTGGGCTTGTAACGATCTAACTACTAGAGTGTTTGCATTAGGAGCTTCGAATTGCCCACCTTGGCCATCCCCCTCACGATCCCCGAAGCCTCCCAATACCTCCTTCTCCTCTTCGGACTCCTCTTCCTCTCCTACTAAGTTTAGGCAAGTTAATGCCTCTCTCATCGTAACAACCCTCTTATTAGGGCAAGCATTCTTGAAGTGCCCAAAACCTTGACACTTAAAGCATCTTACCTTAGAAAGGCTGATCTCACTCGGTGTTGGAGTTGGAGTAGATTTGGATTATGTTGTTCCGCTCGCACTCGCCTTCCCTGCTCTACTTACCACGTTCGAATTAGGGTTTGATCTTGAAGCCTCTCCTTCGCCCCCTTCACTCGCACGCCCCCACATACTACCTCATCCGAATCTGTTCTTACTTTGTGCTTCAACTCGTAAACACAAACTGGTTAGAGTATCAAAATCCGAATAAATTTGAAGTTCCACGGGATTAGCAATATTTTTGTTTAACCCTCGCAAGAACCTCGCCATCTTTTGTTCTTGATTTTCCTCTACCTCCCCCATTAGAGTAAGATTTTCGAATTCTTCTATATACTCACTCACCGACATCTTGCCTTGTACAAGATTAGAAATCTTACGATATAAAGCAAGCTTATAAGTTGCGGGTACATGCCGTTTTCTCAATCTTTTCTTTAAACTATCCCAAGAACAAATTTTCTCCTTCCCGGCTCTAGCCCTTTGAGCCTTAAGACTGTCGAACCATAAGGATGCGCCTTTGCTTAATCTCAGGATTGCGTACTTGCACATCTTACGATCGTCTAACTCCTTGAATTCGAACATACGATCCATCTTCCTCTCCCATTCAAGGTAGTCTTCGGGATCCGTACCTCCTTTGAATTCCGGCAGTTCGGTCACTTTGAACTCGTCAGTTTGGCGGATGGGCTCCCTCCTTGGTTGCCATCTATTCTCGTTATTAGTAACATGTTCCAAAGCCTTCTTTAAACTATCTAAGAATCTTGGATCTTCAAAATTCATGTTGCCCCGACTGGATTTTCTTGAAACGAATAGAATTCAAGAGCCGAAGCTCTGATACCACTGATGATACGAATTCTTGAGCAAAAAAATCGTCCGCGGAAGCTTTCTTGGAAATCTTGAGAACAATCTTGAATAAATTAGTAAAATAGGGACAATCTTGAAACAATCTTGAAAACAATGAATGATGGATGATGAGATGAACGGTGGTGATGATGTCGATGGTGGTGATGGCCGTCGATGGTGGTGGTAATGGTGGTTGTTGTTGTAGTTGTGACGGTCTTGAGGTGAATCCCCAAGGTAGAAGGATATTTTTTTGCCCTAGAACTATAGGACACCCAATGGTGAATTACTCCCTAGATCTATAGTTTGTAATTCGTGCTAATATTTGAAACGCGACAAATACTAACGGTTCGGATCAACACTCGATGAGTCCTTGAGATTTCTTTAAGAATACCTTAAAAAGAAAACTTGTAATTTTTATTGAATACTTGATAATTGAATCATTAAAACAAGAAGAACCATGTGCCCTATTTATAGGTAAAACACACGTCCCACATGATGCACAATCACACGCCTCCTTCTCTCGTAACCCTAATGAGATTAGGAGTCCTAATTTAAATCTAATGGATTAAAATAATCCTTATTAAATAAACTCTATCTAGGTTGTCTAAAGAATTAAATAACTAATCCTAACAACCCTAGGATAACTAATTAAATAATAACAAACTTGTAACAAACTAGTAACTACCTAACAAACTTATTAGTAACTAATTTAAATTACTATCTTGATAAAAATAACATAAAAATTAAAGATACTCCATCTTTTTCTTGGAGTCCACTTTGGCCGAGCAATAACATCCTCCTGACCGAGCCATGTGCGGCCGTGTCCGAGCTTCATGAGGCCCATGCTTAGACCATGACCGAGCCACCCTTGGTCCATGGGCCGTGCCCTTCGGAATGTTGCCTTTCTTGGATTTGCGTTGTTTCTTGATTTTCTTTTATTAGCCCAAGGTCTTAAGGCCCAACGAATCTTCAATAAACAAAATACCAGCCATATGATAATTATAGCTAATAGAAATTGCCTTATCGATCTTGGATTAAAATGACGAATGAATGCCCTATCCATAATCGGATCACAAATGGTACTCAAGATAATGTTGAAAAATTGTAACAATTGTATGGAGAAGATCGCATAGTGAGTTTCACTCAACCTTTCACCAGTCTCTATTAGTGTGGTAGCTTATGTATGAGTTGGGTGATGTCAGTCTCTTTCCTGAAATGCCTATATTGTATCAATATGGCTGGTAAAGATCTAATTTCTCTAAAATCTACCTATTAAGTAGTATCTAGCTAGTTCTTGTAGAGTCTCCCATTTCTTTTACTATTGTGGTTCAAATTTTGTATTATACAAGGACAAGGGTTCTTTTTACATGATCATGAGCATTGGGCTTTTCCTATCTATTCTGGGACTAACTTAAGTATCCTATAAGATACATTTAGGGACAGACTTAAGTATCCTTAATTTCTAGTTGTACCTACTACCTAGACATAATTATATAATTTCATATACCCTAGTGTCCTGCCTCTTCGTGTTTGGACTTTGAATTTAGTTTACAGGTTTAAGTAATTGATATTTTAATTTGCTATGGCATCTAGTGTGTTAATCACTTATTACACCATAACCAATGACAGTCATCAAAGTTATTTACAAAAACAAGACTGTTGCTACAAATTTGGTTATAAATGCCTGTAAAATGGCCATTTGGTCAGCTCTCATATGTTAAATAAAGCTGATAGTAGAGGGTCTTCATAGTTTTTTGTTACTGCTGCTTACACATCCCTTACCATCTTCATTGAATATAAATGTTTGCTTGTTAACATGATTGTTGTTTTCTATCACTATTCAAATTTATGATATGGTGGATGACACCTAAATTGGAACAACAAGAAGTAATTTACGGGTAGAAACACAGTTGCTGCTAATAGAAGCTAAAGAAGAGTATGTTGTTCTAAATTAAGCTGCAGAACCATCAACCGATGAAATTTTTTATATTCTGGTATTGCCTGTCTTGGAGGGGCCTTCCACCGGTTTCTCACCTTCTGAGATACTCTCTTTCTCCCATTTTCTCTCCCCTTTTCAGTTCATGTACTTTTATTTGTTCTCCATCACTTTGATGTCAAAATCCATTTGTTTGATTGTTTACGATAATTATTGAATTAAATTATAGGTGGTGTGCTCTGTTTGTGGTTTGTATTTTGTTGCTGCTTCTTGTGCTGTTGCTGTGTGGTTAAGTTGTTCTTTCTTTAATACTAGAAAAAAAGAATTTACCTAAGATTGCCTTTCACTCAGAATTAAGAAGGATCATTCACACTCATGCAAATCGGTCATATCTCATTACTTAACTGAATCTCGTTTTATTCATACGTGCCTTAATATCCTATCTTATCAGTTTTCAACGCAGTAATGGTACCAAGGTCGTGTATTGACTCGATCTAGGGTGTGGTTATGCTCTGTTTAGATTCAATTCCTTTATTTCGCGTCTAATGACCTTTCTTCGAATGAGTGATGCGTGTCTATTTTATGATGTTTTACATCTATTTTTACACACATTTTATGTAACATCCCGTATTTTCGTAAATTATATTTTAAAGGTTTTAATTTATTTTACGGGATAAAATAATATTTTAATTTATATTGTTAAGTTATTTTTAAATCTTCCGTTAAGATTCGTCTTAAGAAACCTTAAGTCCTTAAGATGTAATAACTTGGCATGTCTTCAACCCGATTCATAAAACCCGTTAACAACAAATAACCCGTTTCATTTAAGGAAAAAGGACTACTTAAAACCCTAAACCCAAGGCTTATGTCTGTTGGGGCTGGTGTCCTTGACAGTTAGTACAATGACTTACTAAATCTCTTAAAGGATCACAAGGGCATACTTCAGTATTATTATCAGTTGATCCACGTTTATCAATAACGGTTGGCTTGCTAGATAAGTTTAACGTTATTGTCATACGGATGGCGATGATCAACTGGTCCCTATACGTCACACCTATAGGACACGTTTGAGAGATGTGAAGGTATGAAAATACAGTCACATTTATGCCGGATACGACTAAACAGTTAGTCAGAGGTATTGACGATTAAATTAGTCAACGAGATGTTGAGATTATTATTTAATACGGATTAAATAATTTTAGCTAATACGGATTACATGATTAATTCGTAAAATTAAACATAAACGGTTATATTTAATTCAATATTGTATTCGCGTATTAATAAAAACAGTTATATTAATTTGGGCGAATTATACAATATCGTACTTTGTCAGACCATTATTGATGTTATCAAATACATTAATATCTGATAACATGCATACGATTTATAATAAATACCCGCGAATAATATTTAGCAAAATGGGTCGAATCACGCAAGGAAATAAGGTAAGAGTGGAAAATGCCCACTCTTACCCTAACCCCATTCGACCGACCGAAGTAATCCAAAAGGAGAGTCCTTCTCCTTTTGTAAGGTTACTGGAAAATCATAATTCTCATAATTAGGGTTTTGAGAGCATTATTCTCCCAAAACTCAGATCTCACATCAAAACTCACAAAAGCTCTCCCCATATTGCAAGGCAATTGGAGAGTATTTCTAGCACACGCGGCATCATCTCAAACCAAGTCTTGGGTGGAAGTTATAGGAGGGAATTTACTTTAATTCCTGTTCTTAGGCATATTCAAGCAAGGACCCAAGGTTGTTATTTCTTTTCATGTTTTTATTAACTTATGACAATAATCACAATTGTATGTTTCGTTATAATCCTTCATGTTTTAGGGCGAATACACGTTACATTCCCCACAATGTCGACATTTGCATTTCTCAAAAATAAGAACACTGTTACATTAGTTCTTCATTTCTTCATCTCTTTTCAATCTTAAGATCAACATTTCAAGCTCTTCCCAATCCCGAATCAAGGTATGTTATACATTTTCGGAATCCTTGCGAAATTTCCAAGACATCTATCTCTTTCAACTTCATTTTCGTTCAACTTGAAAAAGAGGTTGTTTTAGCTTGATTCCGTTTTTACCTTCTAAAAACCGTTTTCTCTGTTGTAGGAGAGGATTTAGAGGATCTTGAGTTCGATAGCTTCATTGTTGAAGAGGAGCTAGGAACATAAAACGCTTTTGAGGTGACGAAAATGAGAAACTCGGCCTTTTTGTTAAAATAGCATGTTTCTTGATATTGATTGTTAAAGTTTCTGAATTTATTGGTTGTTGTGGTTGTTTGGACTTAGAAACATGTTAGGTTTACTCATATATGTTGTTCACATGCTTAGTTTGTTGTTCATATGGTTATATGTTCATTTTCAGATTTTTCATCCTTAAGACGAATACTAAGTGTGATCGTAATACGACTTTGTTGTTGATCTTAATGCTTGCTTTTACATCCTATATGTGGTATATATGCTGGGTAGTTTTTACTTGTTGCAAATTTGGAGAATTGGTATCGATTTGGTTGAATTTGTAGATTACTGTAAGTCGCGAAAATTGGCTCAGGGACTCTGAGCCGGTCGACCGACCGGCAGCCGGTCGGCCGGCTGAGAGTGCTTTGAGGTGTTTGTGCGTGTTTTGAGATATAGGCTAAATGGGGTGCCCAGCCGGTAGGCCGACTGCCTGCCGACCGGCTGAGAGCCCTTTTTTCTGTTTTTGTATTGCGTAGAAGGGAGGAATCAAGAGAAAGGTGTTGGAGTAGTGTCCTCCACAATAATGTTTCTACATAATAAATCTCGTACAAGGAATATGAGGGATTTATATTTTATATGTTTCTCATGTAACACCCCGTAATTTCCATGTCATTATATATTAATAAAATCTTATTTTAGTAATAATAATGATCCATAATAAATAAAATTCCATTTAAAATATATCGTTTTTGACAATGATATTAGTATGTTCGTCTTAAACTTATACTTCTTAAAGTCGCAAACAACTACCCAGTCCTTGTTACTAATTTTAAGATCTTTTAAAGGCATATTTAGCTCTTGCTTCAAAATAAAAGTTTTAGCACTTTTTCTTAACTTTCCAACGCCACCAAAAACACGTCAATCGGACTTCTGTGGAGGAAATTATGTCGAAAATACGAAAGGCTGTCACGGACCATCCGCTAACGAGACCCACGCTCGTTGCTTACTCTATACTCTTTTCCACATGTCCTTTGGGACACATGGCTGAGTACTAAACCTTGCCTTGCTGCCCAAGGTCATCCTCTACCTTCCTTCTTCTTCAAATCCTTCATTATTTTTCAGAAAAAAACTCACAAAAACACAAAACAAGAACACCATTGTTGTTGTGCACCTCAACCGTAAAACGGTTATAAAATCTTCGTTTCTTATCCGTTTTCGACGATTTTCGCGCCTATCTCTTCCTATCCTCGCCCTCCACCTTCCTAGGTAATAAAAGTATCAAAAATATTCCTTAATATACTCTGGTCGTGGCCTTTAAGGCACGGTTCTCTTAGCTAACCTCGTTTATTTATGTGTAGCTAGTTCGGTTGTCCAAACCGGAGTGGCTTTGAGTCAAAATCATGATTATTGAAGAGCTATAAGGTAATGGTGATGGGTTACTCGACTTATCGTCTTTGTTTGCATGACTATATGCTTGTAATGTTTAGTATACTAGAATTGTGTTTGATTAAATAGTGGCATGATTAGGTTCATAAATCATATGTTTGGATGAATTTCATCATGCATGCTTGTGTTGGATGAGATTTTAATTGTGGAAATTCATTAAGGATTGTATGGTTAAATGAGTTTATGATCATTGAGGATGATTAGTTTGATAGTCTTTCAAGTTCATAGTGTTTTGCTTACAATGGTCAATTCATGATGTTTCAGCACCTTGACAAATCTGTCCATTGTCTTGTACAATTTATTTCGACATCTTAGAGTATCCGCCTTTGAAAAGTTTGAAAAGAGACCCCTGTTTATTTAAGTGTAGAATCTACCTCTAAAATATCGTAATTTTCTTGCATGTCGTTTGTTCACAATAAATTATTTACGAACGTTGCGCGGAAATACTCGCAGAATGGATAGTAGCTCAAAGATTGTTTCGAAAACCATTTTTATACTTTGAAACTATTCTCGTCCTTTTCAATAATTAAACTTTGAAGAGTTTAGATGATGATAGGAGTTTTTTTGCCCCAAAATTATTTGTTAAACCCGTTTTATGAAGCAATACATTTTGTGTGACGGTTTCTAACACACTGTAAAGATCAGTCAATAACCCCCTGTTAAGTTCGTCTTTTGGAAATGTTTATTTGACAAATATTGTAGATAAAAGTCTTATTAAACCGAACCAATTGGCCTTGTATCATTTCGATTTTGTTTGAATTAATTATGAATTTTACGGCAGAGGACAGCTGTTATGTCAAAATGCGTTTAGAACTTTTATTTCATTATTCAATCCCGTGTGTTCTCTTTTGGCATGGAACGGATATAAGTGTTTTATTATTCATCTTTTATTGGCTCATGTATGTTTAAATGAGTGGGTTAACGGCTATGTTAGCTTAAATTGTGTTTTGATGACGGTTATGTTATCTTAAGATGAGTAGGGTGACGGTTATGTTGCCTTGCTTGTGTTTAGGTGATGGTTATGTCACCCTAAAATTGTGTTGGCGACGGTTATGTTGCCTTGACATGTGAATAGATAGCGGTGATACGATTTGTGTATCACTGTAATGAACTAACGCCACCCATGCAATGTGAATTTATCTATGTTCGGGATTGGTCGGAGGCAGTGGTTATACACTCCGGTCCCCGTGTGTCGTTCGGTGTAAGGCATTACACCGAGAGGTCTGGCCAGGTCTTAGGCATATAGGCAGTGGTTATACGCTATACATAGTATTCAGAGGCAGTGGTTATACGCTCCGTAGCTGGAGGCAGTGGTTATACGCTCCAGTAGCCAGAGGCAGTGGTTATACGCTCTGGTACGTCAGAGGCAGTGGTTATACGCTCTGACGGCGTTCATTCTATTCATGCATTCGGAGGCAGTGGTTATACGCTCCGTAACTGGAGGCAGTGGTTATATGCTCCAGTAGCCAGAGGCAGTGGTTATACGCTCTGGTATGTCAGAGGCAGTGGTTATACGCTCTGACTATGTGTATTCTTTGCTTGGATGTTTCCTTGATTCTGATACTATCTCATATGTTGGCTTTAATTTTGTGACACATGTTGATTATGCTGTTATCACATGCTTTGACTTATTGCTCACTCATTGATCATGTTGTTCATGTTTGGTAATATATGTATTATTGTTTCTCAAGTTATATACATGTTCATATGTATATGATGTTTGGTATTACCGTTTACATGTTTTCTGACGTAAAGTGGCTGGGCGAACCATAAGTTACTCCCCACTGACTATGGCGTTCATGTTTCATGAATGTAGTTGGTGCTGTTTGGGGAAGACGTGTGGCTAGCCAGCATTGTTGATAATTCGACAATTACCCTTACGCTTAGTTTAGATTTAATTCATGTTGTTATCGTGGGATACCTTATCCCTCGTCTATTTAAGTTATTTTGTATAATTTATTCTTTCTCAATAGTTTTTAGTCTTCCGCATGTTGTTTTGATATTCCGCGAAAAAGTTTTAATAAATATGTCGAAAAGTTTTTAAAAGTATCGTATTTCCGCTGCAAATTATTTGTTTATTTTTATGCTAAATCGCGGGGTGTCACATGTCAGCTGGTCAACGTTAATCGGTAATGATTGGCTAACTAGAGTTGACATTACTGTCGTATGACGGCGGTGACCAGCTGATCCCTTTAGGTCACATCTGTAGGATGATGCCCAAATGAAAAAATTAATTATTTGTATAAGATACAAGTTAATTAATTCCTTGTTTACGTTGACTTTTATTAGTCAAGTGAATTTAATGTTTGATGAAGAGTAAAGTACTCAAGCCATAGAATTTGATTATTCGGTTATATGATAATTGTATAATAAATGTAATACGATATTTAGTAATTAATAGGTAGGAGATATTTGTAGTGTCAAAAATGTCATCTTACCAATGTAAGAAAATTTCTTCTTATTAATTTTTGCATGCATGTATTATTTAGACCACCTTATGAAATTAGCTTGTAATTTTAATATCATTAGAGAGTCTAATAAGGTCTAAATTCCTAACAAGTGGTATCAGAGCCTATTGGCAGAAAACCTTTCTTAGAGTTTTTCATATTGAATCGATCAAGAATTTTATCAATATAAACTTCTTGACTCAATGCTAATATCCTATTGGTTCTATCTCTATAGATCCGGATACCCAAGATGCGTTGTGCTTCTCCCAAATCTTTCATTTGGAAGTGGTTTCTTAACCACTTCTTAACAGAAGTAAGCATATCTATATCATTCGCAATGAGTAATATGTCGTCCACATATAAAAGTAAGAAAACAACTTTACTCCCACTAAACTTCATGTATAAACACGGTTCCTCAACACTTCGAGAAAAACCATTCTGTTTAATCACATGATCAAAACGATGATTCCAACTCCTTGATGCTTGCTTAAGACCATAAATGGATCTCTTAAGCTTGCATACGTTGTTAGGATTTTTAGGATCCACAAAACCTTCAGGTTGTGTCATGTACACTTCCTCTTCCAGAAACCCATTCAGGAAAGCGGTCTTTACATCCATTTGCCATATCTCATAATCATGAAATGCAGCAATCGCTAACATTATCTGAACAGATCTCAGCATAGCAACTGGTGCAAAGGTCTCGTCATAGTGTAAACCATGAACCTGAGTGAACCCTTTCGCCACCAGTCTAGCTTTGTAGACATCTTTATGTCCATCCATGCCGATTTTTATCTTAAAAATCCACTTACACTGAAGAGGTCGGACATCTTTAGGTAATTCAACCAGATCCCATACCTGATTGTCATACATGGAATCCATTTCGGATTGCATGGCTTCAAGCCATAACTTAGAGTCAGAACTAACAATAGCTGCTTTGTAGGTTTTAGGTTCGTCACTTTCTAAAAGTAATACCTCATAGTCACCATCTTCCTCAATGATACCAAGGTATCTATCAGGTTGGTGACTTACCCTTCCTGACCTCCTAGGTTCAGAGGGAATAATAACTGAATCTGACGAAGAAGGGACATTTTCCTGTGCAGTCACCTCAGTTTGTGGCTCTTGAACTTCATCAAGTTCAAATTTTCTCCCACTCTGTCTCCTAGAAATAAACTCTTTTTCTAGAAAGACAGCCTCACGAGCCACAAACACTTTGTTCTCGTGACTATTGTAGAAGTAATAACCTCGGGTTTCCTTAGGGTAACCTACAAAAGTAAATTTATCAGAACGAGGTGCAAGCTTATCGTCACACTTGTTTCTGACATAAGCGTCACAGCCCCATACTTTCAAGTATTGTAGATTAGGGACCCTCCCTTTCCATATCTCATATGGTGTTTTGTCGGTAGCTTTAGTGGGACTCCTGTTCAAAGAACATATTGCAGATAAGATAACAAATCCCCAGAATGACTCAGGTAATTCAGTTTGACTCATCATTGATCGAACCATATATAATAAAGTTCGATTCCTCCTCTCAGCCACCCCATTCAATTGTGGTATGCCGGGAGGAGTTAACTGAGATACAATACCACAGTTTTTAAGGTGATCTCTAAAGTCATTGCTTAAATATTCACCACCACGATCTGATCGTAATGTTTTAATCTTCTTATTTAATTGGTTTTCTACTTCATTCTGAAACTCCTTGAACTTATCAAAAGCTTCACTTTTATACTTTATTAAGTAGATATACCCATATCTAATCCTGTCATCGGTAAAAGTAATGAAATAGTCATAATTACCTCTAGCAGTGACTGTCATTGGACCACATACATCGGTATGTATTAAACCCAATAAATCACTAGCTCGAGATCATCTTCCTTGAAAAGGTGAACGAGTCATCTTGCCAAGTAGACAAGATTCACATGTACCAAATGATTCGAAATCAAAAGGTTTAATAACACCAGTCGACACTAGTCTTTTAATGCGTTTCTCGTTGATATGTCCTAATCGACAATGCCATAAATAAGATAGATCGGTATCACCGGTTTTGAGTCTTTTATTATCCAAATGATAAACATCGTTGCAAGTGTCTCGAATATAAATATCATTAATAGAAATAGCTTGACTATATACAATCCCATTAAGGGAAAAAGTACAACACTTGTCCTTAATTACAAAACGAAACCCTTCCGTGTCTAATACAGATACTGATATTATATTCCTAGACAACGTTGGCACAAAATAACAATTATTTAGATACAACTGCAAACCCGACGCTAAACTAAGTACATAGGTTCCAACAGATACGGCGGCTACTTTAGATCCGTTTCCCATCCGTAGATCCACGTCACCCTTGTTTAGCTTCCTTACGCTTTTTAGGCCCTGTAAATGATTACACAGGTGAGAACCACAACCAGTATCTAATACCCAAGTTGTAGTTGTAGCGTAATTTATGTCTATCATAAAAGATTTGATTGAGAATTTACATGTTGGCTTCATAATACCAGCTTTGATGTCATCCAGATATTTGGGGCAATTACGCTTCCAATGTCCCTTGATATTACAATAATTACAAGTATCATTGAGATGATTTCCCTTCTTAGATTTTGGTTTGGAAGGGCCATTCGCAATAGCCTTCCCTTTACCTTCAACCTGCACGGGTTTCTTACCACCACTCCTTTTAAACTTCTCCTTCCCCTTTACATTAATAGCTAGGACATCTTTCCTAGTGTTCCCACTTAACCCCATGTGTTTCTCTGCTTGCACAAGCAAAGAATGAAGTTCATGTAGACTTTTCTTCATGTTGGCCATATTATAATTTACTCGAAATTGTGTGAATCCTTTGACCATAGAGAGGGAGTGAAGCACTCGGTCCACAATAAGCTTTTCGGGGATCTTGCATCCCAGCCCTTCTAGAGTTTCCACATACTCAATCATTTTGAGTATATGGGCAGTAACAGATTGCCCTTCCTTAAGATTAGCCTCAAAGAAGCGAACAGCAGCATCATATTGAAGTATCCTCGGGGCTTGAGAAAACATGGTAGAGAGCCTCGAGTATACCTCATATGCATCTTTGAAGCGGACACATTGCCTTTGTAGGGACGCTTCCATCGCAAATATTAAAACATTTTTAATGGCGGCGGATTGTCTTTGATAATCATTATATGCGTCCCTTACATCAGGAGTAGCCCTAGTACTTGGTAGAGGGGGAGAAGGATCGACAAGGTAGCGTAATTTACCATCACCTGCAGTAGCTAATCGAAGTTGTTCTTCCCAATCTTTAAAATTACTACCATTAGCATTTAAAACATATTTGTCCATGAACTGGCGGAGCCATGATTCTTTAGAAATCGTAGCGGTTTGACTAGAAGAAGCCATTGTGATTTACTACAAAACGGGAATGGAAAGAAAATCAACATTTATCATAAAATACTTATAAAACAATTTTAACAAGTTAGCATTTATATAATGATCTCCCACTGAATTATATAAACGATTCCAAGACCCATCTTTATAATATAAACACCGGCACGGTGAGGCCGTTTCATCCCATATTTATATAAATTTGGCGAGTCAACATTTTGACTGATTCTACTGAATAGAACTCTTGGTTGATGAATTTTCTTAAAATTTATCATTTTAGCCCCGAAATCAAGTATGGGCACGGTAAGGCCGATTCTTCCCACATTAATCCCGTTGAGTCCAACCAATTTTCACGTCTGATAACTTTTATTACCCTACTTACCCAACGTAAAAAGAGAGTACCCCGGTGAGCCGAGCCTACCTCTAATGAAGAAGGAATTCATAGGTGCTAATACTTGGTAAGGCTTTATCTCAATTTTAAAAGTGACAGATCTTATCAATTTAATTGTCTATCACTTTTAAGTGAACAAAATTGGTGAATGGTAGACAATTGAATCGATAACAACGAAAAATAAATAAATAAATATGTAGTGATGACGATTTGGCATGAATGCATAAATGTAAATTAGCAAGTCCTAATATGGCCACCTAGTTAATATAATTAACTAAAATTATTACACATCGGAAACCAACTCCTTGGTCCCTTGAGTCTTCACAAATTGCCCTCCTTCTTTAGGATTTCGGATCTCCTTTCCGAAAACACCGTCTTCATGAAAAATCCATCTTTAGATGCTTCATCTAACTACTATTAATTAAATTACATTGCAATAACCTATTATACAATTTGTAACAAAATTAAAATAAAACTATTAATAAATTACAAATTAGGCGATACGAAATCGCAATTAATTACAAAACAAATCGATATTCCCTTACATTACGGGAAATACCAATTTCTACCTATGGCCATATTAGGAAAATTACATAATTATAATGCTAAGAAACATCCATCTAAATGAATAATATAAATGCATTATGTAAAAATGACATGCCAAATCGTCTTACTTACCAACAACGATCATTTGAGCTCGTAATGACGGAATTTTTACCAATAAAAATTCACAATTAATTCTTAAAACAATTTTAAGACTTACTCATCTTAATAATCTGGTCTATTATCAAAATAATTATTCTCAACAATTATCTTGAAATTATATGGGAATTAAAAACATAATCATGATAAAAAAATACAATAATTCACAATTATCTTATAAAACTTCCATTCAATTTAAAAAATAATGGAAAATTAAATTTAAATGCTATGAATCTTACACTAAAAATATCATGCAAGTGAAAATTTTTAGTTTTGAAATTTATTTAAAATGATTTTATAAATTAATCGGTAAAACGGACAATTTTTACGATTTAATTCTAAATCAAACCATAAAAATTGCAATAACTTTAAAATCAAATTTTACATATTTTGGAAAAATTTCCAGGAGCTAAAAATTCAAAAATCTCGAGCCCAAAAATTAAATCAATAATTATTTATAAAATAACCACTATTTGCCCATTTTTATGAAATAAAAATCATTAAACTAAATAAATTAATCACATTAACTTAAAATTTCTATTTTTCTCATAAATAGAACATGCATGTGGTTATTTCTAAATAAACATGCATAAAATTAACATGCAACCAAAAATAATTAACTTTTACTTAGTTTTAATGCATTTTAACATAATTTTATGCCATTTAAAGTCAAAAAAAATAAATCAAATAACAAAAAATTAAATTTTCGTCCCATATCATTCAAAGACCATATTATATACATGCAAGACCATATTATGTGATAAAAGTTATTTTTAATGACATAATATCAATTTTACTAATTTATCTCATAGATTACTAAAATCGTCTTAAGACAACATGCATGTATGTAACAATGCTCTGATACCACTTGTTAGTTATTTAGACCATATTAATACTCATATTGTGATCTTAAAATTACAATATATAATCTAAAATGGTCTAAATCTACATGCATGCAAACAAAAGTATAAAAGATGGTGTTAAACCATCATAAGATTAAAAAAAACCTTACATTGTATAAGCAAGATAATGGGCACAACACAAGGACTCTTTCCTTATTATTGTTCTTGAGCTATGGAATAAGAAAGATCCTCCAAGACTACTAACCACCAAATAGATGGTCTCCTAAGGATACACCCAAGATTATCCCAAAAACTACTACGTTACTAACTAGGTAAATTTAGTAGTAAACCTTGTATTATGTGATAATATTATTACACTAATAACATTATGATATATTTATTATTATGAGGATTTTTCTCTCTTAAAAATTAAAAGGATTTATGTGTATAATGAGGGGTATATATAAGGGTTTCAAATGTAAACAATTCATGGGAACATGTCATGTGTTTACACCACCAAACTTTGACAAATATGCTTAATAAGACCTTATATATATTATGGTTCAAATGGACCCATTTTGGTCCATTTCGATTTTCGACATTTGTCCCACAAATGCTTATAAGTCTTATATTTAATTATCTTAATTAATTATTAAATTGATCATTTAACAATTAAATAATACAAATCAACAATTAATAACCACTTAACAATTAAGTTCTTATTAGACTATTTTATCAGTATAAAATATAACTTATGAACCCTTATTAGCTAATTTTACAATCTCTTGTAAGTTTAAATAGCTATTTATCTTCGCCTCAAATATATATACACATGTCGTAGAAATTTATATAATTAACTATTAATTATAAAATCTCATTTATATTTATTAATTAATTATCAAATAATTAAATAATAAATCCCCTTGGCCCAAGTTCGTAACTTGTCATCAAATATACATTCACATGACTTATTTAAAAGTCCTGTAATACAAGGATTTAATTTAATTGTATCAAATACAAATAATTAGTTTTTCCATTTGGGGATCATCCTATAGGTGTGACCTAAAGGGATCAGCTGGTCACCGCCGTCACACGACAGTAATGTTAAACTCTAGTCAGGCAATCATTACCGATTAACGTTGACCAGCCGACATATATGTAAAATAAATCCCTGACATATTCCTTGTACGAGATTTATTATGTAGACGCACTATTGTGGAGGACACTACTCCAACAATGAGAGCACTTGATAGGAATTTAGACCTCATTAGACTCTCTAATGATATTAAAATTACAAGCTAATTTCATAAGGTGGTCTAAATAATACATCCATGCAAAAATTAATAAGAAGAAATTTTCTTACATTGGTAAGATGGCATTTTTGGCACTACAAATGTCTCCTACCTTTGTAGTTCTTGAGGTAAAATAGTGTAGGATGATCCTCCATAACCCAAGTCACCAAAATAGGTGACCTCCTTTGGTTGCACCCAAGACTAGCCCAAAAACACTAAGTATATTAACTAGATGTAGTTTAGTGTAAACCTTGTTTTTATACCATAAATATTATTACTTTGATAATATAAGAAGTATTTTAATATTTGTGAATTTATTTTGATGAAGATTGATCAAATTTTGATCAATTTTAGAGGTTGAAGATGAAGATCTTAAGTCTTCTCTTTTTCCTCGTAAATGGCTTAACAAGAAGTATGTATTTAGAGGATTTTGATTCTCTAGATTTTTCCACTTAGAACAAGTGGAATAGTAGCCTATTTATAGGCCATCAAATGTAAACAAATGAGCTTATAATACTCATAAACATGAGTGGAAGACAAAGACCTATTATGGTCACATTATCTCCATATTCTCGGTTTACATATAGTATTCCGGGTCTTATTTCGTCTTTCGACATTTGTCCTTCAAATGCTTATAAGTCGTATATTTTATTATCTTATATAATAAAAATATTTATCTGATTACTTAACACTTAAATAATACAAAGTAGTAAATAAAATACAGTTAACATTTAAGTGTCATTTTATCATTTTCAACATAAAATGAGTCTTATAAAACCCGTTTAGCTAATTTTACAACTTCTTGTAACATTAATTCGCTAATTACCTCCACCTCATAAATAATACAAACTACGTATATATTTAGTAAATTAACTATTAATTACTAAATATCGTATTACATTTATTATTCAATTATCATATAACCGAATAATAAAATTCTATGGCTTGAGTACTTTACTCTTCATCAAACATTAAATTCACTTGACTACTAAAAGTCAACCTAAACAAGGAATTAATTAACTTGTATCTTATACAAATAATTAATTTTTTCATTTGGGCATCATCCTATAGGTGTGACCTAAAGGGATCAGCTGGTCACCGCCGTCATACAACAGTAATGTCAAACTCTAGTCAGCCAATCATTACCGATTAACGTTGACGAGCTGACAAACATATAAAATATAAATCCCTCATATTCCTTGTACGAGATTTATTATGTAGAAGCATTATTGTGGAGGACACTACTCCAACAATCTCCCACTTGTCCGACAAAAGTGTGCGCTACCAATTCTCTTGTCCAATATTATCTCCCACTCAATGCAAGAGGTCTTTCAGGTCGTTCTTGCACGTGATCATATCATAAAGTGGTTTCCTCGATCTGGAGAACACATCCAAGCGTGGTCACGCATTTCCAGTCACCTCTCCTCGAGTGGCCTTGAGATATATATAATGACATGGATGGACAATCCTATTGACCTATTTTCTTCGTTCGATACAAATCACAATGACCCAGTAAATGTCCATCAGCCTCCTTTTACGGCGCGACCTTGGACAAAAACCAAAGCCACCGGAAAACCATACCAACTTAGACAAATAGTCGCAAGTCTAAAGAATTGACTAGAAGGAATAATTGAAATCCTCGCCACGACCAGGCAACATAAAGGACTCTATAAATGGTCACTGTCCGACAAAATGTCTTTACATTCTGCCTATGTAATCGACCAGCCATCTCTATGGCCATATGACAGTCGAACTCGTCATCTATCGCCTTACAATCTAGTCACTTCGAGACGTCACCTCATTAAGTAACTAGGGACACTATACAATGTTAATCCAGTTCACTTAACATTGTCACTACAACCTATTTGGATAAAAACAAAGTATAACTAATAACCAGTTAGCACTGAATATATAAGAGTTGAAAAAACTCAAACGATAAATGCTATTATCATATATGTAAAAATTGATACACTATCATATTGTTACACATCATATAATCTGCAGCAATTCAATTGCCCTATTTCAATCACATTGAAACGACGTGACTATCATGTTTAGCCTTCAACAAGACCTTGGTTTAAAATCATTGACACCTCATTTTATCAAACCAACAATTGCTATTTCCCATTGTTTCACATGACTGAAATCACATGTAACTTAATTAAGTACATGTCTAGACTTAACTCTAGAGTATGGCACCCTTGCCTCGAAGATAGCTCCCACTGTTTTCACAGTATATCATGATAGGATATGCGACTGCATGAGCTACTACTAGTCCTTGCATTATTGTCAAATCCAAGCTACTTCGTATCGCAACATCGAATGTTATGAAGTACTTGATTTCCGTTGTAAAATCCGCAATGTATGACTGCCTGAAACTCTTCCAGCAGATCAACTCCTCATAGTCAATACGGGATTTCAAACAATCCCTATATGTTTTAAAGGATGGTGTTTAATGTATCTTTTACATAAACAACAACAAACATTCATGTAACTCCTTACATGAATTATAAATATAAAAATATCAAAACACTTAGTTTTATTTACTTAGTTATTCTCAAGTACTAAATAATAACTAATTTGGCTATTAAATGACCTTCACTTAAATTTGATTAATAAAAAAACTCACAATACTCAAAGTATATGAATTGTTAAGACAATAATACATCATAGCGTATAAAATTAATCCGACAGCGGAAGCAATTAGAATCAATTCTAATGAGTTCAACTTGTTTGAACTAGTCAAGAATCTCACCTTCATAAGACTCCTAATAAAGCGCATATATCCCTCCTTGATTTATCTAATAAATCTGGATATTTTAAGATGTATTAATATTCTCCTAAGTCTTTCATCATTCCAAATGATTTATATACAGACTATATAAAGACTCATAAGACCACCATACTCCCACTAAACTTCATGTGTAAACATAATTCCTCAACATCTTGAGAAATGTTTTATAATACGATCAACTAATCATTCCAACTCCATGATGCTCTCTTAAGATTTCTTCATAAGTTTGCTACAATCTTAAGATTGTAAGGATCTACAAAAAAACCCTCTAAATGTGTCAAACACACTTCTTCTTCTAGAACGAATCAAATTCGGGAAGATGGTTTTGATATCCTACTATTAAATTGACAATTATGAAATGCAACAATTGCCAGTATAATCCGAGTTTATAGAAGCATTGAAACTGGTGCAAAACCCTTTTTCACTAATTAAGCCTAGAAAACATCTTTTTATTCAAGTCAATTACATTGAAGAGGTCAAACTTCTTCATGTAAATATACCATGTTATTTACCTGATAATTACACTTGAATTCTAATTCGGATTAAGATGACTTATATAGCCATTGCATAGAGTTGAAACTAGAAACAACCTTTTAAACAACCTCTTTGTAAGTAAGAGGTATCATAATTTTTTAAATAACGATTTATCACCTCTCATTACTTTCAAAAAGTAACACTTATATACTCATCTCTAAAGAGTGATGGATTTTAACCTGACCTCGTATATTCCGAACAAATATACACTCTATTTGACAATAAGAAAACAATTTTCTTGTGTCATTTGTGGCTCTTCAATACTCTCTCCCACTCTGTCATTTAGAAATAGTCCTCTTTTCTATAAAGACAACATCATGAACCACAAACACTTTATTCTCATGAACTTGTAGGATAATTGACCACATGTTTTTATTCGGACAACTTACAAATTAGGTACTATACCTTTCCATATCTAATACGGAGTGAATATGGTTGTTTAAAAAGGTACTTTGACTAAGTGGGAAAAAGAAATTAGTAGACAAAATAGAAAGACCCCAATTATAAAATCAAGTGGCTCAATAAAACTTGACTAAGATAAAAATAAACCATATCGTATAAGTTCTATATTATCTCTTTCCAACCACACCTTATCGAATAATGTGTGTTACGGAAAGATTTTAACTTGTGATACTGTATCACAATACTTTTGGTAACAAACAAAAATCATCACTTAGTTATACTTTCCACGATCGGATCGTGAAATTTGATCTTATAGTCTTACTGGTAATCATATTTACAATAAAAACTCTTTGATCTCATGAAGAGTTTCTCTTTATATCTCGTTTAGTAGATACGCCACTATCTTTCTAAACTGATGGTAAAAGAAAAGAAGTAAATGTAGTCTACTCTGATTGAATTTGTTATTCGATCATACACATCCACATGTGATTAGGATGAATAACGACTCTTATGCTAAATTTCCTTTTCACCAAAAAGGTACGAGTTATCTTGCTTGGAATACAAGATTCGCATATATCATAAGATTCACAATCAAATGATTCACGAAGACTTAGTTTACACTAGTCCATGAATGCAATTTCAATTCAGAACTAAGATTAGATCGGGGTCACCAAAAAAATTATGAACCTTCTATATGCTATATATATATGATATATATAACTTTATCTAGTTTAGGTGAAGAATAACCAATATTTTGATTGGCATAGCCATGGATCAAATCATGGCAAATTTGGGTACAATTTTTGTTTATATCACATGAGTGGAACCCTCTGTGTCTTACATAAAACTTTTATTAAAACAAAATTCTAAACCCAAACAGTAGATTAAGTACATATTTATAATAGTAATAAGCCTCATAATGGAATGACAACTACTCTAGTTCCATTTCCTACGAGATAGTTTACATTAGTTAAAAGCTAATTGTCACACGACTATCATCTCATGAACCAATAACAATTATTATAACCACTATCGATATCAAATATTGATGAAGTGGTAGAAGTATAACTAATGTCAATCATATAGATATCTAGAAAACAAGGAACCTTTTAGGTGTCACACACCTAACTTTCTTATTCAAAAATTAGGGTTTTTTTTTTCTACTAATGTAATATTTCAATTAAAATATCAACAAATTTGGTTAGGATTGGCCTTGCACTATGGTTTGGTGTTACAATTCACAATAGCTTATCATGAACCTTTGTCATAAACCAAATATTTGAACCAAATTCCCTCTTGAACCCCGTCCTAATCTTAACTATTAAGATATATACATCCCTCTTAGAGCTCCCACTCACTTCTAAGAAACTTAGTGAAGTGGTTATGGTTATTGCTTAATCATGATTTCAAGCAAATCATATTATCAATCAGTCCCCAACGAATTTAAGTACTTTAAACAATTGAAGTATGTATAACCATTTATCTCACGAGCAATAAGATTGTAGTAATATTGTTGTAAATAAAATGATATTGTAAAATCGAAACACTTTTGATTTAAGCAAAATTCAGTTTTTCCTCTTCGTAAGAGATCTTTACAACAGACAATATAAGGATCAAATGTAAATGTATTTTTTTAATTAGCTATGGTGGTAAATCGGAGAAAAGATGAATAATCGATTAAACATGTTACCGTATACCCTTAGAAAACTATTTTTCATGTATAGCGGATTATCGATTCTATAAATGGAGGAGCGAGTTGAATATACATAGTCATTGCGCGATATAAAATAATAAACGGAATAAGTGGGAAATTTAACATTCATCGTAAATAAATACTTGAAAAATAAATTTAACAAGTTTCAATAAATAGGCATTTATATAATGATCTCCCACTGAATTATATAAACGATTCCAAGACCCATCTTTATATAAACACGGGCACGGTGAGCCGATTCATCCCCTATTTATTTAAATTTGGTGAGTCAACAATTTGACTGATTCTACCACTAGAACTCTTGGTTGACAGATTTTCTCAAAAAACTATTTGTTAGCCCCGGAACTAATCATGGGCACGGTGAGGCCGATTCATCCCACATTAATCCCGTTGAGTCCAACCAATTTTCACGTGTAATAACTTTTATTACCCTACTTACCCAACGTAAAAAAGAGAGTACCCCGGTGAGCCGAGCCTACCTCTAATGAAGAAGGGATTCATAGGTGCTAATACTTGGTAAGGCTTTATCTCAATTTTAAAAGTGAGAGATCTTATCAATTTAATTGTCTATCACTTTTAAGTGAACAAAATTGGCGAATGGTAGACAATTGAATCGATAACAACGAAAAATAAATAAATAAATATGTAGTGATGACGATTTGGCATGAATGCATAAATGTAAATTAGCAAGTCCTAATATGGTCACCTAGTTAATATAATTAACTAAAATTATTACACATCAGAAGCCAACTCCTTGGTCTCTTGAGTCTTCACAAATTGCCCTCCTTCTTTAAGATTTCGGATCTCCTTTCCGAAAACACCGTCTTCATGAAAAACCATCTTTAGATGCTTCATCTAACTACTATTAATTAAATTACATTGCAATAACCTATTATACAATTTGTAATAAAATTAAAATAAAACCATTAATAAATTACAAATTAATAGGCGATACGAAATCGCAATTAATTACAAAACAAATCGATATTCCCTTACATTACGGGAAATACCAATTTCTACCTATGGCCATATTAGGAAAATTACATAATTATAATGCTAAGAAACATCCATCTAAATGAATAATAAAAATTCATTATGTAAAAATGACATGCCAAATAAGAATTAATTGTGAATTTTTATTGGTAAAATTCCGTCATTAATTACAAAACAAATCGATATTCCCTTACATTACGGGAAATACCAATTTCTACCTATGGCCATATTAGGAAAATTACATAATTATAATGCTAAGAAACATCCATATTCTCAAATGATCGTTGTTGGTAAGTTAGACGATTTGGCATGTCATTTTTACATAATGCATTTTTATTATTCTTTTAGATGGATGTTTCTTAGCATTATAATTATGTAATTTTCCTAATATGGCCATAGGTAGAAATTGGTATTTCCCGTAATGTAAGGGAATATCGATTTGTTTTGTAATTAATTGCGATTTCGTATCGCCTATTAATTTGTAATTTATTAATAGTTTTATTTTAATTTTATTACAAATTGTATAATAGGTTATTACAATTTAGTTTAATTAATAGTAGTTGGATGAAGCATCTAAAGATGGTTTTTCATGAAGACGGTGTTTTCGGAAAGGAGATCCGAAATCCTAAAGAAGGAGGGCAATTTGTGAAGACTCAAGGGACCAAGGAGTTGGCTTCTGATGTGTAATAATTTTAGTTAATTATATTAACTAGGTGGCCAAATTAGGACTTGCTAATTTACATTTATGCATTCATGCCAAATCGTCATCACTACATATTTATTTATTTATTTTTCGTTGTTATCGATTCAACTGTCTACCATTCACCAATTTTGTTCACTTAAAACTGATAGACAATTAAATTGATAAGATCTCTCAGTTTTAAAATTGAGATAAAGCCTTACCAAGTATTAGCACCTATGAATCCCTTCTTCATTAGAGGTAGGCTCGGCTCACCGGGGTACTCTCTTTTTACGTTGGGTAAGTAGGGTAATAAAAGTTATTACACGTGAAAATTGGTTGGACTCAACGGGATTAATGTGGGATTAATCGGCCTCACCGTGCCCATGATTAGTTCCGGGGCTAACAGATATTTTTGAGAAAATCTGTCAACCAAGAGTTCTAGTGGTAGAATCAGTCAAATTGTTGACTCACCAAATTTAAATAAATAGGGGATGAATCGGCTCACCGTGCCCGTGTTTATATAAAGATGGGTCTTGGAATCGTTTATATAATTCAGCGAGAGATCATTATATAAATGCATATTTATTGAAACTTGTTAAATTTATTTTTCAAGTATTTATTTACGATGAATGTTAAATTTCCCACTTATTCCGTTTATTATTTTATATCGCGCAATGACTATGTATATTCAACTCGCTCCTCCATTTATAGAATCGATAATCCGTTATACATGAAAAATAGTTTTCTAAGAGTATACGGTAACATGTTTAATCGATTATTCATCTTTTCTCCGATTTACCACCATAGCTAATTAAAAAAATACATTTACATTTGATCCTCATATTGTATGTTGTAATGATCTCTTATGAAGAGGATAAACTGAATTTTGCTTAAATCAAAAGTGTTTCGATTTTACAATATCCTTTTATTTACAACAATATTACTACAATCTTATTGCTCGTGAGATAAATGGTTATACATACTTCAATTGTTTAAAGTACTTAAATTCGTTGGGAACTGATTGATAATATGATTTGCTTGAAATCATGATTAACCAATAACCACAACCACTTCACTAAGTTTCTTAGAAGTGAGTGGGAGCTCTAAGAGGGATTTATATATCTTAATAGTTAAGATTAGGACGGGGTTCAAGAGGGAATTTGGTTCAAATATTTGGTTTATGACAAAGGTTCATGATAAGCTATTGTGAATTGTAACACCAAACCATAGTGCAAGGCCAATCCTAACCAAATTTGTTGATATTTTAATTGAAATATTACATTAGTAGAAAAAAAAAACCCCCTAATTTTTGAATAAGAAAGTTAGGTGTGTGACACCTAAAAGGTTCCTCCTTTTCTAGATATCTATATGATTGACATTGTTGGAAACTGAGGTAGTCATACTAGCTAAGTTCGTATTATTAGTCTTACTAATATAACTAATTAAACTCATATTAATTTAGTTTAGCCAATCTTAATCTTATGCATGCAAAATAAAAGCGGAATTAATGAGAATCGTATTCTTACAACCGGTCCGAAATATGCTTAGGACGATCCTCCAAAAGCAACCAAGTAAGCTTGCCTCCAATGAGTGCGCACCAAGACCTACCCTTAAACACCGAAGCACGAACCCGAGCTAGGAGACGTAATCGGTTAACTTCAAACCGTAAACTAATACTATTATTAGTATACTAAAATATTATGTAAATAATATTAAGAGAGTTTTATTTTCTTATGCTTAGAAAATAAACTTAGAGGATTTTGAGTTTTCTTACTCTAGAATAAATGACTTAGCACCCTCAATATAATGTGTACCATCACATATATATTATGGTGGGTTTTGGTTTTAGGCGTGTGATAGTATGCATGGTTAGGTTTTAGGATGCTCTTTTGGTCTTACTTAAAAGCTTAGGGTTGCATGCCTACACTTAGGCATCATACCATTCTAATGATTGTGTTTTTCTCCACAAATTAATCCTACTTACACATGCAATTCACACGCCATATTCAAGTTAAAATGGACTTCCATTTTACAATTTGTAATTTGTACAATTGTATAATATGTGACATCCTATGTGACATAATTCAATTGTATTAATTTAAAAATACATATTTATCAAATAAATATTATTTCTAAATTAATTAAATCACATTTAACAAATTATTTAGTAATTCATAATTACCGTCTCAAAACATGGTTATTATATTAATCGTCAATACGATATACAACATTTGTTATAACCACGAACCCATCTCATTCTAATTTCGACATTTCTAAAATATCGATTAGCATTTGATAATTGACACATTTCAATTTCAAATATAAATCTTACCTTTAAGATTCAACCTCTAATTTCTCAATATACGGTTTTAAGAATATCAATCAATCTGTATCCTATACAATTAATCAATATACGTTTAAGGGGTCAGTCCTAAAGGTGTGACCTAAAGGGATCAACTGACCACCACCGTCATACGACAGTAATGTTAAACTCTAGTCAGCCAATCATTACCGATTAATGTTGGTCAGTTGACTATATTAATATTGGATCATCCCTTGCATATTCTTTTCATAAGATTTATGACAATGATATTTTATCATTGTCGTGATCGCACTATTGTTGAGGACACATTTCCCAACAATCTCCCACTTGTCCTCGACAAGTGTGCGTCACCAATTCTCTTGTCCTATTACGTCATCTCCCACTCAATGCAAGGTGTCTTCCAGGTCGTACTTGCATTTGATCATATCTTGAGTGGTTTTCTCGATCTGGAGATTTAACTGCTTTGACCGGAATTATCTACCATAGATACCTTCCGAGCGTGGCCACGCATTTCCAGTTAAACTTCTCCTCGAGTGGCCTTGAGATTTAAGACAACCCTGACAAGGGGTTGGACAATTCCTATCCTACTGTTCCCTTCGACTAACACAGTCCATCATGACCCAAAAGAAGCCCATTTGACCCCCTTTAACGGTTGATCGTAGAGCTAAAATCAAAGCCAATCTGAACTGTGCCACCTTGGGCGAACAGTCTCAAGTCTAAGAATCGACTTATGTGAATAATATAGTAGCTCTCGCCACGACCGGGCTAATTATAAAATTTCCAGAACTCTATAAGCGGTCACTATATGCCCAACAGAGTGTTACACAGTCTGCCGATGTGATCGACTAGTCATCCCATATGACTCTATGACTTTTGAACTTGCCATCAATCGCCTCACATTGTAGTCGCTTCGAGACGTCACCTCATACAAGCGACTATGGGCTATACTAAGTTAATCCAGTTCACTTATGGGGTTCAAATTGTCTCTTACAACCCATTTGGATTTTACAAAGTATAATTGTGAGTTAATATTAATAATAATAACTCAAACGATAAGAGTGATTGTTATGTGCGAACAAACAATACGATATTGTTGCTCCACATAAACAATCTTTGATGATCATACATCAATTTGTATTAATGGTTTGCTATGTGAATATACCTTATCTTCACATCCTTTAACCTACAAATTTCGGTTTCCTTTTGACTCATATTATCTCGTATAATATGATCTTTATTCAAGTACACTTCAAGTCTCTTATACTTGACTTGAGTCTCCTTACTTTAAGGAAGCTCCCACTGTTTTCTTAAAACTCATGACATGTCATCCATATGAACATAGTCATATTGTACTAGAATTTATATTGTAGTTAACCTAGATTCGATCTCTTAGTTCTCCTCGAGAAACTTATATCGAAATAGGGCTTTATTTCAACTTATGGCATTTAGATCAAGGTTATATGAATCAACATTTTCATATCTCGGATTCAAATCCAAACCTTGTTAACTGATCGGTGACGTTTCATTATCATATAATAAACTCACTTATGATTTATGTTCTTAACATATATTCATCTAGAATTAAGAAACCTCGTATTCTTTACCTTTTAAAGAATCACCATCCTCTCTAAATGGTAGGTTTCGTTTCCTTTATAACTTTTCTCCCACTGAATTCCATATTACTATCTTATAGTTTAATAACTCCCACTATCTTCATAGTGATTAGGTAACATCTTCAAACATCTTCTCAACTCATAATGAACATTTCATTTTGATTTACTTCAAACATTTTCTCAACTCGTTATGAACATTTCATTTTCATTTTCTTTCCCACGGAAAGAACCTTTTAATTTCACGAGAACGGGAGATGATTTCTCCTCTTTTATCTTTATAAAACAGAAACATTTACATCATGGAAACGATTTCCTTCCGTTAACACACGCGGTTCCCTTTGTCCTCTCTAGGAACTTTTGACATCTCTAGGAACTTTTGACAACATATGGAACATTTTCCTTTTGTGTCCTCGCGTAGTTTCTTCTGTGTCCTCTCGTAGTTTCTTCTATCCAATCTCTTAGAGTTCTTCTTAAGGACTCCTTATAGGACTCTTCTCTAAGATCCTATGTTTATTTCATTGGTTTACGGGCGTAGAATTTCTCCCACTCTATCCTTTAAAATAACCGTTATTTAAGAAGGATAGCATTTTCGCCCGTCAACAATGTATTGGATAAAGAATTATGTGAGTATTGAGATATTAACATATTCTTTCATTTAAGGTGAAAATCTTATAATGAACTGATGTTCTTATGTTTGAATTTGAAGTATTTCACGGGATGTAATTCTCGTTTTTAAGTAAGTCGTATTACTTTTGTAATGATCCTATCATTTCTTCCGTACGGTGAATCATTCAAGGTACTTTATTACGATCTATGAAAATCGTATCAATTCATGTTATAAAAGCATTTTAAAACAACCAAACATGTTTGATTAAGAACAAAAGGATGTCTTGGGTTGAAAACCAAGTCACCACTATTACAACCATTGTTTCAACAATATTCTTGTCTTACAAGAAATACAAAGTTCTTAAATTAAAATGCGAAAAGAAAGAAGACATCAAATGAAAATTAGAGCCATGCTCTTCATGTCTTCAATCTCGGATGCTACTTTAGCCATCCATGGAAGGAACTTTAAGTTTCCTTCTCCTTCTCCTTGCCTTTGTCTTTGGTAGGAGCCCCTTTTAAAACAATTTATAAACGGGTGAGAATCAATAACTTGTATCATTATACAAAAATTGATTAAGTAACATGAATTAGACGAGAATTTATACCTACTGCAAGAACCTTTCCGGCTTTGAGGTCATTGAGATACTTCGGGCAATTCCGCTTCCAATGCCCCATCTTAGTGCAATAATAGCACTTGTCTTCAACCTTTGATGACGATGAAGAAGAAGCACCTTTCGTAAAAGTCTTCTCCTTAGGAGATGCGGGTTTGAAGGCTTTAACATTTTTACCCTTGTTGGCCTTGCGCTTAAACTTCCTCTTGCTTTTTGAATCGATATTAAGCACATCCTTTGTGGAACTCTCATTAAGTCCCATATCCCTCTCCGCTTGGACTAACATCTTATGTAACTCGTCCAAGGAGGTTACTTGATTGCGCATGTTATAATTTACCCGAAATTGAACATACGATTTCACTTTGTTGAGGGAGTGAAGGATTTTGTCAATAATAAGCGAGTCGGGAACATTCACCCCTTGCAACTTCAAGGTTTCGGCTAGCTCAACCATTTTGAGCACATGAGGACTAATCTTTTGACCTTCTTTTAAGGTCAAATCGAAGAAAGCGGAGGCCGCCTCATATTGAATTACTCTAGGAGCTTGCGAAAACATGTTCGCAACTCTAGTGTATATCTCATTAGCCGTGGTTAGCTTAATCATTCTTCTTTGGAGATCCGGCTCCATTGAAAATATAAGCACGTTCTTCAAAGCATGCGACTCCTTCATGTAGGCCTCATAGGCCTCACGAGTCGCTTCCGATGAACGAGCACCGGGAGTGGGAGGAGCGGCAATGGTAAGATAACGAGTCTTATCGTCGGCTTCCGCGGCCAACACCAATTGGGCGTCCCAATCTTTAAAATTGGCGCCATGCTTCTCAAGCTTGCAACGATCCATAAAAGACCGAAGCCATGAAACGTGTTGTGGGAGTTGTGGAGTGTTATTTGCCATTGATGATTGAAAGTCGAAATTGAACTACAAATGAAAATTAAGGAATTAAAACACAATTATCGTTTTAATAATTAAACTTGTAAATTTTAAACAAGTTAAGCATCTACTTAATGATCTCTTACCCAATTAAGTAAATGATCCCGAGACCCAAATACACACTAACTTGGGCACGGTTTAGCCGATACATCCCTCATTAATGTGACTCGGTAGATTAACCCCTTAATCGATTCTACTTTTAGAACTCTCGGTCGATAAAATTACTCTAATTCTTATCTCAGCCCGAACTTATTACCACTACGGTGGCTCGAATACCTTCGTCGAGATCGACCAAATTTCAAGAAAAACGTAATCATATTACCCCACTTCACCAACGTAATAAGGTTTGCACCCCGGTTTAGCCGAGCCTACTCCCTTATGAAGAAGATCCTTCGCGGGTCCTTTACTTTTTGGTAAGGCTATGTCTCGATTTTTAAATAACGTAAGAGATCTTGTCAATTTATTATCTATCTCCTTTAAGTGAACTAATTCGGTGAATTATCGATAAATTAATTGACACGGTCGATAAAATCGATGGAATGCATGAGTTTAATGACGATTTGGCTATGCATGCAAACATGTTAAGCATAGATAAAAGCATAAATAAAAACCCTAGTATGGCCTTTCCTAAAATAGAAAATTTAAATGTAAAATACAAATTCGGAAACCAACTCCTTTGGTCCCTTGAACTTCACACGCGGCACGCATCCCAAGGCAAACTCCGTCTTGGTCGGAACTCCTTTCCGAAATGGCACCGTCTTCAAGGATCTCCGGAATTACAAATTATTACAAATTTTCTATCTATTTTATACCTTATAAAATAAATAAAACAATAAAATAAAGTGATACGAGATCACATTAAATTACAACCGAATCGATAAACCCTTACATTACGGGAATTATCGACTAAAATCTAAGGCCATACTAAGTAAATTACATAATTCAAAATTACGTAAATAAAATATGACATTCATAAATAATAATTAAATATGCAATGCTTATGTAAAATGCAAAACCTAAGCCAAATCGTCCTATTTAAACACGTTTTAAATATCGTTATTCGTAATAACCCGGTTTTATGGAATAACGTGATTTAAACAATTTTAAAATCACTAATCACTCTATGAATCACCATTCATGATTTAGTTAAGTTTCCTAACACATTTTAGGATTCAAAATTTAGTCTTACTCAAATTTCGAAAATTAACTTAACTTATTTTAATATTGTTCGGTTTTAATCGGTTTTACGGGAAATAGCATTAAAATAATCAAACGAGTCATAAAAATTCGAAAATTCAAAATTCAAAATTTTGAACATACTGAAAATTTTCTAGAATTTCAGATCCTTAAAACTTAAATATTTTCGAAATATACTTATTTATTTCGTAAATTTGGGCCGTGTGCATGCAAAATTGGTCGAAAATACAAAACTATTTCAATAATTATGAAATAAAATACCAATATAATTTTTACATCTTCCTAGACACTCAAAGTATCTGAAAATGCAGAAAAATCAGGTGCACACTGTTTTAAATCTGAAAAGTAAGATTATGACTCCTTAAACACTCAATATCAATTTTTAACTCTTTAAAATTAAAATTAAAGTTTCTGAAACTTTTGGCACTAAATAAAAATATGTTGATGATCATACATAATATGACTAATATGGGTGAATTTTTCGGACCATTTAAGCAACATTTACTATTTTTAATAATTCGTGTCATATATCACGCGATTTTACCGATTAAAATCATTTCTCATGCAATATTCGAGATTAAAAGCTCAAAATTCACATGCATGTTAGAAATAATATATGTGACACTATATTAAATTTTTATGGTCAAATTCGAACTTAAACTATTTAAGCTAAAATATGTCACTAATATTACGATTTTTACAATAAAATCAATATTCATGCAATATTAACGAAAAATTTCTGGAAAATTCATCATATATTTTAAATATTGCATGTGACATCTACAAAATTTTTATAGTTAAATTCATAATATAACTATTCATCCCATATTTAACTCATTTTATGACTATTTAACCATTAAAAATCATAAACCATGCATAAAACCTTCAATAATTTCGAAAATTATATATTCATAATATGTTAAATGCATGTGAGAACATATTTAAAATTCATGGCCAGAAACATTATTTAGCTATTTTTCCCATAATAAAACATTTTTAACCGATTTTTGGCACTAATTAAACATTTTAATTACAATATTGAACAATATTATTCCATAAATCATCAAAATGACTTAAAACTATTTTAAGACCAGAAAGTATACATGCATTAACATTTTCGTGCATATCCTATATGTACTACTCATATTCGTTTTTAATTGAAATCGTATTTTCTCGCAAAAACGTATAAAATCGAGTTGCATGCAAACAACCTTATGGCTCTGATACCAATTGTTGGAAACTGAGGTAGTCATACTAGCTAAGTTCGTATTATTAGTCTTACTAATATAACTAATTAAACTCATATTAATTTAGTTTAGCCAATCTTAATCTTATGCATGCAAAATAAAAGCGGAATTAATGAGAATCGTATTCTTACAACCGGTCCGAAATATGCTTAGGACGATCCTCCAAAAGCAACCAAGTAAGCTTGCCTCCAATGAGTGCGCACCAAGACCTACCCTTAAACACCGAAGCACGAACCCGAGCTAGGAGACGTAATCGGTTAACTTCAAACCGTAAACTAATACTATTATTAGTATACTAAAATATTATGTAAATAATATTAAGAGAGTTTTATTTTCTTATGCTTAGAAAATAAACTTAGAGGATTTTGAGTTTTCTTACTCTAGAATAAATGACTTAGCACCCTCAATATAATGTGTACCATCACATATATATTATGGTGGGTTTTGGTTTTAGGCGTGTGATAGTATGCATGGTTAGGTTTTAGGATGCTCTTTTGGTCTTACTTAAAAGCTTAGGGTTGCATGCCTACACTTAGGCATCATACCATTCTAATGATTGTGTTTTTCTCCACAAATTAATCCTACTTACACATGCAATTCACACGCCATATTCAAGTTAAAATGGACTTCCATTTTACAATTTGTAATTTGTACAATTGTATAATATGTGACATCCTATGTGACATAATTCAATTGTATTAATTTAAAAATACATATTTATCAAATAAATATTATTTCTAAATTAATTAAATCACATTTAACAAATTATTTAGTAATTCATAATTACCGTCTCAAAACATGGTTATTATATTAATCGTCAATACGATATACAACATTTGTTATAACCACGAACCCATCTCATTCTAATTTCGACATTTCTAAAATATCGATTAGCATTTGATAATTGACACATTTCAATTTCAAATATAAATCTTACCTTTAAGATTCAACCTCTAATTTCTCAATATACGGTTTTAAGAATATCAATCAATCTGTATCCTATACAATTAATCAATATACGTTTAAGGGGTCAGTCCTAAAGGTGTGAGCTAAAGGGATCAACTGACCACCACCGTCATACGACAGTAATGTTAAACTCTAGTCAGCCAATCATTACCGATTAATGTTGGTCAGTTGACTATATTAATATTGGATCATCCCTTGCATATTCTTTTCATAAGATTTATGACAATGATATTTTATCATTGTCGTGATCGCACTATTGTTGAGGACACATTTCCCAACAGACATTAGTTATACTTCTACCACTTCATCAATATTTGATATCGATAGTGGTTATAATAATTGTTATTGGTTCATGAGATGATAGTCGTGTGACAATTAGCTTTTAACTAATGAAAACTATCTCGTAGGAAATGGAACTAGAGTAGTTGTCATTACATTATGAGGCTTATAACTATTATAAATATGTACTTAATCTACTGTTTGGGTTTAGAATTTTTTTTTAATAAAAGTTTTATGTAAGACACAGAGGGTTCCACTCATGTGATATACACAAAAGTTGTACCCAAATTTGCTATGATTTGATCTATGGCTATGCCAATCAAAATATTGGTTATTCTTCACCTAAACTAGATAAAGTTATATATATCATATATATATAGCATATAAAAGGTTCATAATTTTTTTTGGTGACCCCGATCTAATCTTAGTTCTGAATTGAAATTGCATTCATGGACTAGTGTAAACTAAGTCTTCGTGAATCATTTGATTGTGAATCTTATGATATATGCGAATCTTGTATTCCAAGCAAGATAACTCGTACGTTTTTGGTGAAAAGGAAATTTAGCATAAGAGTCGTTATTCATCCTAATTACATGTGGATGTGTATGATCGAATAACAAATTCAATCCGAGTAGATTACATTTACTTCTTTTCTTTTACCATCGGTTTAGAAATATAGTGGCGTATCTACTAAACGAGATATAAAGAGAAACTCTTCATGAGATCAAAGAGTTTTTATTGTAAATATGATTACCAGTAAGACTATAAGATCAAAGTTTCACGATCCGATCGTGGAAAGTATAACTAAGTGATGATTTTTGTTTGTTACCAAAAGTGATGTGATACAGTATCACAAGTTAAAATCTTTCCGTAACACACATTATTCGATAAGGTGTGGTTGGAAAGAGATAATATAGAACTTATACGATATGGTTTTTTTATCTTAGTCAAGTTTTATTGAGCCACTTGATTTTATAATTGGGGTCTTTCTATTTTGTCTACTAATTTCTTTTTCCCACTTAGTCAAAGTACCTTTTTAAATAACCATATTCACTCCGTATTAGATATGGAAAGGTATAGTACATAATTTGTAAGTTGTCCGAATAAAAACATGTGGTCAATTATCCTACAAGTTCATGAGAATAAAGTGTTTGTGGCTCATGATGCTGTCTTTATAGAAAAGAGGACTATTTCTAAATGACAAAGTGGGAGAGAGTATTGAAGAGCCACAAATGACACAAGAATTTTTTTTTCTTATTGTCAAATAGAGTGTATATTTGTTCGGAATATACGAGGTCAGGTTAAAATCCATCACTCTTTAGAGATGAGTATATAAGTGTTACTTTTTTAAAGTAATGAGAGGTGATAAATCGTTATTTAAAAAATTATGATACCTCTTACTTACAAAGAGGTTGTTTAAAAGGTTGTTTCTAGTTTCAACTCTATGCAATGGCTATAGAAGTCATCTTAATCCGAATTAGAATTCAAGTGTAATTATCAGGTAAATAACATTGTATATTTACATGAAGAAGTTTGACCTCTTCAATGTAATTGACTTGAATAAAAAGATGTTTTCTAGGCTTAATTGGTGAAAAATGGTTTTGCACCAGTTTCAATGCTTCTACAAACTCGGATTATACTGGCAATTGTTGCATTTCATAATTGTCAATTTAATAGTAGGATATCAAAACCATCTTCCCGAATTTGATTCGTTCTAGAAGAAGAAGTGTGTTTGACACATATAGAGGGTTTTTTTTGTAGATCCTTACAATCTTAAGATTGTAGCAAACTTATGAAGAAATCTTAAGAGAGCATCATGGAGTTGGAATGATTAGTTGATCGTATTATAAAACATTTCCCAAGATGTTGAGGAATTATGTTTACACATGAAGTTTAGTGGGAGTATGGTGGTCTTATGAGTCTTTATATAGTCTGTATGTAAATCATTTGGAATGATGAAAGACTTAGGAGAATATTAATACATCTTAAAATATCCAGATTTATTAGATAAATCAAGGAGGGATATATGCGCTTTATTAGGAGTCTTATGAAGGTGAGATTCTTGACTAGTTCAACCAAGTTGAACTCATTAGAATTGATTCTAATTGCTTCCGCTGTCGGATTAATTTTATACGCTATGATGTATTATTGTCTTAACAATTCATATACTTTGAGTATTGTGAGTTTTTTTTATTAATCAAAGTTAAGTGAAGGTCATTTAATAGCCAAATTAGTTATTATTTAGTACTTGAGAAGAACTAAGTAAATAAAACTAAGTGTTTTGATATTTTTATATTTATAATTCATGTAAGGAGTTACATGAATGTTTGTTGTTTATGTAAAAGATACATTAAACACCATCCTTTAAAACATATAGGGATTGTTTGAAATCCCGTATTGGCTGTGAGGAGTTGATATGCTGGAAGAGTTTCAGGCAGTCATACATTGCGTATTTTACAACGGAAATCAAGTACTTCATAACATTCGATGTTGCGATACGAAGTAGCTTGGATTTGACAATAATGCAAGGACTAGTAGTAGCTCATGCAGTCGCATATCCTATCATGATATACTGTGAAAACAGTGGGAGCTATCTTCGAGGGAAGGGTGCCATAGTCTAGAGTTAAGTCTAGACATGTACTTAATTAAGTTACATGTGATTTCAGTCATGTGAAACAATGGGAAATAGCAATTGTTGGTTTGATAAAATGAGGTGTCAATGATTTTAAACCAAGGTCTTGTTGAAGGCTAAACATGATAGTCATGTCGTTTCAATGTGATTGAAATAGGGCAATTGAATTGCTGCAGATTATATGATGTGTAACAATATGATAGTGTATCAATTTTTACATATATGATAATAACATTTATCGTTTGAGTTTTTTCAACTCTTATATATTCAGTGCTAACTGGATATTAGTTATACTTTGTTTTTATCCAAATAGGTTGTAGTGACAATGTTAAGTGAACTGGATTAAGATTGTATAGTGTCCCTAGTTACTTAATGAGGTGACATCTCGAAGTGACTAGATTGTAAGGAACACTAGTAGAAAAAAGCCTATTTGCGGCTATCTATTTGAGGCGTTTTTGCCAAACAACAGCAAATAACATATATGTTATTTGAGGCGTTTCTGAACAAAACGCAGCAAAAGACTTATTTGAGGCGTTTAGGAACAAAACGCCGCAAATGATGGATATTTAAAAAAAATAAAATAAAATTGAAAACAATAAACCATACGCTATCCGCTATGTATTATACTGGTATTACATACTTTCCCCCTCCCAATTAAAACAAGAACACATACATACAGTACAGCGATAAAACGTACAGTACGCATAAACGATAGCACGCCGGAACTCGCCACTCACCGCCTCACCGCCTCAACGCAACTTGTACTCGCCGAACTTGCCACTCACCATCTCCTCTATTCCTATTATTCCAAATTAGGTATGTCAATTGATTTTTAGGGTTAAATATTTTCGATTAATTGGTGTTTGAACTAGTGAAATACATTACGATTAATTCAATTCATGTTTATGGTCTCTCAACCTTACTTTCCTGTTTAAATTTTTCGATATTTTATGATTTTTATGATTTGTTTTATTTCTAGGGTTAGCTTCTGGATCTGAGATTGCTTTTTAAATGTCGATGTTAATGGTCTTGTTCGTCCCAATTAATTGGTTTTGGAATGTTCACGAGTTGTTATATTAGTCTTTATGGATTCAATTATCGATTATTATTTCAGTTTGTTGGTTTGTTTCTCTACGAGATTACTTGTTTTGCTCTATTTTCGTATCTAGAACAAGAATGAATAACAAGGAAAGAATGTAACAGGGTTTGTATACATAATCTGATTTGTTGATGAGCTTGTTTGTATTTGTAGTTTGTGATATTGGAGTTTGTGAGATTGTTAAAATGGTAAGTGTTTTGCATTCCTGTGATCGATTTCAATTTCAAATAATAACTAATAAGCACTCGTTGTGGGTTACTACGGACATTACTTGATCTGGGTTGGTTTCATACGTTATTAATATGAGACTATCTCTCATGAGACGAATAGTTTAGGTAAATTTTGCAAAGTTATAATTACTTATGATTCTTCGAGTTTTCCATGTAATGTTTGAGGCTTATAATCTTTGGTGCTGGTATTGTTTATAGGGAGGAGGTTGGTGTAACAACATTACATCTTGTCTTGCGCGAAAGTACATGCACTTGGGCTCATCCCGGAAAATGGTTAACCCACTTGCATTTTCCGGTATAATGAGCAACAATCCAATGTATAATTCAGGTTTGAGTCAATACCCATCTAGAAGATCTCGCGTTATACTCATAGCTTACAGTTTGGACTCGCTTAACAATTGATTCTTCAGACTTTCATAATTGGAACAGGGTGAAAATTCGATACTGTGATGGGGCGTCATTCACTGGAGATGTGGAAGCTGTTGATCCTGTAAGTACTCCTCCCTGTATCTAGCATTCTTCCAAAAAAAACTCATCTTTTTCAGAATTTGTGTTGATACATGCCCTTTTGACAATGTAAAAAGCCTCATCTTCCTCTATACAAAAAAAGAACCCTAAATTTATGTCAAACTCAGGGACTTTGTTTCTTCTTTTAGGAGGAGGGCTACTTTCTGTATTTTGTTTTCCTAAATTTCTGGTATTTCTCAGACAAAAAACCCCCACCAAAAATAAAATTAAATAAATATAAACTTATTAACAATCTTGTTTTTTTGTTTTTTTTTTTAATAAAAAAGCTTGAGAAATGTGAAATTAGAACTGTGAAATGCATCTCCTGTGACAAGCAGCAGGAGTTCTTCTTTGCTTAGTTTCTTCTTTCCAGATTTTACCAATATCTTCAGCCACTCTAATTGCATCTTCTGATGCACCCGATAATCCTCGTCTCGTAAAACCAGCTGCATATAATCCACCATTTCCTTTCCATCCATTTGGAAATGGTGCTTTTGGAAATCCATTCTTGGAAAAGAAATCACTTTCCTGAAATCAAGAATCATCGAATTTAGTAATTATTCATCCCAACTTCTCCTAACAATAATAATAATAATAATAATATAATCTGATTATTAGTAGGTCTTGTTATACTCTACTACAAATTTATATACATTGAATACAAGCTCATCATAATGGTGCACCAAAACAACTCGTGAGCCAAGCCGATGAGCGTATCAACATCTGCTTGTATTCACCTCATGTTCACCAAATGCTGAACCTGATATAACCCCAACTCGAAACATATTAGGGGTAAAAGTCAGATCAACCATGCGTTTCAAAGGGATTAGCATGTTTGGGATCGTGAGGAGCAACGTTAGGTTGATGTTGATCTAAACCATTGTCGGCAAAAGGATTTGGTGCCTGCAAAGCGGGTTCACAAGGGCCGAAAGGATTGTGAGGGGTTTCGTGGGTCATAGCACTCGGAGGAGCAATGTCGTTGGGCATTGCAAATGGATCGTGGACTTCAAATGGGTTGTGGGCTGAAGCTCCATATGCTGGATGCTGGTTTGCTCTGTAAGCTGCTTCGTCATACAAACTGTTCAGAGTAAGTGAATCCAATCCACCAGCCTGCATCAGTTGAGGTGTGTCCCATCACTGACAGGAAACAGGAAGCAGAAGCGGTTAACCTCTCAATTGAAAAACTATGTTATGTTCATCTCTCGTGGTATTCTAAAATCTCAAATGTACCTTTCAAATTACTTTGTTTCAAACCATTACCCACGAATTACCTGTATCCGTTTTTTTAAATTTTTTTCCAGCTTTTTTGTCTCGTTTTGTTATTTGAGATATATTGTTTTGTTATCTTGTCCTCAGGAACTTGGATGAAAAAACCTAAAGATTGTATATCGGCCACAACGAGCAATAGAGGTACAACCACGATCATAAGGGTTAGCAGAACCACCAGGAACGCAATTATAGTAGGAGTTGCCTTTTTTGGAACACGGTACTCTGTTAGCCTGCATTGCTCCATAGCTTATGTACTGAGTTGTAATGAGTATACGTCGATTAATTTCTGAACTCATCTCAAACTCATCAGACTCCATGCATTCAATCATGGAGCCGCTGCATTGATCACTGCTCGACATTATGATGTTCCGATTAGTCGGGTTTTCATCATTCACAGCAACAACTGACTGTGAGATAAACATTGACAGAAGAAATGAGATGAGGAGTAATAATAGAATAGGAATGAAGGAAAATGAGGTTTTTGCCATGTTTGTATTCCTAGCTGAGCTGTCTTTTTCCAGCTGTCTTTTAACATTGTATATTTATGTATGTGTTATTTCTATTGAAATTTTTAAGCATTGTATATTTTTAGAATAATCCTGTAAGATTCTCTTGTGGCAAAATACATATGAGAGTTATTATATTTAAATAATTTGTTTCCATCATTTAATTTATTAAAAAAAAAAAAAAAAAAAAATTTTTTTTTTTTTTTTTATTAGCTATTTGCGGCGTTTTCCTCAAAAAACGCCTCAAATAGAGGTACTATTTGCGGCGTTTTTTTTAAAAAAACGCCGCAAATAGTACCTCTATTTGAGGCGTTTTTTGAGGAAAACGCCGCAAATAGCTTCTTAATTGCGGCGTTTTTTTTTCCGCCGCAAATAGATTTTCTATTTGCGGCCCCTTTATTTGCTGCTACATCAAAAACGCCTCAAATGACCCCTTTTTTGGCGCCGCAAATAGCTCTTTTTCTACTAGTGGAAATAGATGACGAGTTCGACTGTCATATGGCCATAGAGATGGCTGGTCGATTACATAGGCAGAATGTAAAGACATTTTGTCGGACAGTGACCATTTATAGAGTCCTTTATGTTGCTTGGTCGTGGCGAGGATTTCAGTTATTCCTTCGAGTCAATTCTTTAGACTTGCGACTATTTGTCTAAGTTGGTATGGTTTTCCGGTGGCTTTGGTTTTTGTCCAAGGTCGCGCCGTAAAAGGAGGCTGATGGACATTTTCTGGGTCATTGTGATCTGTATCGAACGAAGAAAATAGGCCAATAGGATTGTGCATCCATGTCATTTTATATATCTCAAGGCCACTCGAGGAGAGGTGACTGGAAATGCGTGGCCACGCTCGGATGTGTTCTATAGTAGATTATCCGGTCAGACAGTCATTCTCCAGATCGAGGAAACCACTTTATGATATGACCACGTGCAAGAACGACCTGAAAGACCTCTTGCATTGAGTGGGAGATAATATTGGACAAGCGAATTGGTAGCGCACACTTTTTTCGGACAAGTGGGAGATTGTTGGAGTAGTGTCCTCCACAATAATGCTTCTACATAATAAATCTCGTAAAAGGAATATGAGGGATTTATATTTTATATGTTTGTCAGCTGGTCAACGTTAATCGGTAATGATTGGCTGACTAGAGTTTGACATTACTGTTGTATGACGGCGGTGACCAGCTGATCCCTTTAGGTCACACCTATAGGATGATGCCCAAATGAAAAAATTAATTATTTGTATAAGATACAAGTTAATTAATTCCTTGTTTAGGTTGACTTTTATTAGTCAAGTGAATTTAATGTTTGATGAAGTGTAAAGTACTCAAGCCATAGAATTTTATTATTCGGTTATATGATAATTGAATAATAAATGTAATACGATATCTAGTAATTAATAGTTAATTTAGTAAATATATACGTAGTTTGTATTATTTATGAGGTGGAGGTAATTAGCGAATTAATGTTACAAGAAGTTGTAAAATTAGCTAAAAGGGTTTTATAAGACTCATTTTATGTTGAAATGATAAAATGAAACTTAAATGTTAAGTGTATTTTATTTACTACTTTGTATTATTTAAGTGTTAAATAATCAGATAAATATTTTTATCATATAAGATAATTAAATATACGACTTATAAGCATTTGAAGGACAAATGTCGAAAGACGAAATAAGACCCAGAATACTATATGTAAACCGAGAATATGGAGATAATGTGACCATAATAGGTCTTTGTCTTCCACTCATGTTTATGAGTATTATAAGCTCATTTGTTTACATTTGATGGCCTATAAATAGGCTACTATTCCACTTGTTCTAAGTGGAAAAATCTAGAGAATCAAAATCCTCTAAATACATACCTCTTGTTAAGCCATTTAAGAGGAAAAAGAGAAGACTTAAGATCTTCATCTTCAATCTCTAAAATTGATCAAAATTTGATCAATCTTCATCAAAATAAATTCACAAATATTAAAATACTTCTTATATTATCAAAGTAATAATATTTATAGTATAAAAACAAGGTTTACACTAAACTACATCTAGTTAATATACTTAGTGTTTTTGGGCTAGTCTTGGGTGCAACCAAAGGAGGTCACCTATTTTGGTGACTTGGGTTATGGAGGATCATTCTACACTATTTTAGCTCAAGAACTACAAAGGTAGGAGACATTTGTAGTGCCAAAAATGTCATCTTACCAATGTAAGAAAATTTCTTCTTATTAATTTTTGCATGCATGTATTATTTAGACCACCTTATGAAATTAGCTTGTAATTTTAATATCATTAGAGAGTCTAATGAGGTCTAAATTCCTAACAAAAGGTTCCCCAGCCGGATGGCCGGCGGACGGTCGACCGACTGGGAGCCCCCTTCCCATATTTTTCGTTTTTTAAAGTCTAAAAAGGAGAATGAGTTGCCAGACGGTCAGCCGGCTGCCTGCCCCTGACTGGCTGAGAGCCCTGTTTACCTTAAAACGGTTTTATCTTTTGATCGGTTAGTCATATTTGTTTGAGAGTCGTTCCGTGTCCCTTGTATGTGTGGTTGAGGTCCCCGGAGGATGGGCGACACTATATTGGGTTCGGGAATGGAGAGAGGATAGAGACCCCCCAGTCGGGTAACCGAAAGAGAAACCGGCTCTCCCTCAACTTAGTTCCCGGAATCAATTAAGTGTTGTTTAGATGTATAGGAGATTAGAACTAAGGATCTGGTTTTTATATGTGTATGTTGTTGTTTTGATGCGCATCAAGGTATGCCTTAAGCTGGCCTCTGAGCTTGATACGTGAGTTATTTGTCATATATAGGGGTATGCGTTGAGATGTCGCCTCTAAGCCCTATATGTGTATGTTTGTCGTGTCTGGGTATGCGTTGAGATGTCGCCTCTAAGCCCAGACATGTTTATTTGTGATCGCGTCATCTATGCCTTAAGTTGGCCTCTGAGTCTGACGAGTAGAGCAGCTGCACAACGGGGTAGCTAGGGTGTTGATACCTTGCCCGGAGTGCAGATGTTGATGCTAGAACATGCCTTAAGCTGGCCTCTGAGTCTAGTGTCTTGTGATGTAGTAAAGGGACATGCCTTAAGTTGGCCTCTGAGTTCGTTACTTATTGGATGCTAGTCCATGCGTTGAGATGTCACCTCTGAGTCTAGTGTCTTGTTGAGTAGCAGGTCTATGCCTTAAGTTGGCCTCTAAGTCCTTGCTTGTGAATGTGATTTTGGTATCTAGGTTATGCGTTAAGATGTCGCCTCTGAACCTTTATACTTGTTGAATATTTAGTATCTAGGTTATGTCTTAAGTTGACCGCTGAACCTTTATACTTGCTGATTTGCATCTGCTTGCCTAGTTATGGTACAGTGTCAGATGTTGCTGTTGATTATGATGGTTATAGTGTTTTGGTTTATAGAATTGTTCATCCAAGGCATTGGATGACTCTTTGGCTAGTTTCGTAAATGGTTTGGACTGAAAGACCCCCCGGCCGGGCAACCGGCTCTCCTTCCAAATAGTTTCCGAAGTTGGTTGATAGTCTTGCATAGTATTTGCATGTTGATATGAGATTGAGATATTGAGATTTATATGCTTCACATGTTTATATATGTTGGAGTATGTTGTGTATTTCTGTGTTACGTGTCGTTACAAAAGGTGGCTAGGAGAACTCTAGTCACTCCCTACTGATTGTGGCGTACATGTTTACATGTATGTAGGTACATGACAGGTGGTCGGCAGAGGGTTGCATGGAGCTAGCGAGCGATGATCCTATTCATCGATTTTGACTTACACATTTGCGTTAGCTAGACTCCAGACTTTCATTTCGGTTTTGAGTGCCTGTAGGGATGTGCCATCCCAGGCTGTTGTATATATTTTACTTTCAGTACTTAGACAGTTATACTTATCTATGTTTCTGTTTATATCAGTTGTTTCAGTTTCAGTTTTAATTCACTTCGTTTTATGCATGTTAAAGTTTAAATTCCGCTTAAATTTTGGCATGTTGTATGTTTTATTTTTCCGCTGCGACGAGGGGTTTTACATTTGAGAGCTCATTTACGAGTTTTAGCCTTTATTTCCCAACATTTGTCTACTTTCGTATTTTTATGCTATTTTGCAGAATTATGCGGAAAAGAGGCGATTTCAAGCCTAATGCTACCCTCGGGAATTTTGCATAACCAAAGGAACTAAGGAATGAGGAGGGAACGACATCCAATGCGCAAATCAAGGGCCACAAGACAACTTAAGGAGATTTTACGAGTTGACACTCTGGAGACGGTCGACCAACCGAGTCCACTGGTCGGTCGACCAACGTAGCTGACATGTCAAGTTCAGAATTTGAATTTCGAAGACAGAAGAACCCTTAGGCCCTATAAACGGTCAACCGACCGAGACCCCTGGTCGGTCGACCAAGACGCAGTTTTCAGATGCTCCGCAAAGCCCACACGTGATTAGGTCAAAGTGTAGGAAATAATTTCTTAAATTACTCATAAAAGTATTAACTTAATTAATACTGCCTAGGATTAAATCAAAAACGAATTGATATTAAAACAATTGAACTGAAATAATAGGACAAGGATCATAGAAATAACCTTTGGTCCTATATGAGATCGGCCTAAGAACAACCTAGTATAAACCCAAACTTCAAGGTAGAAGTTCTCCTTAGATTGCACCCAAGACGACTGAGAAAGATTCCCTCAAAGCTCCTCCTAAATTATTATTAATTATTTTAGAGGATTTATTTTGTGATTAAGATGATAAACTAATCAAGGAGAATAAGAGAGGAAAAACGTTTTCTTCTTGTTGTCTTCAACCTCACGGCCGAAACCCTCTATATATAGGGTTTTGGTTTGTGTTGGTATTGTACTTCAATTAGGAAACCTCATTATAATATAATATTTTGAGTCAGTTTCCTTATTCCGAACTTCCTTAAAATATCATATATATTTTAGTACTTTTCGGTGTACAAATTTAATTTCCGGAGAATATTAATTAATTATCTTATAATTAATTAATCCCAATTATATTATTCTATCATATATTAAAATATAATTAATAAATATAACTTTTATATATATTTATTAGAATTAACATTTAATTCATTTCTCCTAGTTATTATTTAATCATAGTAAATGTTTATCATCTGCTTAAATACATTTAGCTAAGTTTAGCATTTATGTAATTATATCAATATATAATCACATTTCTCAGTACTGGAAATGCGTGGCCACGCTCGGATGTGTTCTATAGTAGATTATCCGGTCAGACAGTCATTCTCCAGATCGAGGAAACCACTTTATGATATGACCACGTGCAAGAACGACCTGAAAGACCTCTTGCATTGAGTGGGAGATAATATTGGACAAGCGAATTGGTAGCGCACACTTTTTTCGGACAAGTGGGAGATTGTTGGAGTAGTGTCCTCCACAATAATGCTTCTACATAATAAATCTCGTAAAAGGAATATGAGGGATTTATATTTTATATGTTTGTCAGCTGGTCAACGTTAATCGGTAATGATTGGCTGACTAGAGTTTGACATTACTGTTGTATGACGGCGGTGACCAGCTGATCCCTTTAGGTCACACCTATAGGATGATGCCCAAATGAAAAAATTAATTATTTGTATAAGATACAAGTTAATTAATTCCTTGTTTAGGTTGACTTTTATTAGTCAAGTGAATTTAATGTTTGATGAAGTGTAAAGTACTCAAGCCATAGAATTTTATTATTCGGTTATATGATAATTGAATAATAAATGTAATACGATATCTAGTAATTAATAGTTAATTTAGTAAATATATACGTAGTTTGTATTATTTATGAGGTGGAGGTAATTAGCGAATTAATGTTACAAGAAGTTGTAAAATTAGCTAAACGGGTTTTATAAGACTCATTTTATGTTGAAATGATAAAATGAAACTTAAATGTTAAGTGTATTTTATTTACTACTTTGTATTATTTAAGTGTTAAATAATCAGATAAATATTTTTATCATATAAGATAATTAAATATACGACTTATAAGCATTTGAAGGACAAATGTCGAAAGACGAAATAAGACCCAGAATACTATATGTAAACCGAGAATATGGAGATAATGTGACCATAATAGGTCTTTGTCTTCCACTCATGTTTATGAGTATTATAAGCTCATTTGTTTACATTTGATGGCCTATAAATAGGCTACTATTCCACTTGTTCTAAGTGGAAAAATCTAGAGAATCAAAATCCTCTAAATACATACTTCTTGTTAAGCCATTTAAGAGGAAAAAGAGAAGACTTAAGATCTTCATCTTCAATCTCTAAAATTGATCAAAATTTGATCAATCTTCATCAAAATAAATTCACAAATATTAAAATACTTCTTATATTATCAAAGTAATAATATTTATAGTATAAAAACAAGGTTTACACTAAACTACATCTAGTTAATATACTTAGTGTTTTTGGGCTAGTCTTGGGTGCAACCAAAGGAGGTCACCTATTTTGGTGACTTGGGTTATGGAGGATCATTCTACACTATTTTAGCTCAAGAACTACAAAGGTAGGAGACATTTGTAGTGCCAAAAATGTCATCTTACCAATGTAAGAAAATTTCTTCTTATTAATTTTTGCATGCATGTATTATTTAGACCACCTTATGAAATTAGCTTGTAATTTTAATATCATTAGAGAGTCTAATGAGGTCTAAATTCCTAACAAAAGGTTCCCCAGCCGGATGGCCGGCGGACGGTCGACCGACTGGGAGCCCCCTTCCCTTATTTTTCGTTTTTTAAAGTCTAAAAAGGAGAATGAGTTGCCAGACGGTCAGCCGGCTGCCTGCCCCTGACTGGCTGAGAGCCCTGTTTACCTTAAAACGGTTTTATCTTTTGATCGGTTAGTCATATTTGTTTGAGAGTCGTTCCGTGTCCCTTGTATGTGTGGTTGAGGTCCCCGGAGGATGGGCGACACTATATTGGGTTCGGGAATGGAGAGAGGATAGAGACCCCCCAGTCGGGTAACCGAAAGAGAAACCGGCTCTCCCTCAACTTAGTTCCCGGAATCAATTAAGTGTTGTTTAGATGTATAGGAGATTAGAACTAAGGATCTGGTTTTTATATGTGTATGTTGTTGTTTTGATGCGCATCAAGGTATGCCTTAAGCTGGCCTCTGAGCTTGATACGTGAGTTATTTGTCATATATAGGGGTATGCGTTGAGATGTCGCCTCTAAGCCCTATATGTGTATGTTTGTCGTGTCTGGGTATGCGTTGAGATGTCGCCTCTAAGCCCAGACATGTTTATTTGTGATCGCGTCATCTATGCCTTAAGTTGGCCTCTGAGTCTGACGAGTAGAGCAGCTGCACAACGGGGTAGCTAGGGTGTTGATACCTTGCCCGGAGTGCAGATGTTGATGCTAGAACATGCCTTAAGCTGGCCTCTGAGTCTAGTGTCTTGTGATGTAGTAAAGGGACATGCCTTAAGTTGGCCTCTGAGTTCGTTACTTATTGGATGCTAGTCCATGCGTTGAGATGTCGCCTCTGAGTCTAGTGTCTTGTTGAGTAGCAGGTCTATGCCTTAAGTTGGCCTCTAAGTCCTTGCTTGTGAATGTGATTTTGGTATCTAGGTTATGCGTTAAGATGTCGCCTCTGAACCTTTATACTTGTTGAATATTTAGTATCTAGGTTATGTCTTAAGTTGACCGCTGAACCTTTATACTTGCTGATTTGCATCTGCTTGCCTAGTTATGGTACAGTGTCAGATGTTGCTGTTGATTATGATGGTTATAGTGTTTTGGTTTATAGAATTGTTCATCCAAGGCATTGGATGACTCTTTGGCTAGTTTCGTAAATGGTTTGGACTGAAAGACCCCCCGGCCGGGCAACCGGCTCTCCTTCCAAATAGTTTCCGAAGTTGATTGATAGTCTTGCATAGTATTTGCATGTTGATATGAGATTGAGATATTGAGATTTATATGCTTCACATGTTTATATATGTTGGAGTATGTTGTGTATTTCTGTGTTACGTGTCGTTACAAAAGGTGGCTAGGAGAACTCTAGTCACTCCCTACTGATTGTGGCGTACATGTTTACATGTATGTAGGTACATGACAGGTGGTCGGCAGAGGGTTGCATGGAGCTAGCGAGCGATGATCCTATTCATCGATTTTGACTTACACATTTGCGTTAGCTAGACTCCAGACTTTCATTTCGGTTTTGAGTGCCTGTAGGGATGTGCCATCCCAGGCTGTTGTATATATTTTACTTTCAGTACTTAGACAGTTATACTTATCTATGTTTCTGTTTATATCAGTTGTTTCAGTTTCAGTTTTAATTCACTTCGTTTTATGCATGTTAAAGTTTAAATTCCGCTTAAATTTTGGCATGTTGTATGTTTTATTTTTCCGCTGCGACGAGGGGTTTTACATTTTAGAGCTCATTTACGAGTTTTAGCCTTTATTTCCCAACATTTGTCTACTTTCGTATTTTTATGCTATTTTGCAGAATTATGCGGAAAAGAGGCGATTTCAAGCCTAATGCTACCCTCGGGAATTTTGCATAACCAAAGGAACTAAGGAATGAGGAGGGAACGACATCCAATGCGCAAATCAAGGGCCACAAGACAACTTAAGGAGATTTTACGAGTTGACACTCTGGAGACGGTCGACCAACCGAGTCCACTGGTCGGTCGACCAACGTAGCTGACATGTCAAGTTCAGAATTTGAATTTCGAAGACAGAAGAACCCTTAGGCCCTATAAACGGTCAACCGACCGAGACCCCTGGTCGGTCGACCAAGACGCAGTTTTCAGATGCTCCGCAAAGCCCACACGTGATTAGGTCAAAGTGTAGGAAATAATTTCTTAAATTACTCATAAAAGTATTAACTTAATTAATACTGCCTAGGATTAAATCAAAAACGAATTGATATTAAAACAATTGAACTGAAATAATAGGACAAGGATCATAGAAATAACCTTTGGTCCTATATGAGATCGGCCTAAGAACAACCTAGTATAAACCCAAACTTCAAGGTAGAAGTTCTCCTTAGATTGCACCCAAGACGACTGAGAAAGATTCCCTCAAAGCTCCTCCTAAATTATTATTAATTATTTTAGAGGATTTATTTTGTGATTAAGATGATAAACTAATCAAGGAGAATAAGAGAGGAAAAACGTTTTCTTCTTGTTGTCTTCAACCTCACGGCCGAAACCCTCTATATATAGGGTTTTGGTTTGTGTTGGTATTGTACTTCAATTAGGAAACCTCATTATAATATAATATTTTGAGTCAGTTTCCTTATTCCGAACTTCCTTAAAATATCATATATATTTTAGTACTTTTCGGTGTACAAATTTAATTTCCGGAGAATATTAATTAATTATCTTATAATTAATTAATCCCAATTATATTATTCTATCATATATTAAAATATAATTAATAAATATAACTTTTATATATATTTATTAGAATTAACATTTAATTCATTTCTCCTAGTTATTATTTAATCATAGTAAATGTTTATCATCTACTTAAATACATTTAGCTAAGTTTAGCATTTATGTAATTATATCAATATATAATCACATTTCTCAGTACTATCCTATAGGTGTGACGTTTAGGGATCAGCTGATTATCGCCATCATATGATAGTAACGTCAAACTTCTAGTGAGCCAATCGTTACCGATAAACGTTAATCAACTGATTAATATACTAAGTATCCCTGCGTGATCCTGTAAAAGATTTACTCAAATAATCACACACTGTGGAGGACATTTACTCCAACAATCTCCCACTTGTCCTACAAGTGTGTGTGCGATTACGATTCTCATATCCATGCATTATTCTCCCACTCAATGGAAGACAAATTGAAAAGTCTTACCTTATAAGGTCGTATCTTCCAAGTAATCATATCAGGAGTGGTTTCCTCGACTAAAGAGCAACATAACTGATACGAATCATATTCGAGCATGGCCATGCGTTTAAGTTACTACTCCTCGAGTGGCCCTGAGAAATATATATATATATATATATAACATGATAAAGGCTGGATATTTTCCTTGACTTATGACCTACCGATGGAAGCACAACATGAAATGACCCAGTAAAAGTCCGATTGGTCTCATTTTACGGTGCGACCTAGGACAGAAACCAAAGCCACCCAATAACTGTCTATATCGCATGAAATAAACAATGGTCAAAAGAACCGACTTTAGGAATCACGATAGACGTCCCATCCACAACCAGGCACCTAATGTATCTTAACATTTAGGACTCTATGTTGTGGTCACTATGTCCTATGCGATATCATATACCCATATTTGTTATTGATCCGTCATACGCTTGACTTATGGAATATTGAACCTTCCATCCTTCAACTAACAAAATAAGCACCTGAGTTATCAGCTCATATTGGTGTTTACGGACAAAAACAGACATATAAAGTAAAACAGTTAACTATGTGGTGTTCAAAAATTGTCGTACAATCCACATGTAATACAATATAAATAAATTCAATGATTTATTAAGTAATAATGTGAAATGATCAAACATTAATCAAACAATGTTTATTACAATTCTGGAACACGCTTTATCCCCATGGATGAGATGTGCCCTTCATGTTTATTATGCGGTAGTGCCTTAGTCAGCGGATCAACAATGTTGTTATCCGTTCCAATCTTGCACAATGCTATCTCCTTTTGCTCCATGTAATCTCTTATTAGATGAGCTTTTCTGAGTACATGTCTAGATTTGTTGCTAGACTTAGGCTCCTTAGCCTGGAAGATTGCACCACTGTTATCACAATAAAGGGTGATTGGATCTTTCACACTAGGTACTACTTTTACTTCTTGTAAGAAATAACGCATCCAAATAGCTTCCTTTGCAGCTTCGGAAGCTGCCAAGTACTCAAACTCTCTTGTAGAATCTGCTGTAATGCTCTGCTTGGAACTCTTCCAACTAACTGCTCCACCATTAAGAGTAAAGACAAAACCCAACTGAGATTTAGAATCATCACGATCGGTTTGGAAACTAGCATTTGTGTAACCCTTAGCACTTAGCTCCATGTCTCCACCATATACCAGTGCCCAATCCTTAGTCCTTCACACGTACTTAAGGATGTTCTTGACGGCTATCCAGTGACTTTCACCTGGATTATTTTGGTAACGGTTGACCATACTCAATGCATATGCCATGTCAGGACGTGTGCACATCATGGCATACATGATCGACCCTACTGTCGAAGCATAAGGTATCCGACTCATGCATTCAGTTTCTTCCGGTGTTGTAGGTGATTGTTTCTTACTCAGATGCACCCCATGAACAACAGGAAGGTAACCTCTCTTGGAGTTTGTCATACTGAATCTATCAAGAATCTTATCTATATAATCTTCTTGACTCAATGCTAACATCCGTTTCGATCTATCTCAATAGATGCGGATGCCTAGAATCCTCTATGCCTCACCCAAATCTTTCATTTTAAAATGGTTCTTTAACCATGTCTTAACCGACGAAAGCATGGGAATGTCGTTTCCAATTAGTAGTATATCATCTACATATTATACTAGGAATAAAATTTTACTCCCACTGGACTTGATATACAGACATGGTTCTTCGACGCTTCGAATGAATCCGTTCTGTTTTATCACATCATCGAAACGATGATTCCAACTCCTTGATGCTAGCTTAAGTCCATAGATGGAACGCTTGAGCTTGCACACTTTCTTACTATGTTTAGGATCGATGAAACCCTCATGATGTATCATATACAGTTCTTCTTCCAAAAACCCGTTTAGGAAGGCGGTTTTCACATCCAGTTGCCAAATCTCATAATCATGAAATGCGGCTATCGCTAAGATAATCCGAATAGATCTCAGCATTACGACTGGAGTAAATATCTCATCATAGTGAAACCCGTGTACTTGAGTGAAACCTTTTGCCACCAATCGTGCTTTATAAACATCTGGTTGTCCATCTAATGCACGCTTTATCTTATAAAGCCATTTGCACTGTAGGGGTCTTACCTTTTCAGGCAAATCAACCAAATCCCATACTTGATTCTCTTGCATGGAATCTATTTCGGACTGCATGGCTTCGAGCCATCGTTTAGAGTCGGAACATGTCATGTGTAACACCCCGATTTATTAAGGAGCCTTTAGCAAGACATCCTCAATAAATTGAGTTGTTACCATCTCGGAATATGCGAGGTAGTGAATAACAAAGTAAATCAAACCAAAGTACTTTATATAAAAACTGGTAAAATTTAAACTTTAGTGTCACAACTACTACACAGTGGAATTAAAGTACAACTGATAACTACAAAGTAGGCGATCTACATCTAAGTCGGTCCATCCAAGTGCTCACGCCATCCCATGCTCCCACAGCACCATCTTTCCTGTCAAAACTGCTCCCCATTACGGATCATCACAGGTGTCACGCGAATACACAGGGTCAACCACGAGGTTGAGTAGAGGAAAATAAATAACAACACTATATACATATACATATATAATGGGATCAATCATCCCTTCTCCGCACCGATCCAACGCCAAATAAACTCCGCACCGATCACAAGACCCATTATTCTCCACACCAATCACAAGACCCATTATCTCCGCGCCAATCACAAGACCCATTATCTCCGCACCAATCACAGACCCTTTATCTCCGCACCAAACACAGACCCTTTATCTCCGCACCAAACACAGACCCTTTATCTCCTCTCCACATCATACAAAAATATTCACGATAGTTAATAACGTTTCAACAACAATAATGCACATCGTATACCAATCTCGTAATAACAAACAGTCTCATTATGCAACATAATGTAAATCACAGTTCATTCCCCTACCTGAATTAGCAGGAAAAGCAGATAAATCCGAGGCTTGTTAGAAATATTCCACGCGAAACTCGCTACCTAAACAGATATACGTAACGAATTAACGATATTCCCGAACCCCTTAACAACCATACTTACTATAAATAGCAACCTTCCATAAGTGGAAAGTTTCCAAAAATAGAAACTTTCCAGATATAGAAACTTCCCAAATGTAAAAACTTTCCTAATGTAGAAATCTGAACTCCCATGACTTAATTAATTCCCGACTCGCATTTTTAATTAGTACGACTCATAACCACAAGGAAATAAAAAAAACTCTAATATCAACATAAATAATAACAACATTAACATTAACATTAATAATAATAATAATAATAACATAAATAACCTTATCATCCTAAAATCATAAAATCATAATACTAATAAATGAGGAATAATAAACAAGAAACAACAATAGTAATTTGGCCCAAAATAAAGTAAAAAGAACGTAACAACACCAACAACACCAACCAAGTCAGCCTGAACAGCCCCCCGCACAACCCACTTCGCAGCCCCCATCGATCCCTTTTTGCCGCCTGCACCGCCACCCCACAGCCGTGGATGAGACCCCTGACCATGGAGCAACCACTGACCCTGACCTCTACCCCTAACTCAACCCCAACAACCATTGCCAACCGCCTCAAAGACGCTGGTCACACACCCAGCCCCCAAGTTTCTGCCCTATACCCGTGTTACCACCCTCCTTACACACTCTCTCAGCCACCTGCCAACCCAACCACCGTCATAACCAATCACTACCCACGACACCCTACACTACACATGACACCCTGGTGGCAACCACCAGGCTTGACACCACCATAACCGTCAGTAACAACCGACTCAAAACCAGTCCTCACACTGACTCTATTTCTTCACGTGAACCACCCCATATGAAGTCTAGCAAAGTGGCGACACTGTACACCAAGACCCACCCTAACAACCACCATCCAATCACCCAGCCTACCACCAAACCAACTACTCTAACACCCAGTGTAACCGTGACCAGCAGGAGCATCGAAAACAACATAAACACTACACGTTAAGACTCTGTTTCTGCAAAGTAGCCAAAAAGCTTCGTGATGGGTGACAAATCCGCCTTGACTGGTGGTCCTAGGTGGTCAATAAGGGTATGAATATGGTCACGACACGACTCCCAACATCATAGAACGCTAAAGTATAAGAATCAGACACTGTATACGTATTTTACATGACTAATTTATGCAATTAAAACCGTAAAAACATACAGGAGAAGAAACAACGTGTTTGCATACTTACTTCTCGCCAAATTCGACCACCCCTAGACCGCCTTACGACCACCGTGTGAACCTCCTACCTGCTCCCTGCTGTGTCGGCTGTAGAAGTGTGGTAGCGGCTGTGAGTCGAAGTCATTAGGTTTAGGGTTTTTGTGTTGTCATTATGTCGACGGCAGAATGAGTGGGTGAGGGTTTGTGTTGATTTGTGTATTGTTAGCGAGATGGGCTTCTTTGGTTTGCACACAATTCGAGGCCCAAGTCTAACGTAAACGTCATATACTTAACTAATACTCACACTCGACATGCCACTAACAACATATAAAATATAAACCGCTTTAAATAAAATACTAAAATAAATATTAATTATTGAATACAACGTTTAAATACTATCGACTCATCAACTTAATTAATAAATATCATAATAAAATACGTAGTATTACAGTCTTCCCTCCTTAAAATGAACTTCGTCCCGAAGTTCACTATCCAATGGTCCACAAACTGGTCACTAAGCACATAAGGAACACAATAGGCGACACCACATCACGTCAAGAACTAGTAAGGGTACTTTAAAACACGAAATATTACATTCTACCCTCGTTAAGAAAACTTTGTCCCCAAAGTTTAACGTATAACGAAGCTAAAGAAATACTTGAAGAAACATAATAAATGCATAACAGAAAATAATCAGGAATATCAAGTATATTCAGACACGACATATCGATTTTCCATGTCATAAATCATTAAGATTTTACAATCTCATCCTCCTTAAAAACATGGTTACGTCCCCGTAACCCCATTAAAAAAAAAATAATAACAACAAAAAAATAATAAAAAAAAATCTTACTCCAAATAACTAAGTATCGTATTCTCAGCGTCGAACCTAAGACCAAAGACAAGGGGTGAGTGAACTGGCGGAAATAAACCGCAATTCAATACTTCCATTTCGATATCGATTTCAACTCCGAATATAACTCAATAACCAAGGTCACACGGGACCGTAAACACAGTATGGCACGACGGCCTAACAACTCATAACTCATTGCCAGTAACCAATTTTCCTCCCAATTCAATATCAATGTTATCACTTATGCCATTAAAAGAACTGCTCAACACTTAGAGCGTAAAACTCTAAGCTACTCACCCACGAGCCAAGATCAAAGAATACGACAACTCGATAAAATACTGAACTGCAAACTCAAACTCAAAACAAAACCAACCATGGCCTTTGTTCTAAACTCGTGAGTAACTCAATCTCATCAACTCAATCTCAATAGTACTTACCCTCCAAGTTCATTGACATACTTGTATGTATACTTACAATTCCACAGTTCATAAAATAAGCATCTGGACGCTATACCAAACCAACCTAATACAAAACCATTATGCATAAACAACTAATCACTTACCAAAAGTTTACCCATATCACAACTCAACCCGTCTTACAAACAAAAGGATTATTTTATCAATAGGAAATATTAACTATCAAAATAAAGGAACAATTACTAATTTCAACTCCAAGAAGTACACATAAGAAACCTATAGCAATTGTCATGCAACATATATTACCTCGAGCGATAACAAGAGTACTAGGATCGGTAGAAACCGTGTTACTCAGTAAAGCAGAATCAGGGTAGCTAACACTCACATACCTTTGAAATTTTATCACAAGTTTAATGTATTTACAACAATGTAAACAATCACGAAGCTCATAGTTCGTACTCGACAAATTGAAATGTTTCATGCTCTTAGTCACACTATAGAAGTAAAATCATATTCTAGAAAAGACATAGAGTAGAATTATTTAACGTAATGAAACATGGAACATTGACATATTTCACAAGGTATACACAAATCATAGGCTTACATGACCGTTTAACATTCTCAGATATCAATAAGTTAACAAAATCACTTAGGTACATTTCCCGTCCACTCACATTACATCATTTATCATGAAACTATTACTGTATACGACTTGCAAAACAAGGGTTTTATACAATGCGCATCAATTAACATTCAAGCAGGATTTCATCGACACATAGCTACAGAATAGGCATATTGCAAACAATCACCATAATTATCAAACATCAAGCTTTATCCTGGTTTATCACTTTGAAAATATTTTGAAATGTTTAAAACATTGAAAGGGTAGCTTGTGACAATTTATAAACACGAATCAAAAACAATTCTACAAGTTATAGGTCGAATCAAGACTACACAGAGACATTCTGACTCTCCTTTAATAAAACATTGTTCTTGTAGTTAATGAATTATGAAACAAAATTTAGCGATAAAAGTAAACGAATTCACCAGACTAGTACTTTCATAAATCATATGTCAACAATTGATAAGTCAACACATCGTGATCATATCCTAATATAACAATATGCAATTCACTGTCTGGTATAACAATATACTTGAAAAGTTATAAAGATTATAATCACAGGGAACTAGACAGAGATACACCAACAATATACGAAAGAACATCAACAAGATTCATATTGTTCAAATAATCACAATTACATATAACCATTAGATTACTATATCATGCTAATAAGCTTACCAGTTAAATTTCATTCTGCCACTTGGCAAGACTCTTCTCAGATAATCATGCTTTTGACATCACATACGAGAAGCACATAATTATTTTGAGATCGTAATATTAGATATATAATTGAAACGATTCTATATTAAACTTGACGAAATAAACGAGGTTACGCTATCATATAGCGAGGGTTCATACTCATACCATACGTCTACCGTTCATGTTACTAAGGCCATATCATGATGTCACGTGGTCACACCACATAATTCACATTTGATTAAACTTTTATATGAAACTTTCATATCTCACAATTTCAACAATTAAACATTATGCAGCAACTTACCAAATCATAATTAAATAACAGCTTAGCTAACGTGCGAGCGATTATAGTGAAAAATATAAAGGACTAGCTAATCATAGGAAAAGAATCGAATGCATATCTCAAGGAAATTATTTAATACCATTTTCATAACTCAATCAGTCTGAACAAGAATTTTACAGCAATTCAACGAAAAATTAGGCAATTTGCAAGAATCACAATTAAATAACGACGCATTAAGATTTTACCTGGCTTATCATCTTGAAAACGTAAACGCATACTCTGAACAGTAGAGGTGAAATTATGCATAAACAATAACCAAGTTTTAAATGATTTCTTTTACAAAAAGATGGCCAAAACGGGACTGTGTAGTAACAATCTGACCACTGTCAACTAAAAGATTTATTTCTCTCAAAATATGACTCATATTAACATAAAACAAAAGCATTGTAAACCCAACTCAAGGGGTTATCATACATAAAATTTTCATACTCAAATATGGAGCACATTTAATATGACAGTCTGTATAAACAAGGTAACATTCTAAAAGTTTATTTAAAATTGTGGTTCTGTTACAATTCACATTACTACATCGAAACTTATCCATTCATTTTCCGAAACGCGTTAACATATCATTTGGAGCATGGACATTGCACCATATTAATATTCATTCCTCATTCCAACTTTAATCGTCATCTAGAGCACGGTCAATATTTCGAGAAACCAACCAAATAACTCAATACTTGTACACATATATACGAATGTAACACATAACTACATGTCATTTATGGCTTGGGGCAACACATTCCGCATATCACTAGACAGGGATTACTAATTTATATAAGTCTGATCATTCATGTTCAAATACCAACAATATATTACATAGATACGATAATCATTCAATTCCAGATAATCGTATGAACACTTCAAAATATCAAAATCATATGATCACATCATTCTAATCATGGCTCAACAAATACAACTCCAAACTCTGATAATTTCAGTTCAATCATCCATATCAATCTACAGCTCATATTGCACATATCCTTAATCAGAACTCACATATGACTTACCTCGTTCTTCTCCTGCAAGAACGTTAGCACAATATAACCAGGTCACTATATAGTCTACCCCACTCTTCAATTACTCACCTTGGGTTCCCGAGACAGGACAGAAAGGGCCCAGGTTTGGTGTGAGGGGGCCCCTAACTCATCCCGTTCCTTTTTGGGGCTCCTATCAGTTTTATCTCGGGGTTCATTTTATTTGACTCTTCCTATGTTCATTATGATTCATTTGGTTTAGGCCTGAGGATCGTTCGCTCTGATACCACTTGTAACACCCCGATTTATTAAGGAGTCTTTAGCAAGACATCCTCAGTAAATTGAGTTGTTACCATCTCGGAATATGCGAGGTAGTGAATAACAAAGTAAATCAAACCAAAGTACTTTATATAAAAACTGGTAAAATTTAAACTTTAGTGTCACAACTACTACACAGTGGAATTAAAGTACAACTGATAACTACAAAGTAGGCGATCTACATCTAAGTCGGTCCATCCAAGTGCTCACGCCATCCCATGCTCCCACAGCACCATCTTTCTTGTCAAAACTGCTCCCCATTACGGATCATCACAGGTGTCACGCGAATACACAGGGTCAACCACGAGGTTGAGTAGAGGAAAATAAATAACAACACTATATACATATACATATATATTGGGATCAATCATCCCTTCTCCGCACCGATCCAACGCCAAATAAACTCCGCACCGATCACAAGACCCATTATTCTCCACACCAATCACAAGACCCATTATCTCCGCGCCAATCACAAGACCCATTATCTCCGCACCAATCACAGACCCTTTATCTCCGCACCAAACACAGACCCTTTATCTCCGCACCAAACACAGACCCTTATCTCGTCTCCACATCATACAAAAATATTCACGATAGTTAATAACGTTTCAACAACAATAATGCACATCGTATACCAATCTCGTAATAACAAACAGTCTCATTATGCAACATAATGTAAATCACAGTTCATTCCCCTACCTGAATTAGCAGGAAAAGCAGATAAATCCGAGGCTTGTTAGAAATATTCCACGCGAAACTCGCTACCTAAACAGATATACGTAACGAATTAACGATCTTCCCGAACCCCTTAACAACCATACTTACTATAAATAGCAACCTTCCATAAGTGGAAAGTTTCCAAAATTAGAAACTTTCCAGATATAGAAACTTCCCAAATGTAAAAACTTTCCTAATGTAGAAATATGAACTCCCATGACTTAATTAATTCTCGACTCGCATTTTTAATTAGTACGACTCATAACCACAAGGAAATAACAAAACTCTAATATCAACATAAATAATAACAACATTAACATTAACATTAATAATAATAATAATAATAACATAAATAACCTTATCATCCTAAAATCATAAAATCATAATACTAATAAATGAGGAATAATAAACAAGAAACAACAATAGTAATTTGGCCCAAAATAAAGTAAAAAGAACGTAACAACACCAACAACGCCAACCAAGTCAGCCTGAACAGCCCCCCGCACAACCCACTTCGCAGCCCCCATCGATCCCCTTTTGCCGCCTGCACCGCCACCCCACAGCCGTGGATGAGACCCCTGACCATGGAGCAACCACTGACCCTGACCTCTACCCCTAACTCAACCCCAACAACCATTGCCAACCGCCTCAAAGACGCTGGTCACACACCCAGCCCCCAAGTTTCTGCCCTATACCCGTGTTACCACCCTCCTTACACACTCTCTCAGCCACCTGCCAACACAACCACCGTCATAACCAATCACTACCCACGACACCCTACACTACACATGACACCCTGGTGGCAACCACCAGGCTTGACACCACCATAACCGTCAGTAACAACCGACTCAAAACCAGTCCTCACACTGACTCTATTTCTTCACGTGAACCACCCCATATGAAGTCTAGCAAAGTGGCGACACTGTACACAAAGACCCACCCTAACAACCACCATCCAATCACCCAGCCTACCACCAAACCAACTACTCTAACACCCAGTGTAACCGTGACCAGCAGGAGCATCGAAAACAACATAAACACTACACGTTAAGACTCTGTTTCTGCAAAGTAGCCAAAAAGCTTCGTGATGGGTGAGAAATCCGCCTTGACTGGTGGTCCTAGGTGGTCAATAAGGGTATGACTATGGTCACGACACGACTCCCAACATCATAGAACGTTAAAGTATAAGAATCAGACACTGTATACGTATTTTACATGACTAATTTATGCAATTAAAACCGTAAAAACATACAGGAGAAGAAACAACGTGTTTGCATACTTACTTCTCGCCAAATTCGACCACCCCTAGACCGCCTTACGACCACCGTGTGAACCTCCTACCTGCTCCCTGTTGTGTCGGCTGTAGACGTGTGGTAGCGGCTGTGAGTCGAAGTCATTAGGTTTAGGGTTTTTGTGTTGTCATTATGTCGACGGCAGAATGAGTGGGTGAGGGTTTGTGTTGATTTGTGTATTGTTAGCGAGATGGGCTTCTTTGGTTTGCACACAATTCGAGGCCCAAGTCTAACGTAAACGTCATATACTTAACTAATACTCACACTCGACATGCCACTAACAACATATAAAATATAAACCGCTTTAAATAAAATACTAAAATAAATATTAATTATTGAATACAACGTTTAAATACTATCGACTCATCAACTTAATTAATAAATATCATAATAAAATACGTAGTATTACATCATGGCTCCTTTGTAGGTAGCTGGTTCGTTACTCTCAAGGAGTAATAGGTTTTCTACACCACCTTCCTCAACCATACCAATGTATCGGTCTGGGGGGTGAGAAACTCGAACCGTCCTCCTAGGTTCCTCTGGAACGGATACCATAGCAGATGTGGAAGGAACACTTTCTTCCATCATACTGTTGGTTTCTGGTTCTTAAACCTCTGACAGATCAAAAGTTCTACTCCTCTGTTTGTTCGAGAGAAACTCTTTCTCTAAAAACTTCGCACTAGCCGCAACAAACACTCTTTGTTCGGTAGGTGAGTAAAAGTAGTGACCAAAAATTCCTTAGGGATAACCTACAAAGTAAGTCTTGACCGATCGTGGGCCTAGCTTGTCTTCGTGTCTCCACTTGACATAAGCTTCACAGCCCCAAACCCGAACAAAGGACAAGTCAGGAACTTTTCCTTTATACATCTCATATGGAGTCTTGTCTGCTGCTTTAGTCGGACTTCGGTTAAGTATTAGAGCAGCTGATTGAAGAGCAAATCCCCATAATGAATCAGGCACAACCATGTGACTTATCATGGATCGAACCATATCTAATAAAGTTCGATTTCTCCGTTCGGATACACCACTTAATTGTGGTGTTCCAGGTGGAGTCGACTGCGATACAATACCACAGTCTTTCAGGTGTTGATCAAACTCAGTCGAAAGATACTCGTCACCACGATCAGATCGAAGTGCTTTTATCTTCCTATCCAATTGGTTCTCAACCTTATTTTGGAATTCCTTGAATTTGTCAAAGGATTCACTTTTATGTTTCATTAAATAGACATACCCGTATCTACTTAAATCATCAGTAAAAGTGATGAAATATCTATATCCGTCTCTTGCTGTGATTGTCATAGGACCACATACATCTGTATGTATGAGTCCTAGAAGATCACTAGCTCGCATTCCAATACCTTTAAAGGAAATACGAGTCATCTTTCCGATGAGACATGATTCACACGTACCAATTGATTCGTAATGAAATGGTGGTATTGACCCATTCTTAATGAGTTTCTCTACGCGTTTTTCATTGATGTGTCCCATTCGACAATGCCATAGATACGTTTGTTCTTTATTACCTGTTTTAGCCCTTTTATTATTCACATGATAAACCTCGGTGGTTTGGTCTAAAACATGTATTCCGTTTACGGAAACAACTTTTCCACAAATCATATCGTTTAATGAAAAAGTACAACAATTGTGCTTAATATTAAAACAAAAACCTTCTGAATCCAAAACAGAAATAGAAATAATGTTTTTCGACAAACTAGGAACAAAATAACAATTTTTTAAAAATAACTCGAAACCACTAGGTAGTTTGAGTACATAAGTTCCTATGGAGACAGCTGCAACCTTTGCTCCATTTCCAACACGAAGGTCAACGTCCCCTTTCTCAAGTTTGCGGACGTCCCTTAAACCCTGCAAGTGATTACATAAGTGAGAACCACAACCAGTATCAAATACCCATGTTCCTGAACTTGCATGGTTTATTTCAATCATATGAAAGAATGACGGTATACCTGTGGCTGTCACTGGTCCAACCTTGATATCCTCGAGGTACTTAGGGCAGTTCCTTTTCCAATGCCCAGACTCGTGGCAATGGTGGCACTCTCCTTCTTTCCCTTTGCTCTTAGTTTTGGCCTTTGAGTTACTGGTCTCACCAGGTCCACTCTTGGGCTTCGGCTGCTTTCTTTTGAACTGAGGCCTCTTAACATTTAAGGGAGCTTTTGCCTTTCCCTTTCCCTTCCAATTAGCTTGTATGACAAGGACGTCCTTCTTAGCACTCCCACTCAAATTGAGATCCTTCTCAGCTTGCACGAGCTGAGAGTGGAGTTCATGAAGACTTTTCTTCATGTCATTCATGTTATAATTCACCCTAAATTGGGTGAACCCATCATGAAGAGAGTGTAAGATTTGGTATACAATGATTGACTCCTCAATCTTGCAACCGAGAGACTCCAGAACTTCCACATTCTCAATCATCTTGAGGATGTGTGGGCTAACAGCTTGGCCCTTGGACAGTTAGCTTCGAAGAAGCGGACTGCTGTGTCATATCTCATGATTCTTGGAGCTTGCGAGAATTCATTGGTAAGGGTGGTGAAAATCTTATTCGCAACTTGTGAAATGAAGCGGCGTTGCAAATTGCTTTCCATTGCATAAATAAGTACATTCTTAATCGCACCAGCTTCACGAACGAACTCATCATATGTAGTTAGTTGGGCTCCAGTCCTTGCAGTTGGTTCAGCCGGTACTGGCTCAACCAAATACTTTAATTTAACGTCAGCAATGGCAGCATTCCGTAATGCTTCCTCACAATCGGTAAAGTTACTCCCATCATTCTTAAGGCGGGAGTTCTGATTGTAGGAGACATGGTCCATAAAAGAGCGTAACCACGACTCTCTGGTGAGGGTGGCGCTAGGGCCCGGAGTTGCATTTGAATCAGTCATTTTAAAAGGCAGATATTAAATAATCTACAAATGAGAAAATAAATAAACATGAGAAATCAATGAATTTAAAATCTTTTTAAACAAAGATATACAACATAATATAATCGATCTCACTCAAAGAATTATATAATGTACCCCAAGACCCAAATCCCGATTTGGTGAGTTAACCCTTTAACTGGTTCTACATTAGAACTCTTAGTCGACAAATTTCTTAAATTTATCTATTAGTCCACAATGATTTCAATAGCTTGATTGAATCATTGTGTTGAGTTCAACTAGGTCACAACACACTACTTACCCGAGGTAGAAGGGGTCCATATGGAGATAACAACAGGTCATATATGCCCACCGACGAACAAGGGATTCATAGTTGTTTGATCTAGAAAGGCTAAAGTCTCAATTTTATAAAGAGTGAGATCCCATCACTATTTTAAACTCATTTAAGTGAACTATTTGATTTGAGTAGGAATGAGTGATGGCAAAAAAAAAATATCATATAGGTGGTTTGGTTTAGGCGGAACATAATGATATGCAACATTCAAGAAATAAAGATAAGAACGTAAAAAATTAAAATCCTAGTGTGGCTTATCCTATGAAAAACAGTAAATACAACTTGGAATCCAATAACTTACCGACAGACACCGTTTTATACCTTCGTCGTGGTGTAGTTCAGCTGTTAAGTTGGTTTCTCGATAACGATCGAGGTAGACCAGGCTAGGAGGAGGCGGGTGGAAGTTTGGGGATGAACTCAGTAGAAAGGCCATGACAATTGCATTCTCATTTGCATACTCATTCATTGCATATTTCTTGGTTTGATTATTATCCTACTCAACCGCGACGTTGACCGTGTATTCGTTGACACCTGTGATGATCTGTAATGGGGAGCAGATTTGATAGGAAAGATGATTCTATAGGAGCATGGGATGGCGTGAGCACTTGGATGGACCGACTTAGAATAAGACCACACACTTAGAAGTTATCAGTTGTACTTTCTGATGCGTGTCTATTTTATGATGTTTTACATCTATTTAAACACGCACTTTAGCGCTCATTTACTATGTTTTAGTCTTTATTTCCCAACAATTGTCTACTTTCGTGTTTTTATGCTCTTTTGCAGAATTATGCGGAAAAGAGATGGTTTTATACCAAATTTCTACCCTCGAGATTTTTACATAACCAAGGAACGAGGAAAAGTCAACTCAAGTCGCATACCAAGTATCAAAAGGTCAAACTAAGACGAAATCAAGGCTGATACACAGGAAAACCGGTCGACCGACCGACTGCCCTGGTCGGTCGACCAGAAGACCTGCTATCATAAAATCAGAAGTCCAGCAAGCCCGACAATCGGTCGACCGACCGCATCACCTGGTCGGTCGACCAGCGCGCAGATTCAGAAACTTCCGCAAAGCCCATTCGCGTGATTAGGTCATTAGGAAGCTTATGTTTGTCGCCTACTTAAGCTAATTTCGTGATTAGGGATTGGCATCTATTATCTAGCATACATCTCATACACTGTCATCAAATTATTTTAGTTTTCTATTTTCACAAAAGTTATTGTTTTATTAGTTTTAGCATTGTTCTTGGTTGTAATTATTAATCTTTCCACGGAATTCAATAACGCTTCTTCTTTTCTGCCCTAATCCATATTACAGTAACTCTCTTATTTCAGATTATTCATTATCGTTTCATAGGATTGCTAGTATTCGGTTTAGGTTAGAATCTCAAAGCCTTTGTTGTTATCGTATGTTTAGATTATTATTCACCATGAATTCCATGTTTATTACTGTTTTCATTGTTATTTCCATATCCATGAGTAGCTAATTGCATATGTTAGGATGTAGGGAGTAAATATGCGTAGATGGTGTAATACCCGATTCTGCCTGTAGCAGACTTCGGTCGGCCGACCAGCTTAACTGGTCGGTCGATTGAGGTATTTGGTCGGTCGACCGGAGTAGCTGGTCGGTCAACCAAACTGCGTACGTTTTCAGACGTTTTAATTCGTCGACTATAACTACCTATAATGAGACTGAAAGGAGACTTGTAGGATGTTAGTAATGACTTACCCAAGATTGAAAGATACGGGAAGGGCATTGGTTAACGCTTTAAGACGGCTAGGTTACTTAAGACTTAAAGGTATGTGACCTAGAAATTAGGAATCACCCTTATTGTTGACACCCAATATTTGTGAGACCTAGGAACTAATAGCATAGGCCGAGAGGAGCTATTAGGTACCATAGACCGAAAGGATATGTTACACCCCTTACGCGACTGCATTACATGTTGACTTAGGATTTACACCATCATAGCTATTTACTACACGAACATCCTAGCATCCTTTATACTATAAGTTTTATCTCATTCTTATTTTCTTGTTCATTTTTATCTTTATTTCTAGACTTAGTGACAACCAATCTAAACCCCCAATTTGTTACCCTAAAAACATTAACCTTAAACAATAAACACTCCCCACCTCCTTGTGGTTCGACCCTTGACTTACGCTATCTAGTCTTAAGCCGAGTTTTATAAATCTTATCTTTGGCACCCCTCAACGACGGGTGTCAAATTTTGGCGCCGTTGTCGGGGAAGTGACGCCAGTGTTTTTTGTTTTTTGTTTTGTTTTTTTTTTGTGTTTAAGGAACTTTATTCCTTAAACCTTTCTCACTTTCTTCCTGTAGTTTCCATCTTATGCGCAGGTCAGTTCAAGGAGAACTCCTACCACTAGACCTCGAGCTTGAGAGGAGTCTTAGAGCAAGAAAGAAGCTTGCCTTGCAGAATAAAGAAGGAGGTTCTCCATCTTCCTTATTCCAAGAGGATATCTTTGATCAACCATCATCACCACCATCACCAAAAAACAACCCACTTACACCAAATCAACCACAATCACAACCAAACTCACCTCACAATCCACCTACACCAAAAACACCAACAAATACCTACTTCCAAACCTTTGAAGAAGAGGAAGAAAAGATGGCCGAAGAAGCAAGCATCACCAGTCACTCCTTGCCACAAGTGAAGGACCTTTACAAAGGGTTCACTCTACCTGCGGACACGGGGAAACCATTCGAGGCAAAACCGTCCTATATCTCCATGGTGGAGAGGAATCAATTTGGGGGCGCGGCCAATGAGGATGCAGCTAAGCATATAGAAATCTTCACAGATTTTATATGCTCCATTGCACCCCCAGATGGAGTGACGCAATATCAAATCAAAGAGACTATGTTCATCTTTTCCCTCCGAGACTCGGCGAGGGAGTGGTGCCGAGATTTAGACCGCACTGCTACGGGAGTGACCGACTGGAACACATTAGCCTTGGCCTTCTATAGGAAATACTATTCCGCGGCCAAGACTAATGCCTTGAGGGCGCAAATTACTAGCTTTAAACAAGGAGCTTCGGAAGACTTCAGTGAGGCTTGGACTAGGTTCAAGAGACTCGTTTGATCCATACTTCATCATGGATTTGAACAGTGGTTTCTATGTAACCAGTTCTACAATGGCCTCTATGACGATAACCGGGCCTACTTAGATGCTACAGCCAATGGGAGGTTCCACGAGAATTCGGGAGAGACTAAAGGTCTCAAGATCATAGAGGATGTTGTTGTACATCGTGCTGAACACGGGACTTCCCGTGGTAACCAAATGAAGGTTGAATATAATGTTGCAGCTATTGAGGCCTTGATGGCCAAACTAGATAAGCTGGAGGTTAACAGTGGTAAGTTCGAGATTGGGAGTGGGAGTAAGGGTGGTATATACCAAGTGAATGTCGTTTCTGACGGACCATTTATTTGTGAAAGATACGGTGGAGAGGGGCATGTTTCAAAATTTTGTACTTCATCAAATGAGACATGCGCGACCTTTCAACACTACCGCGGAAATAACTTCTATGACCCAAATAGCAACAATGTCCACCCCCACATGAGATGGACAAGCCAAAATGTCCTCAACCCACAACACCAACAACCACAACAAAATCAAGCCTACATCCCTCCGCACAAATAAAACTACCAAAAACCACCTTTCGTCCCTCAACCACCTTCTAACCCACCACCGAATACGGATCCTCTCATCCAAAATCTCATTGGATTGGTTCAGAAGGAGTCACAGGCACGAGAGGCGGACATGAAGATGTTAGAGTCCCAAATTGCTCTAATTGCGAGCAAGAACAATACTAGGGCTCTGGGTCAACTTCCGACCAAAACGGACCAAAAGAAGGAGACTCTTAATATCATATCACTGCGGAGCGGGGCAAAGATTGGAGGTGGCAAAGCTGGTGGAGAAGAAAAGGAGAAACGGCAGAAGGCGAGTAACAGTGATTCGGGTCGACCGACCACTGATGCCAGTCGGTCGACCACTGAGCAGATTCCAGAGGCTTTTGGAAATTCTGCAGTACAGGAAGTCGGTCGAACGACCGAGGATGATGGTCGACCGACTAAAGACGCTGAACAGACGGATTCTTTTAGGCCAGAAATGCCTGACAACCTAAGAGACTTCCTATTCCGGGGTGACAAGACCCCCAAATTTTTAAAGAGAGCTGCAAATACTGAAAGTTCCGCCCCTCCTTATCCGGAGCGACTCCTGCCAACTAAGGAACAGGTATCCTTTGATAAATTTAAAGACGTTATTCGTTCATTAAATGTACAAGTACCGTTTTTAGAGTTAGTTCAACAAGTTCCTTCATACTTAAAGTTCATGAGACAACTTTTAACCCGAAAACGGTCTCTAGATAAGGTAAAGTCGGTAGCACTTACCGAAGAGTCCTCCAGTTTTTTGTCCCATGTAATTGCCCCTCATAAGTTAGAGGACCCTGGGAGTTTTTCTGTACCTTGCAACATAGGGACCTTCCCAGTAAAGAAGGCCTTATGTGACTTAGGGGCTAGCATTAGTGTTATGCCCTTAAGCGTGGCCTTGAAGCTAGGGATGACCACCTTTGCCATGACTAGCATGACGGTCCAAATGGCCGACCGTACGTCTATGGAACCCATAGGGGTGTTGAAAAACATCCATGTGCGCATTGACAGGTTTTTCTTCCCAGTTGACTTTGTAGTTTTGGACTTCCCTGAGGATGCCCATACACCTATCATCTTAGGGAGACCATTACTACACACTGCGGGAGCCATAATTGACGTAGGTAGTGGGACCTTGACCTTTATAGTAGGGAAGCATGCTATCATCTTTGGTCTTTCCTATAGGAAGAAGGATGCTATGACCCCCATCACTTGTAATGCTATCACTTCTGAAAAGAAGTACGAGGTCATCACCACTTCTCCTATTTTGATACCTACACCTTATACCTGTTTTTACACCTCCGCCCCAGATTGGGAGCAATATGGAGGATGCTTCCGTTTTGCCTAATGCATGAATTTATTTTGGGAAACCCTTGGTGAAGGAGGTAGTTGTGCAAAGACGTGGCCTCGGGATCCTAAGCTATAAAGAGGATGATGATCCAGATTTGGTGGATGAGGAGGACAAGAGGAAAGAGAAGACGAGAAAGAGAAGAGTCCGTCGCATATGCTTTGCGACGGAGAGAAGACGTGTTTGGCCATTCACACAAACCCGGTGGAGACTACGGCATATAGCCAAAAGCCATGGTCCGAGATTCTCCGCATCTTTCGCGGATGAGTTGTTCAAGTTTTCAGTTTTTTAAAGACAATTTTCTGTTTTGTTAAGACTTTTCCGGTTGTTTTACTTTAAGTTTTTAGGACAATTTTTTCTTTTTTTGCGTGGTTAAGACAATTAGACTTGGTTCTGGATTTTTGCGCATGTTTCGGGCGCATATATAATGTTTGTCAGGTTTGGGGAAGATTAACTTGATGGATACAAGTTTTTTTTCGAAGAAAAGAAGGCCACTGTACAGGAAGGACAGTCGACCGACCAAATCCATCAGTCGATCGACCAGATTCCTGCAGATCAGAAGAAACTGTAGTCTGCAGTCTGGTCGGTCGACCAGAGTGGACGGTCGGTCGACCATCGCGCCTGTACAGACTGTTCGTGATTTTCTTTGGAAGCATGCAAACGTCATAAGGGAGTTCCTTTCCCTTTCCTTTCCTTTATGCTTTCACCTTCTTCTTCTTCTATTCAAACCTTCAATACATTATACATCACCCAAAACATGATTAATCCCCGAAAAAAGTCTTTCTTTGTTTGACTTTTTCAGGCTCTTGGAGTGGCACTGCTGGCCACCGAAACCTCCTAGCTCACGCTGGTTTGGGGAGGTTTCTCCTGCGCTTACAAATCCGGTGAGTTCTTTCCATTTTCCCTTTGTTTTACCTTTTTTGCATTTTTCCTTTACTTTTATGAAACCTTTACTTAGGCTAATGCACAATGGGGACATTGTGCGGGTTGGTTTGGGGAATTAATGGTTTTGTGTCACATGCATTGTTCCATTGCATTTTTGTCACACGTTTATTGCATTCGTTCTTTTCTTATTTTTCTTGCATATACAAAAAGAAAAAAAAATATAGAAAAAAATTCAAAAATTTCCAAAAAAAATGCACGTTTATTTTAGCATATAGGTCGAGTCGGAACGAGAGTATTTCAATGATGATCTTTGCTATCTTACATGTTTATGCCTTTGTCTTGTCTTGTCAGCTTGTTTTAGAATAAGAGTCTTTTGCATATCCATGAGTTTTTGTCAACTTGTCTACTTGAGACTTGGCTTGTACCTTGGCATATATTCTGAGTTCTAGAGCCTTATTCCTGGTTTCATTCTTAAACCAGTTGTCTAGGATGTGAGTGGTACTCCCCTTGGAACATGTTACATCAATATGCATAAACATGAACATGAATTGCTATATACTTGTTTACTATCTCGTTTTGTGAGTCTTGGTACGTGCATTTGGGATCCCTTTTCTCTTATTTACCCATAAGCCTTACATAGCCAAAATTGCCTTTCTATCCCCCAAAACTACTTCCTATATTTAGCCCACCTTACCGAGCTAGTATTTGTGGTCATTGGATTAGTTTTTGAGGCATCTTGGTTTGTATGCTATCTTGAGCAAAAAGAGGAAAGAAAGAAAGAAAGGGAAAAAAAAAAGAACAGAAAAATTCAGAAAAGGAAAGAAAGAAAGAACGAAAAAAAAAAACAAACCAAAACGTACAGGAAAGTCAGTCGACCGACCGCACCCTCTGGTCGGTCGACCAACTGACAGGAACAGTAATGCAAATTCGTTCTGAAATTCCTTTCTTTTACATGTTATCACTCCCGTACTTCATTCAAAATATTTGGGAGTCCCTTCTTTTATTTAATGTGAGAGTTGTGCTACAAAAGAGCACTTTCTTAATGTCAAAAGTCGTGAAATATGTTGTTGGGAATCGGTTTTACTAGCTTGGCTACTAACCCCACAAGTCCAAAAACATCTTAACCACTTTTACCTTTCACCTCACAAATCTTTCATTACCTCATTGGCATGTATCCGAGTCACTTAATGAGTATGTTTATACATGGTTGTAGAATTCTTATTCATGTTAGATTGCAGGCATGTTTTCATGGGTCGTAGTTAGGTGAGTGTCTTAACAATCACTACAACAAAATGGCACTTGCACCACGATTTATGTCACGGGAATTCATAATTCGTGACGTAAATTTGCTTAGCCACGGGAAAAAAATCCCATTGCTTCAAAATTAATTGCTAAAAAAAATTTATGTCACGGGAAAACATGTCCATGGCAAATAAGTGTTTTTAGTCACGAATTAAGCCATAACCGTGGCTAACAAATGTGTTTAGTCACGAATTAAGTCACGAACGTGGCTAATAATTGTTTTTATTCACAATGTCGTGGCTAATTATGTTTTATTGCCACAGGTAAATTACCCGTGACTAATTATTGCTCTTAGCCACACACTGAATTCTAACCGTGGCTAATTATGATTTATCGCCACAGGTAAATTACCCGTGACTATATTGCTTTTAGCCACACACTGAATTCTTACCGTGACTAATTATGATTTATTATCACAGGTAAATTACCCGTGACTAATTATTGCTCTTAGCCACACACTGAATTTTTGCCGTGTCTACTAATTTTGTTATGATAATGTATAATAGAACAAAATTATTAAAATTTGTTGAGTTACGTATAATTGTACCCGTTTTAAAGTTCTCGGCGTGGACTTACTACACATTATTGACAACATAAAAGTACGATCCGAAACGATTTGATAGAAGTCGGAGCTATAAATTATGAAACAACAATACAATCAATTATTCATATAATCATATTCATGTTCAATTCAGTAGTGTTATGGAAGGTTTTTAATTGGTCAAGTAAAATAATAGAACTGTATATAAATTGCACGCACAACTTGTGCACACCGCTAGACGCTCGATTCAAGATGGCCATTCAACCCTCGACCTACGTAGCCACCACATTATCGTATTTTTTATTGTACTCGGTAGTGAAGAAGTATCATAAGTTAAAGTTTCATTTAAAAAAATAAGAAATACTCCCTCCTATTCGCAATAACTGGCACATTTCGGGTTTGGTACGAGAATTAAGGAATTCATTTGTTTAATGTAAAGTAATGTGTGGGGTGGGAAGATTGGAGAGAGGGAATGTATTATTGATTATTATTGTGAGTAGAGGTGATTAAAATAAGTAGTGTTGTGGGGTAATGTGGGGTATTATTGTGGGTTAGAGTGAATAAAATAAGTATAAACAATGTCCCAAAATGGAATATGTGACAATTAGGTGAATAGACGAAAATGATAAATGTGACATTTATTCGGAATAGGAGGGAGTAGAAAATAAATACACGAGGGCATCTAGTGAAACGATCACAAAGATAAAATCATAAAATACAAACTCGTGTTGTTAAACCCAAGCGTTGTTTTGAGATCACGAGGCCATTTACCGAGTACCTATTTATTTACCAGAACTACCAGTTACAGCCCTTTGGACCTACCCTAGATCAAAACAAGAGGTCAGGTACTTACCCTACTCGTGAATACAGTCGAAGATCCAACATCTTCTCCGACTAATCAAATTTCGCCGGAGATCGCCTGAAAGTTATTGTATCACTTGTTCTTCTAAGTATTCTTCATTTCTTTTCCTTCAATTATTTTAATTGCATTTTTTATTAAACTGATTTACGCAATTTATTATGGTTTGTATTTAGGATTATTGATTAATTAGATGATCATGCTTTGATTGTATACTCTAATAGATTTACTTGTTAGAATATTAATTACTAATCCCTCGCATTCAATTAGTGAAAGACGTTTTCTTCCGATTATTTTTGAAGATTTTTATGCTCTTTTTAATGCAATATAATTGTGATTTGTGAATTACTGGAATTATAGTTGATGAGGTAGCGCTTGGCAGTACTTCTTGCTGTTCTTAGTAGTGACACTATTAAGGTAACATAACGAACTGAGGGGTAATTAAGTAGTTGCGTTTAAGGATGACAATGGGTCGTGGACCCGACCGAGACCCTTCGTGTCTGACCCTAATGGGTCGGGTATGGGTTTGAAATTTTGAGACCGTAACGGATATGGTCGGATATGGGCCTTAAATATTTATTTCGGGTTCGGGTCCGCTTCTATTTTATGGGACCCGGACCCGACCCTCAAACCCTTACATTTGAAAAAAAAAGAAAAAAAAACTAATAAAAACTACTTCCTCCATTCATATCCAAAGTACACCTATTCCATTTTAATTCATTCATATCTAAACGACACCTTTCCTAATAAAGCCAACAAACTTACTAAAATATTCTTATAAATATTAATTATTTATCCAAAATGTCATCAAATGACCCACCATTACGCCACCACAAACAATAAAAAAATAACATACACACTTTCCATTGTACTTTCAATCATATATTTAATAAACTCTTAAAATTTGTGCATAAAGTATAAATACAATTTGGATTTGAATGGAGTAAGTACTTCTAAACTCAGTCCTTATATGCTATACGCCAATACCAACTTCAGCAATACATGTTTTTTACCTTTACCTACTTATCTTAATCCTCTAAAACCCAACCCCAATTCTAAAAGTCTCCTTTAACGCAGCCTCTTCTTCTAATCTTTAAACTGCATGAGACGACGGTTGAACAATTGCGATTGGTGACGGCGAGGACAACATGTGAAGAAATCAGAAAGTCCCACATTGATAAAAGAGGAGAAGAATTATCGTAATATAAGGTAAAAGGTTACTCCCTCTATTGCCAATTGGTTTTAGAGTGGAACCCTCTTGGGTTTATATTGTGGACTCTTTCTCCTCCGTTCGGGTGTGACCCAGACCCGTTGTTGAATTTAACATGGTATCAGAGCCCATGGCTAAAGACCTGGGATTCATGGGCCAGAGTTTGCAGTCGGACGAACAAAGAAAATTGCTCAGTTGAATATGTCCGGTCTGAGTTGATACTGGGCCAAGTTTACAGCTGGACGAGCAAGGTTACTCAGTTAAATTTGTCCAGTCTGTGTGTAAGTGGGCCTCACATGTGAAGGGGAGTGTGAAGAAACCAGAAAGTCCCACATTGATAAAAGAGAAGAAGAATTATCATAATATAAGGCAAGAAGTTACTCCTCTATTGCCAATTGGTTTTAGAGTGGAACCCTCTTGGGTTTATATTGTGGACTATTTCTCCTCCGTTCGGGTGTGACCCAGACCCGTTGTTGAATTTAACATGGTATCAGAGCCCATGGCTAAAGACCTGGGATTCATGGGCCAGAGTTTGCAGTCGGACGAGCAAAGAAAATTGCTCAGTTGAATATGTCCGGTCTGAGTTGATACTGGGCCAAGTTTACAGCTGGACGAGCAAGGTTGCTCAGTTAAATTTATCCAGTCTGTGTGTAAGTGGGCCTCACATGTGAGGGGGAGTGTGAAGAAACCAGAAAGTCCCACATTGATAAAAGAGGAGAAGAATTATCATAATATAAGGCAAGGGGTTACTCCTCTATTGCCAATTGGTTTTAGAGTGGAACCACTAGTACAAAAACACCCTATTGCATCCGTTCTATAAGACTTATTGCGTCGGTTCTTGGTTGACGTTTTTGGAGGTGACGTTTATTGAAACGTCGGTTCTAAAACTGACGCAAAAAACAGACATTTGCATCAGTTCTTAGTATACAACTGATGCATTTGATGTATCATTTGCATCAGTTCTTAGTAAACAACTGATGCATTTGCTATAAGAACCGACGCAAATAGCTTAGTTTTTGCATCAGTTTTCCAGTAACGGATGCTTTTTCGCTTAGCTTTTGCATCAGTTTCCCAACAACTGATGCAATTAGTACCTTAATTTCGCGCAAAATTGAATAGTATATGCGTCGGTTATTATAGGAACTGACTCTTTTGCTCTATTTTTTTGCATCATTTCTTTTCAAAACCGATGTAATAACTAATTACTATTTGCGTCATTTCTTGTAAGAACTGATGTATTTTATTTTTATGTTTTTAAAAAAAAATCCGCTACCGAAATTTCGGCAGCACCTTCCTATAAAGTTGATCTCCAAAACACCAGAAATTTAAAACCACCTGCATTAAAATATCCAACCAAAGGACATTACATTTCCTTCGAACCAACAACATTCATTCCAAATCCAATCCAACATAACAACAAACGTTTCCGCAACGTTCAAATAAAACATATACAATCTAAGCTAAGTAACAATCCAACTAAAGTCATAGTGATACCAAGTTAATCTATTTTGAATATTGTAGATTATCTAAACATTTGTTAGCCCAAACTTCTCTAACCACATTGAGATCGACCATTGACACCGATGTAGTAGTAATTTTCTGCATTTTCAAAATAAATATTATATTAGTAATATATAGTAAATGTAATGAAGAATAATATATAATTGACAATGAAAAGCTAAGGCAAGATTGAATTACCTCTTCAAAGTCTACCTCCGCAGATTTACAATGATAGAAGGTTATGTCATACATCCATTTCATGACATAATAACCACACTAGGGATTCTCTCAATCTAAGGTTAATCTTTCATCTCTCAGAATTGCTTCCAAGTCTTTCCCATTCCTCTACTCCTATTCCTGTCTCAAATATTTTCTTGCTCATTACTGAAGTGCTTAATTACGAAAGAGGGCAGCCTATTTCATTGCATCTTCGCAGCCTATTTCATTGTATCTTCACGATAATATCTGAAATTCAAGCTGGGGGCAGAGAACTCTACATGGGGGCAGCCTATTTCAAAGGTAATACTTACTTTGTTTCCTTACGAATGATGTTAGCTGAACCCACATCATTTACAATAACATCGTTGTGGTTGGTGGCGGTGTCAATAATTATAAAGACCACAGTTAGTGTGAATGTTAGCAAATTAGTGAGAATGTTAGCAAGTTACCAGTAACATCAAACTTCCTAGAGTAGGTATGCAGATTTTAATTTAAACACATGAAACTCATTTTTAAGATAATTTACAAATCTCAAGTTATGTCATAACCTTCAATACTGTGAATGTTAAAAGAGAAAAGGAAGAATCATAAACCTGTCTAATAACAGCGCCTTCAACAAGTGTAGGAAAAGTCTGACGCAGCCTTTCTAACACGCTCAAACTTGCTATGTCAAGGTCAAATAATTTAACTCCGAGCCATGGTCGAGGGACTTTCCTGCCACAGTAATTGTCAAAATTAAATTTTTCACGATATATTAAAATTTTCATGGTCGAGGGACTTGTATATAAATAGTTGTATAACCTATTTGTCTGCAAGTGCTCCAAACACTTCAAAGCTATATTGATCGGTAAGAATGGGGTGTGTTCGGACTCGTAAAAACTTATTCCAAGTACACATCCGCTGCAAGTGATGATCGGTCCTCCAATGCCATTCTGAAATAAAAGTACCGTCAACTGTATGAATGTATGATTGAAGGTGTGTCCATGTAAAAAATCTAGTCTGTACACAAATTTCCACATAATACATATCAAGTCATTTGCATATATAAATACACTGTTTAGAATACCATTCTTGTTTTTATGCTTAACCTTACAGAGTTATAGATATTCTTTTCGACAGTGTCACGCGAAATACAACCCATCAGTTTTATTTCTATCATTTATAAGTTCTATTTAGCTGAAGTATAGGAACCTTTGACAAAAAAAAAGCACGCTTCAACATCTGTTATTGCTCAAACAGTCAAACCACTCTTACAGTCTCACTCTTACAAACCATATTAGGATGGACATAAATTTAAAAGATTGTTTATCAAGTTAATCAAACCATTGATAAATATTTCCAGATTATTGAAGAAATAAAAAGAACATTTTCTTACAAGTTTTCTACCGTGCTATCCTCAATTTGAAGCTACTAGAAAGTAAGATTGTAACAACTTGTAAAATGCACCTTATACCCAAAATTGTTCCCAAATGCTACCTCAACATTCAATCTAAGAAACAAGAACAGAGACAAACTACTTAGCATCTAACAACCATGCTAAAAGCCTGCAATCTTTAAGGACATAAAAAGAGTAAGGAAACAAAGTAAGTATTACCTTTGTTATCTGACAATTAGTCACAAGAAGATCTCCACAATCCAAATCAGAGTCTACAAACTAGTTCATGATCAATCTAAAACTAAAATAACCGCGAATCTACCCCAAAAAATCAACTCGCCTAGTAGATTTATACCCAAGCTCCATATGCTGCTTTACACTTTATCCAAATACTGCACTCGTTCGCCCTGAACTGGCCTTAGTCGCGGAAGCAGTTGAAGAGAGTACCAGTCGATGCTCTGGTTGTCGACATTTAGAGCAAAAAATAACCGAACATTCACTGAAATTTCATTAAATAAGTCAATACATCAACCCTGTTCAATACTTGTTCGTACTTTGGTTTGAGTGAATACCGGCAATGCACTCCGCTCAACAGCTCCATAGCAAAACAATCAAATACAATAAAAAAAGCTTCACTCTTAAAATCAGAAAAAAGAACCCGCCTTTTGAAAGCAAATAGAACTTCAGAATCACGTGATTTAAAAGACAGGTCAATTGAGATTAAGACACAATCAAAAGAATAGCTCGTAGGTTCATAGCTTTGAGTCTAAAACACATCTTATCTGATGAGATTTTGCCAAAAAGAAGAGAACAATCATTACCCTGAGCCAAAAATACATCCTATCAGATGAAAGATGTAAACTTTTCAATCCATGAAACAAATTGAGATTTTGCTACAAAAAAATCACTCAAATTTGTCGAAATTAAGACTAATCAACTATCTAAACCTAATTCTTTTCGCCAAATTCATTTCTAATTACTTACTCTACAGCACATGAATTACCAGTAACAACAACACTTTAGTCACTAAAACGAGAAATTAAAGCCAAAATAAGCGAATAAAACTTACATTAATCGGCGAAAAAGCACGAACTGATGAAGATGATTAATTGAACTGATGAAGATGATTAATGTGAAGTTGAAATTGAAGTTGAAGATGTTGGGGCCGGTGTCCTTGACAATTAAGTACAATGACTTATTAAATCTCTTTAAGGATCACAAGGGCATACTTCAGTATTATTACCAGTTGATCCACGTTTATCAATAACGGTTGGCTTGCTAGATAAGTTTGACGTTATTGTCATACGGATGGCGGTGGTCAACTGGTCCCTATACGTCACACCTATAGGACACGTTTGAGAGATGTGAAGGTATGAAAATACAGTCACATTTTGCCGGATATGACTAAACAGTTAGTCAGAGGTATTGACTACTAAATTAGTCAATAAGATGTTGAGATTATTATTTAATACGGATTAAATAATTTTAGCTAATACGGATTACATGATTAATTCGTAAATTAAATATAAACGGTTATATTTAATTAAATATTGTATTCGCGAATTAATATAAACAGTTATATTAATTTGGGTAATTATACAATATCGTATTTTATCAGACCCTTATTAATATATCGACTGTATTAATATCTGATAACATGTTACGATTTATAATTAAAATACCGCGAACAACTTAAAGCTAAATGGGTCGAATCACGCATTGGAATAAGGTAAGAGTGGAAAGCCCACTCCTACCCGACATCCAATTTCGGCCGACCTAGAGACTACATAAGGAGAGTCCTTCTCCTTATGTCAGTTACTCTTGTTGCACTGATTAATATAATCTCAAGGTAAAATTAGGGTTTTGAGAGCTTTCTTCTCCCAACACCTCAGATCTCACATCTAAAACCTAAATCGCTCTCCCAATCTTGCAAGGCAGTTGGAGAGGATTTCTAGCACACGCGGCCACGTCTCATTCTAAGTCTTGGGTGCAAGTTATAGGAGGGAATTTGTGTTAATTCCTGTTCTTAGGCCTTTTGCGCGAGGACTAAAGGTTTTACTTCTTTTCTTATCTTTTTAATCGTATGACCATATTCACGATTGTATTTTTTCATTATAATCCTGCAAGTTTAGGGCGAATGCGCGTTTTATTCCCCACAAGTGGTATCAGAGCCTTAGGCCATGAAATTTTACAATTATGTCTTTCATAAGTTTTAAAAATTTTAGAAAACCGTGCACTTTGCCTTGGCACTCGATCGAGTCTCTGTTGCACTCGATCGAGTGCCCTTGTACCAGGCCTCGTGTGTGTGCTTTTGTGTTGTAATCGATCTTGTTTTCGATTCTAATTCGCATATTGTTATTTAATCGATATTTTTAGCAATATGTGGATCTTTTGTTGTTTTTATTTTTGATTTTCATGTTTTATATCAAAAGATAAAAACTTGTTTAGATTTAAAGTGCAGCGTTTGCGTTTTAACGAGTCACTCGATCGAGCCCCTGCTGCAATCGATCGAGTGACACTGACACTCGATCGAGTGCCTCTGTTGCTCGGTCGAGTGCTCTTCTTTCAGGCTATCTTTTTCGAAAATAACTTGTTTTCTTATTTTCACATGGCTTAAAATAATATACTGTATACGGAAATAGTATATTATTTAGTGAAACGGTTCACCCTCGTTTGATACATATTGTTTTAAAACAGTTTAAAATAATGGATTATATGTTTATTAAAATTGGTGATTAAAGCGGTATAGTCACATAATTTTAATCTTAAAAGGTGGTTTGGTATAAATTTATTAATCATAATAACAGTATTATGTCATGTATAAATTTTATTTAGTTGATGCATTTTATTTATCGTCTTGTGAATGCCTTGAATGCTTTCAATAACGTATTTAATTTTTGCAAACGGTTGTAACTTAGTGTGGCCTTAGAAGATTGTGTTACCGTAATGATGGGACACAGTCTTGATTGTAATTTTGAGATCTTGAATCTCCGTTTTGGGTTTTTGCCATGTAATTACTTTTGTATTTAAATTAGAATGTATCTAGGACTACTTTTGTAATTTAAATCAGTAATTTTGTGAAGACCAAAGACAAGACGGAGACCGGATGCTCACTCCCGCTGCAAGGACCAAGATGGAACATCAAGACAAGCTTCTAGGGTCCAACGGTGGATTCCAAGTTGTTTTATGTTTATTTTGGTAGGATAGGCCACACTAGGACTTTTATTTACGTTTATTGCATTTATCTTTATGCTTTCATCGATAATAGCTTGCATCATATTCCGCCTAAAAACCAAACCACCTATATAATGCCTGAAAACTGACTCATGTAGAGGTCACGCGTTAGTTTTCTGTGACAATACAGATGTCACATGTCAATTGCTAAGCCATCACTTTATTTAATTCATTCACGCAAATGCTAGTTTTTAGTTCACTTAAATATGGTTAAATAAAAGTTGATGGGGTCTTCCTCGTATAACCAAAAATTGAGTTTAGTCTTTATAAATCAGCCTCCCATGAATCCCTTCTTCGTCGGTAGGCATAATATGACCCCTTCTACGTCGGGTAAGTGGGAACAGATGATTTATTTTATCTCAACATCATGGTCACTCGATAATATCTAGTGACTGAGATGGACTAATAGATAGGATATACGGAAATCTATCGACCAAGAGTTCCAACGATTGGAATTAGCCAAACTGTGGGCTTATCAATATACGGAAATTGAGTCTTGGGATCGTTTATATAATTCTTGAGGGAGATCAATTATATAAATGCATGAGTCTACGAGTTTAAATTCAATTTAATATAGACTTAAATCACAACAATGAGTTGCTTATATGGTTTTGTTTTATCTTCTTTTTCAGTGTAGAACACGTTCATTAAAACTGCTGTATAACTAAAATGGCTGGTGAAGACCCAATGCCAAGTGCCAAGCTAGCACGTGAATCCTGGCTAAAGGCCTTCATGGACTCCATGAATCAGTCAACTAGACTGAGGAATGATGGGTCAAACTTCTCTGACTGGGAGGCAGCACTACGGAATGCTGCCATTGCTGACGGAAAGCTTAAGTATTTAACTGAGCCCATTCCGACACACCCAGGAACTGGAGCTAGAGCCAACGAAATTCGCGCCCATAGCGATTTCGTTATGGAAGCGGGTGCGATAAAGAACGTACTCATCTATGCAATGGAATCAAATTTGCAAAGACGCTTCATATCCCATGGTGCAAACAAGATTTTCACCACGCTCTCTAACGAATTCTCCAAGGCTCCGAGAATCGTTTCTTATGAGCATACCTGTCGCTTCTTTGAGGCGACACTCCAGAAGGGCCAAGCTATTAGCCCACATATTCTCAACATGATTGAGAATATCGAGAAACTGGAGACCCTGAACTGCAAGATCAGTGAGAACATAATCGTTGATCGTATGCTTCATTCGCTTCATGATGGGTTCGCCCTCTTTAGGGCCAACTACTACATGAACGACATGAAGAAGACTCCTCATGAGCTCCACTCCCTTCTCGTACAGACTGAGAAGGATCTGAAATTAAGTGGGAGCATGAAGCAGGATGTTCTCATGATCTCCAGTAAGGGAAAGGGTAAAGGGAAGGCTAAAGCTCAGGGCGACCTAGCAGTAGGTAAGCCCAGGTTCAAGAAACCAGGATTTACTAAGAGTGGGCCAGGTGAGTCGAGCAACTCACAGGGCAAGATAAAGAGCAAGGATACAAGCATGGAATGTCACCATTGCCACAAGACTGGGCATTGGAGGCGCTCATGCCCCGTGTATCGCGAAGACATTAAGGCAGGCCGTGTTACTCCTGTTGGTATGTCTTCTTCTTCTTTTATTCACATGATTGAGATTAACCATGCAAGTTGCGGAACTTGGGTACTTGATACTGGTTGTGGTTCTCATCTATGTAATCATGTGCAGGGCCTCCGAAACCAAGAACCCCTAATCAAGGGTGAGGTGGACCTGCGTGTCGGGAATGGAGCACGCGTTGCTGCAGTCTCGAAGGGAACATACGTGATCCAGCTTCCAAGTGGATTCGAGTTATTTTTATATAACTGTTATTATGTTCCTAGTTTGTCCAAAAACATTATTTCAGTTTCTGCACTTGACAAACTTGGTTTTTCATTTGTAATAGAGAATAATAGCTGTATTTTCTCCTTACACAATATGATTTATGGCAAGGCAGTTTCCATGAATGGAATTTATGTTTTAGATAAAACTACCGAGATATTACATGTGAATAACAAGAGATTAAAGATAGGTGACAAAGATCAAACTTACCTATGGCATTGTCGTATGGGACACATAAATGAGAAACGCGTAAAACAGCTCATACAGAATGGAGCTATTCTGCCCTTTGATTTCGAATCATATGGCACGTGTGAATCATGTCTCATTGGCAAAATGACTCGTATTTCCTTCAAAGGTGTTGGAATGCGCGCTGCCGACCTATTAGGACTCATACATACAGACGTATGTGGCCCTATGTCGATCAACGCACGAGAAGGCTATAGGTATTTCATCACTTTCACGGATGATTTGAGTAGATATGGCTATGTCTACTTGATGAAACATAAAAGTGAATCCTTTGACAAGTTCAAAGAATACCAGAATCGGGTACAGAACCAGCTGGGTAGAAAGATTAAAGCACTACGTTCGGATCGTGGTGGTGAGTATCTTTCACACGAGTTTGATCAACACCTTAAAGACTGTGGCATCGTGCTACAGTTGACTCCACCTGGAACACCACAATTAAATGGTGTGACCGAACGGAGAAATCGGACTTTACTTGATATGGTTCGATCCATGATGAGTCACACCGTTGTGCCTGACTCATTGTGGGGCTATGCTCTTTTGTCGGCCGCTCTAATACTTAACCGAAGTCCGTCTAAAGCTGTTGACAAGACTCCATACGAATTATGGAAGGGAACGGTCCCTAACTTGTCCTTTATTCGGGTTTGGGGCTGCGAGGCTTATGTCAAGTGGAGACACGAGGATAAGCTCGGCCCGCGATCGGTCAAGACATACTTTATAGGATATCCAAAGGGAATTTTTGGTCATTACTTCTACTCGCCTACCGAACAACGTGTTTTTGTTGCGGCTAGTGCGACGTTCTTAGAGAAAGAATTTCTCGAGAACAAGTCGAGTAATAGAACCTTCGAGTTATCGGAGGTTCAAGAACCAACTACCGAGCAACCATTGGAGGAAACAGTTCCTTCAACCGAGGCTGCGGTGGATATCCCTGAGGAACCTAGGAGGTCAGGAAGAGTCTCTATTCCTCCGGACAGATACATTGGTATGGTCGAGGAACATGATACAGATGACGTCTTACTCCTAGAGGGTAATGAACCCACAACCTATAAAGGTGCCATGACCAGTTCTGACTCAAAGCTATGGCTAGAGGCCATGCAATCCGAGATGGACTCCATGTATGAGAACAACGTGTGGGATCTTGTGGACCTACCTGCAAAGGTACGTCCCCTTCAATGCAAATGGCTTTACAAAATAAAGCATGCCGTGGAAGGACAACAAGATATCCACAAGGCTATAATAGTTCCTAAAGGTTTCACTCAAGTGCCAGGCTTGCACTATGATGAGATCTTTGCACCCGTAGTCATGCTACGTTCCATTCGGATTATCTTAGCGATCGCCACATTTCATGATTATGAAATATGGCAAATGGACGTTAAAACCGCCTTCTTAAACGGTTATTTGGAGGAAGAGTTGTACATGGTACAACCCGAGGGTTTTATCGATCCAGCACATCCTAAGAAAGTTTGCAAGCTTAAGCGTTCCATCTATGGACTTAAGCAAGCATCGCGGAGTTGGAATCATCGCTTCGACCAAGTGATAAAAGAGAATGGGTTCATTCGATCAGTCGAGGAACCATGTCTCTATATCAAGTCGAGTGGGAGCAAGATTGCCTAGTACTGTATGTCGATGACATACTCTTGATTGGGAATGACATACCTCTATTATCTTCGGTTAAAGCATGGTTGAAAAACCACTTCCAGATGAAAGATCTGGGAGAGGCACAAAGAATTTTGGGCATCCGTATCTACAGGGATAGATCACGACGGATGTTGTCTCTCAGTCAGGAGTCTTATATAGATAAGATTCTAGAGAGATTCAGCATGACGAACTCCAAGAAAGGGTTCCTTCCTATGACTCCTGGGCTTCACTTGAGCAAGACTCAAGAAGCTAAGTCATTGGAAGAGAAAGAGCGCATGAGTCGGATTCCTTATGCTTCGGCAATAGGATCGATCATGTATGCCATGATATGCACACGTCCTGACATTGCATATGCATTGAGTATGACAAGTCGATTCCAAGCTCATCCAGGTGAACAACACTGGATGGCCATGAAAAACATTCTTAAGTACCTACGGAGGACTAAAGATTGGGGATTGACTTACGGAGGCGACTCGACGCTCTGCACCACGGGTTACGCAGATGCTAGCTTCCAAACGGATCGAGATGACTCGAAATCTCAGTCTGGATTCGTTTTTACTCTTAATGGCGCTGCTGTCAGCTGGAAAAGTTCTAAACAGAGTGTTACAGCAGATTCTACGACTGAGTCCGAGTACTATGCCGCCTCGGAAGCAGCTAAGGAAGCAATATGGATGCGTCAATTCTTACAAGGACTATCAGTAGTGCCTAGTTCAAATGACCCAATCACCGTTTATTGTGACAATAACGGTGCCATCTTCCAAGCTAAAGAGCATAAGTCTAGCAGCAAGGCTAGGCATGTACAACGGAAAGCTCATCTAATTAGAGATTACGTGGAGCAAAAGGAGATATTCATTGATAAGATAGCTACGGATGACAACATAGCTTATCCTCTCACAAAAGCATTACCACGTGATAAGCATGAAGGGCACATTCATTCCATGGGAATTGGATGTGTTCCTAAGTTGTAGTACTCTTTGATGAATTCATGTAATAATTCATTTTCTCGTGTACTCTATTCAACCTTATTGTTATGATATATAATGTTTTGTTTCTCATGTGGAATTGTACGCCAATTTTGAACACCACAAAGTGAACTGATTAACATTACATCGTTTTGGTCCTTGATTAACCACTTGAGCTGATAACTCAGGTAATCATTTTGTGACGTTGGTTGATGGTGGGTTCAACGAGCCATAAGTCACGTGGATGACTGACCAATCACAAAGGCGAGTTATACGGATATCTCGTAGGACACCCCGTGACAGCGTTATGGAGTCCTAAATGTTTTATAACATTGGGTGCCAGGTCGTGGATAGGACCTCCATAGTGTTCCTTAGAGTCGAGTCTTTTGACTTTCAACTGTCTCTTGAGATTAAGGCAGATTTTGGGTAACTTTGGTTTCTTTCCCACGGTCACCGTAACAGGGGCCAAGAGGATTTTTTCTGGGTTATTTCATGCTGCGCGATATCGGCAGGATTCGAGTTGAGGGAAATATCCAAACCCTTATCAGGATTTTATCATTTCTCAGGGCCACTCGAGGAATAGTAACTGAAATGCATGGCCATGCTCGAATACAGATTCGTTTTATCAGTTAAGTTACTCTCTAGTCGGGGAAACCACTCTTGATACAGATCGCTTGTGAGATACGACCTTTGCGAATGCGGATTTGCAAATTGTCTTACATTAAGTGGGAGAAATTTTAAAAGGATATGAGAATCGGTTATCGCACCTACACTTGTACGGACAAGTGGGAGTTTGTTGGCATGTAGTGTGATAACGTCATTGCACATACCCTTGTACGGACAAGTGGGAGATTGTTGGGGCCGGTGTCCTTGACAATTAAGTACAATGACTTATTAAATCTCTTTAAGGATCACAAGGGCATACTTCAGTATTATTACCAGTTGATCCACGTTTATCAATAACGGTTGGCTTGCTAGATAAGTTTGACGTTATTGTCATACGGATGGCGGTGGTCAACTGGTCCCTATACGTCACACCTATAGGACACGTTTGAGAGATGTGAAGGTATGAAAATACAGTCACATTTTGCCGGATATGACTAAACAGTTAGTCAGAGGTATTGACCACTAAATTAGTCAATAAGATGTTGATATTATTATTTAATACGGATTAAATAATTTTAGCTAATACGGATTACATGATTAATTCGTAAATTAAATATAAACGGTTATATTTAATTAAATATTGTATTCGCGAATTAATATAAACAGTTATATTAATTTGGGTAATTATACAATATCGTATTTTATCAGACCCTTATTAATATATCGACTGTATTAATATCTGATAACATGTTACGATTTAAAATTAAAATACCGCGAACAACTTAAAGCTAAATGGGTCGAATCACGCATTGGAATAAGGTAAGAGTGGAAAGCCCACTCCTACCCGACATCCAATTTCGGCCGACCTAGAGACTACATAAGGAGAGTCCTTCTCCTTATGTCAGTTACTCTTGTTGCACTGATTAATATAATCTCAAGGTAAAATTAGGGTTTTGAGAGCTTTCTTCTCCCAACACCTCAGATCTCACATCTAAAACCTAAATAGCTCTCCCAATATTGCAAGGCAGTTGGAGAGGATTTCTAGCACACGCGGCCACGTCTCATTCTAAGTCTTGGGTGCAAGTTATAGGAGGGAATTTGTGTTAATTCCTGTTCTTAGGCCTTTTGCGCGAGGACTAAAGGTTGTACTTCTTTTCTTATCTTTTTAATCTTATGACCATATTCACGATTGTATTTTTTCATTATAATTCTGCAAGTTTAGGGCGAATACGCGTTTTATTCCCCACAGAAGAAGCACGAACTGATGAAGATGATGAAGATGGACGAACGGACGAACTGACGAACGGAGGAATTGAACGGAGGTATGGTTTCTTTTGAATATGGAAGAGAATAGTGTATTATTCGAATTCATTAACATTTGCCCTATTATTAACTCTTTTTTTTTTTAATTTATAGTTAATACGTCGGTTTTAATGTGAAATCGAAGCAAATGTTAATAGGTAAATACGTCAGTTATACGAACAACTGACGCAAATATACTCAATCAAATACGTCAGTTCCTTTTTAAGAACTGATGCAAATACCTTGTCTATAGTGAAAAATTGAACTCTCGCCCAAATTAAGTACTATTTGCATCAGTTATATTAGAACCGACGTAATCCCCTTGACGCAATAGGGGATTTTTGTACTAGTGAACCCTCTTAGGTTTATATTGTGGACTCTTTCTCCTCCGTTCGGGTGTGGCCCAGACCCGTTGTTGAATTTAACACAACAAGTCGACAACCTTCTCATTCTTGTCTTTCTTTTATCTCGTTTGTTGCTTTCTCAATTTAAATAAAGGTAACTTTTAAATTTTAACTAGTTTTGTAGCCCGTGAAAATCACGGGATTATTAATAATTTACTGTGTTTAAGTGTTTAATTTGTGAATAACTTATACGGAGTATTCACTCTCTCTCAATCATTTGTTTAAAACGAACATGACCGAGGAAGCGGTATTTTAAAATAAATGTTTTAATACAATTCAATTTTTGATTCAGGAGGACAGACAAACCAAAATGTGAATAAATTGGTTGTTTTGAAACGACCATCTAAAAATTGCATTGAAATTTATTTTCTACTCCATTAAAGAAGTCACCCTTCCATATATGAACAAATTGCATTGAAATTTATTTTCTACTCCATATGCAGTTAAAAACCTCTTAATTTCGACATATATATGAAATTTTTTATTACTAATTCTCTCAAAATTTTATGAATCAAAGGAAAATAAAAAATATGGTACATAAATAAAGAGTATACTGCATATAATAATGATGAAAGGAAAGTTAAAAGGTCATTTCATTAATAAAGAAAATAATGGATAAATAAATAAGGTAACCTACGAGAGGAGATCAATTACAATTTCTTTTTGTTTATACCTTCTATTTTTTTAAAATTTTTTTAACTTATACTGTATTTTTTAATTTTCTTAAATTGGTAATCCATCTCACTTGTTTTACCTTGTCAAATAAAAGTTATCACGCCACAATTAAACTTGTCGTGTCACATTTTTTAGGTTAGACTTTTAATACAATTTTATAGCAAAACAAAATAGTGATTTGTTTTTTTATTTGGGGATTAACTTATTTTAACAATAAACACATAAATTTTAAATTTAGCATATACATTTTGATTTATTAATTGTTGTTAAATTTATTAAAAATTAAGAGTCTAAACTTTATTCGTTATTATGCTATTTAAAAACTTGGTATGCATTAAATGCTTGTAAATTCATTAGCTTTTTTTATTCTTTATTTTTTAAATAATGATGTTATGATATTTAAAAACATGATATGCATTTAATGCTTGTAAATTCATTAGTTTTTTTTTAATTTTATTTTTTTTAAATAATGATGATGACGTGGCTTGCTAGAATTCCTCAAAAGTGAAATGGTGAAATGTGGTGCTTTCTTTAGCCTTTTTATATTATATATAGATACCTTATCTTTAGGGGTTTTTTTATCCATCTTTTTATCCTTCGATTAGTTGGATCGGACTATTTGTTTATGTTTTTTATTTGTTAAAAACTAAGAAAACTTTGTAATTAAATTGTTGCTTAGATTTTGTAATTTCATGTGAGGTTTTGTAAACAATTTGTTGAATGTCTTTTTATGTGTCGAAGTCTTTAATAACATGGGATTATAGTGGATGTGTATAGTTGAATGTAAAAATTGAGTGGACAAATGAAGTCTTATATATGGCGGCAACCACAAAGAATTATCAAAAGAGCAAATGCAGTATTTAACCTAGACCCGCGGGTAAACCCGACTCAGACTCGGACCCGCTAGGTAAGGGTATGGGTCTAACAATTTTAGACCCTATAGGGTCCGGGTCGGGCATGGGTCTAAGGTTGGGGTCCGGTTCCGGATCCTACTGGACCCGACCGATACCCAACCCGTTGCCATCCCTAGTTGCTTTAGTTACCTATGCTGAAATCTTATCTATATTAATATCGAATCATTTCTTGCATTTTCCTTCACCCACGTCACCTTAAGCATGCCATTTTCTTTTCTTTTTTCTTTTTCTTTTAATAAAAAACATGGGACCCACCAAAATACAAATTGATTTAATTCCAATGTAAAAGTAAAAAGTTCACGTTTTCGACAAAAAAAATTTATTGATTAGAAACGAATACGGAATTAATTACAAAAAAAAATTCAGTACAATTTTTTGCAAAAGTATAGAATATATAATACTTTAAAATAATAACTAAAATAAAATACAATGAAATGAAATACATGAACTGATACAATTTACAATTTACAATATTGTTACAAAAAAATACGAAATGTATATGAATATATAATTATATCATTTTTAATTTATGTTCAATCACATATACCGTTTCAAATGTCACGCGTAATATTTATGTTCAACCAAGAAAATTAAAAATTAAAAATTAAAAACTCACCTTAAACAAGGCTTTTTCTTTTTTTTTAGAAAACGTGGGACCCGCCAAAATACAGATTGATTTAATTTCAATGTAAAAGTAAAAAAGTTTACATTTTTGTCACAAAATTATTGATTAGAAATTAATACAGAATTAATTACAACAACAAAAAATTCAATACATATTTTGCATAAGTATATAACTAAAATAAGACGCTTTGTATATATTTATATTGATAGTTTTATCAAAATTTTGTTATAATACCAACTTTAAATGAAAACAGGTATAATTATAACATGTATTAAGACAATTTAAAAATTGTACTGGTTAATATTTAAATTGTCTTATAATTAAACTAATAACAATATTTTTAAGTAACCCGTGCATTTTTTGTTATATTTAGACCGTTTTAGTTAAATTTAACAAGTAACCCGTGCATTTTTGTTATAATATCATGTTAAATTTGTTATAATACTTTGCAACAATAAATAATAAATTACAATAACAACTAAAATAAAATTACAATCAAATACATGAACTGACACAATTTACAATTTACAATATTGTTACAAAAAAGTACAAAATGTATATAAATAACTGATTATCTCATAAATATTCATGTTCAATCAAATATATCGGTCCAAATGTCATGCGCAATATTTATGTTCAAGAAGATATATTGTCCTATATCTAATGCATAATATTTGATATTTATATATCGTACTAATTTATAATAATATTTCTTTAAAAAATAATATCTTCTATATTTTAATAATTCAACATAAGATGAAAATAAAATCTAGAAAACTCGACTAATCATCCATTGTCATCTTCATATATATAAGAATAAACTGGACAATGGAAAAAAACCATGCCAAAATACCTAATACCATACCAGTTAAACTAAAAGTTAAAAACACTAATTTAATTTATTTTATGATAGCAAACGTTTTATGTCAAATGTATTCAATATATTCAATATATTCACATATCTTATCTTTATTAATAAAGAAAAATTTTACATCAACAACAATGATGAAAAAATTAATTAACGAAAAACCGCTTAGGTTTATGTTATGTACATGATTTGTACGTAAGTATTAAAAAATAACGATGGATTGTTGGTAAATCGATAGAAGCAGGACCAACAACAAAGATGAAATAGTTAAATAACGAGAACCACCTTGGTTTATGTTCAGTACGTAAACGATTTCGTTTATGATTTGTACGTAAATATTAAAAATAACGATGGTCGGGACGTAAACATTAATAAATAATGATTTATGAATAATAATCTTATCTGTATAAAACCAATATCATTAAAATACCACAAAATTCTAGCATAAAACTTCATGGATGAAAATTTTAATTACGGTAAAAAGTAACTATTCAAGAGTTTATGCGTAAAGCTTCACATAAATATTATTTGAAAAAAAACGCTCCAAATATTAAATTAAAAATGCCACGATAAAAAAAATGGGATATTGAAATTGCAAAAGAAAAGTATCATAATAGATACTTAACATTCACAAAAACACGAGTAATGACGGGCTTTGGGGACAGTCATATCTTTTTTCTCTGATAAGATAAAAAACTATATTGATCCCTAGAGTAGGACCGGCCTATTTCATTATTTTGAATGAGGTAAGTTGAAACTATCGGCTTTCAAACCATCTCCAAAGAATTCAACATGTTGACAACTCTGATTTATGAGTGAATTGTGACGATGAAAAATGCATATATAATGAAGAAAATTTTGAGATTGTTGTATTAACATTACTTATCATTGTATATTGTAATTCTGTTATGATATTTCAAATTTATATAGATTGATTGCGTTTTGAAATACTTTAAATATAAACTGTATGTTAATATTACAATATTTTTAGTATATCGGTCATATAAAATTATATTACAAATCGAAAATCGGAAATATGACTAATCAATATTCATAAATAACAATACTTGAACCTACAATCCCGTGCAATTTGCACGGGTTTAAAACTAGTTCTTGTAATTTTTGAGTAAGTATGTGTTTTGCTCTTTGATTCCCGAGATTACCCACCCATCTAAATAGTAAAGCAACCCGCGCTTAATCCTTCTGCCTTCTTTGTTACATCTGTTTCGTTCTCTGTTCATCCCTAAGGTGCAACTTGCATCTTGAATTCTGGTCGTCAGGCTTTAGACTCTACCTTCGCTCGGGACACCTTTAGATAAAATGCCACCCTTTCTATAAAGTTGTATCTTTTATTTTACGTGGGTACGCCTTAGAAGGCGGCTACTTGTATAATTCATCCAATAAAGACTCTCACGAAACTCTAACTCTTTACTCTATTTAGTTTATTCAGGCCCCTGATTCAGATGAGACTGATGCCTATCTCTTAGCAGTAGGGGCTCGCCTGCCTAACTTTTGCCTATATTAGAAGATTATATATCTCCGACTCTCTTTGGATTTGACTCCGTTTTATATTCCTACTCTATTGAATCTTTCGTATCCAAGGGTAGCCTACCGAGATACCCACCCTTCTAAATAGTAAAGCAACACATGCATAATCCTTCTGCCTTCTAAAAAGTTGAGGGTTGTTAGTCGCATTTATATTGTGGAACTAGTGATGTCGTGATTGCTGAAGTGCATGCAACGATTAAGATAGATTGTGACCATTGTGTTACCCAATTTTTTTCCAAACCTGGGATAGAGTATTGACCTGCATAGTATAGTGTTACACTTTTACACCAAAATGATTAGTACGGATATATGTTTAAGCCACTAGTAAAATTATACCCTACGGTGTCGGTTCTAATAGCCTATTAGTGTCGGTTTTCTAGCGACGTGATTGCTGGGGTCACATAATGTTTGTGTCGGTTGTAAAACCGCCACCGTAGCTTACCCTACGGTGTCGGTTGTGCGTTAAAACCGTCACCATAGGGTACGCTATGGTGTCGGTTGTGATTCCTAAACCGCCACCATAGGGGTCTAAAACCGCCACAATAGGGTAAGTTATGGTGTCGGTTTTGCGTCTAAAACCGTCACCATAGGGTAAGCTATGGTGTTGGTTTTGCGTCTAAAACTGTCACCATTGGGTAAGCTATGGTGTCAGTTTTGCGTCTAAAACCGTCACCATTGCATAAACTATGGTGTCGGTTTTGCGTCCAAAACCGTCACCATAGGGTAAGCTATGCTGTCGGTTGTGAGACCCAAACCGTCACCATAATGTAAGCTATGGTATCGGTTTTGAGTCTAAAACCGTCATTTTCTTGTATGCTACGATGTCGGTTGTGAGTTAAAAAAACGTCACCTTATGGTATGCTATGGTGTCGGTTCCAATTTAAGAACCGTCGCCATATATACATTTTTTTAAAATAAAAATTAGCTAGCTAATTTTGGCAGCACCTCCCCTAAATCGGTGTTGGCCGAACATAAATATTGATGGAAGAATACCTACAAAGAATTTTAATCAATTACCAACAAAATAATACTGCATACAATAGCTTCGAAATAACCATTCATCTCATATTCTCATCCAACAATACAATAACACTATTATGCTTCCCAACGACGCATAATCCGAGAAAACAAGCAACAAGTATCCTCAACAATAACCACTGTAATAACCCGTATTTGTTTGGACCTACACATAATAATAACAAGCATCATAATGTTTTACCTCGTTAATAAGCCATGAACCTAGTACGTTTATAATTGTTTTTAGACCATGGGGAGTCTCGTTTTGGGGTCTTGTGGTGTCGAATTAGAATGTGGTAATATGCTGTTTAAGGGGGTTCGAACTTGGGATCAATGGGAGTGTTGGAGTGGGCCTCGATTGGTGTGCAAACAAGGAAGCCCACACGCGTGTGTTATCTTTCTCAGCAAGAACAAGTTAAGCAGCCTACTTAAGATAGGTTTCTACTAGTGCAAACCCTACCCTAACCCTAATATTTGTTCACACGCCTCTAGCCGTCACACCAAACAACGAAAAGAAACCTTGCACGGTGGCCTTAGGGTTGTTCACGGTGGTTCGAATTGGGTCGTGAAACTGGGAGTCACACTCACGTTTTTAATTCTCCTGTCAGTCCGCCTATTTGCATACCTTAATCAGTGAGGTATAACATCATGAATCCTTAATGTTTTTATGTAATTCTGTGCTAGTTTATGTAGTAAACGTATACAGAGCGTTGGTTGGTGGTCGTTGGCTTTTAAAGGGTGTCGTGAAGGGTGTTTATATGCGTTACAGGGATGAGTTCATGAATTCTGTTGTTCGTTTCTTAATGATATAATTTCTGGGTGTCCAAACTTATGTATGTATAGGGTCGTGTTTAAAGTACGCTTATGGGTCACGTGTTGGAAGGGCTTTTAGTTTTTCCAGGTTGTCATATAAGGGTGGTTGTGGTGGTCCGTGGTGATTGGTTATGGTGGTTATGGGTAGTCGATAAGGGGGTGCCGGGAGGCTGCTGTTGTGTTTTTGTTTTTCCTTTTTATGGTCAGAATGTAGGGGTGACATTGGGAGTGGTAACACCGTTGACTCGGGTGAGGTCGACACGGTGTTACCACTGAGTCGTGTGGGTCTGGTGTCTCAGGGGGGTTATGGTGGTGGTAACTGGTTGTCGTGGTGGCTGGGCAAGTGTCGAGGGTTTGGTGTTTGGGCCTGGTCAGAGAGTCACCGTGGGGAACCAGGCCTGGTGTTGGCGCTGGTTCGACCCGACAGTGGTAGTCGAAGGGGAGGACGGTGGCTGTGGGGGTAGGTTGGAGTGCTGGGCTTGCGTGGTGATGGTTGTCGGGGGGAGTGATGGTGTGTCGCGGTGGTTTCAGGGCAGTTTGATGGAGGGTGTCGGGCTGTTTGTATGTCGGGTTAAGTGGTTGTTGTTTTTACTTCTTTTATTTTTTATTATTATTATTATTATTATTATTATTATTTTTATTATTAATGTTATTATCATTAATATTATTATTCTCATTTTATTTTGCCATTAATTGATGATCTTTGCCTTTAAGAATAAATATTTTATCATGGGAAAGTTTTGACTTGGTTTAGTAAGTATTTTGAAATTTAAATTCATTTCTATCAAAGGCATCTATTATTTTTGGAAGGTTGCTATTTTGGGTAACCTCGTTTGTTAGGAAGTTTTCTATTTATAGGGGGTTTCTATAAATAGAATGTGTATACGTATTTCGAGTATTAGGGTGTTTATTAATTATATAATATTTGTTTAGGAAGCGGGTTTCGCGTGGAACACTTCTAAACAAGCTTTGGTTTATCTGCGTTTCCTGCAAATTCAGGTAGGGGAAAGTATTAGTTATAATAATGTGTTATCTATTCTCCGTTGGCATTAAGCATGTTTGCTACCTAATATCATGTGATCATTGTATTGAGTTGTTATCTTAACCTGTGTTATCATACAATGTGAATATATATATATTGGGCCTTGTGTTATGGAGTTGGATCGGTGCGGAGTATATATATGGAGTTGGATCGGTGCGGAGTATATATGGCGTTGGATCGGTGCGGAGTATATATATGGTGTTGGATCAGTGCGGAGTTTATTGGCGTTGGATCGGTGCGGAGTTTATTAATTATATTTGTTATGTTATTCTTTACCTACTCAACCTTGTGGTTGACCCTGTGTATTCGTGATCACCTGTGATGAACCAATTATTGGGGAGCAGAATGACAGGTGCTGAGACTAAGGGGGAGCTATGGGAGAAAGAGCTTGGATCCGGACCAGTTTAGATGTCTAGATCGCCTTAGTCAGTTTAATTGAGTTGTACTTTATTTATGTTGTTAAGACCTTTTGGATACTGATGTAAGAACATGTCTTGAGTTTAATTCTAATTAAAGTACTGTTTTTCTTTCCTTTGTATCTACTGCCTCGTGAAACCGAGATGGTAACACCCTTACTTATCTGAGGAGTCCTAGTACAGGCCCTTAAATAAATGGGGGTGTTACAAAGTGGTATCAGAGCGAACGATCCTCAGGCCTAACCTAATGAACCCAATGAATGTAGGAGAGTCTAAATAAAATGAACCCCCGGGATAGGACTGTTAGGAGCACACTAAAGGGGAAGTATGAGTCTGGGGCCCCCTCACACCGAACCATAGGCCCTATGAGTTTTACCCGGGAACCCAGAGTGCATATATGAGAGAAAAGGGTAGAATAGGAGGTGGTGAAAGTGATAGCATACTGTGATAAGTGTGTTATGAGAATTCTGAGTATAAGAGACCTATGGAAAAGCCGGAAGGGGCATGAGCATGAATGAATCCTTATTTGTTTGAATAAAAGGTGTATATTGTTGTGGTCTGATAAGTGATTTGAAACATGCTAGTAATTCTTCTTTCATCATGTCTACTGATATGCGGTTATGTGATCCCTGAGCCATGTTATGGAATAGAACTACTCTATATAATAAGCGTTGATAGATTTTGATGCTTAGGGAACATAGCCCTAAACCAAATGGGTACCCACGTATGTCGGGACTCATTTCTTTTCTTGTTTTATAGTATGCCTCCACGAAGAGATAATGCCATTAACATCACCCAAGAAGAGGTGGACCGTTTGATAGTTGAAAATGCGGCCCTAAAGGCCAAACGAATGGACTCCGCGAAAATGAGCACAATCATCGCAAGACATCACCCTACCCAATTCACGGGGGAGGGGGAACCTCATCTGTTAGGGGCTTGGTGCCGGGAATTCGGTAACCTGTTCGAGTTGGTGGACTGCCCTGAAGAATTGATGGTAGACCAGGCTGCCCACTTTCTGAGGGGTATGGTTGGAGACTGGTGGACCGCGAATAAGGGATAGCTTCGGGAAGCAGCTATAGAGGGTGGATCCGCGTTTGTTCCGTGGGATGCATTCAAGGGGGTTCTGAACGAGGCGTTTCTACCAGAATTCCAAAAGAGCAAGCTGAGGGAGGAGTTCGACTCATTCCAGATGTCGGAGGACATGACCGTAGAGGCTTACTACAGGAAGTTCATCCAGTTGGTGCACTACGTGGGAGACATGGGTTTCGACGATGCTATGCTAGCCATGAAATTTGAGAGGGGATTATCAATCGCCATCAAAAAGAGACTGATTGCAGCTCCGTCCACCACAATCCGTGACATCTATTTACGGGCTGGGGCGGCGGAGAGGCTTTCGGATATGATCAAAAAGGACAAATAGTCCAAGACAGAAAAGAGGAAAGCTGAAACAGTAGCTGAGGGTTCAGGATCGAAAAAGCAAAGTAATAACAAGTACAGTGGGTATTTTGGGAGTAGTGCCTCTGGTGGTGCGAGGAATCAGAGTGGGAGCAATCACATGAGTGGGATTTCTGGCAGTGGTTCGGCAGGCATAGTGTGTTTTGGCTGCGGGAAGAGGGGACATAAGCAGGCGGTGTGTCGTTCTTCTGGAGGAAATCAGTCCGGGGGTTATCGCACACCTACATCCGGATACCAGGGATCCCGCACCCAGTCCTACGGTAGTAGTGGCTATCGCACACCCACGACAAACTATGGTGGGGGTGCGAAATCTGGAGGGAGCAGCAATTATCAGAGGAACTATAATAATTACCAGAGCCGCCCGTACCAGAATCAATTCAATGGAGGTGGAAGCAACCAAAAGACAGGAGCGGGAGGAAATCAGCAGGCTGGAACATCTTCTGCCAGCCAGAGTGGAGTCAAGTCCAGTGGCAAGCTCTTTGCCATGGGAAAGCAAGCAGCTCAGGAGGATGCGCATGTAGTAACCGGTACTTTTCTTGTGAACTCTAATCCTACTTTCGTACTTTTCGATTCCGGTGCCACCCATTCGTTTGTGTCTAGAGATCATGTTAAGGCTTTGGGACTTGAGAGATTTGACTAGATCGCGGATCCAGTGACCATACCATCAGGCGAGTCGATAGTCTGTAATAGAGTATATGGTAGTGTACCCATCAAAATCGGGGAAGCAATTTTCTATTGTGACCTCATAGAGTTTCCTCTGGGGGGCTTTGAGGTGATCCTGAGGATGGACTGGCTAGGGAAGTATCGAGCTTTCATCGACTGTCATCAAAAGAAGATTTCCTTGAAGGGACCTAAGGGAGTGAGGGTGTCTTACAAGGGATACCGTGTGAAACCAAAAATCAAATTCATTTCTGTCAATACCCTTAAGTCTGGCTTGAGGAAAGGAGAGAGCCTAATCTTATGCCAAATGTGGGATTGTGAGGCTGAGACCCCCAAGACTAGTGAGATACCTGTGGTACGGGAGTTTGAGGGAGTTTTTCGTGACGACGTTCCGGGGTTGCCGCCGAGGAGGGAAGTGGAGTTTTCCATTGACCTAAAACCAGGAGCGGGACCGATCTCTAAATCACCATACCATATGGGGCCGAGAGAGATAGAGGAGTTGAAGAAGCAATTGGATGAACTAGCTGAGAAAGGGTTCATCCGACCCAGTGTGTCGCCCTGGGGAGCACCTGTCTTATTTGTGAAGAAGAAGGATGGGAGTTTGAGGTTGTGTGTTCACTACCGAGAGCTGAACAATGTAACCATCAAGAATCGTTATCCTTTGCCGAGAATTGACGACTTGTTCGATCAGTTAAGTGGAGCTGGGGTTTTCTCCAAGATTGATTTGAGATCCGGGTATCATCAGTTGAGGATAAAAGATGAAGATATTCCAAAGACCGCTTTCCGAACGAGGTATGGCCACTATGAATTTGTGGTCATGCCCTTTGGATTGACTAATGCTCCAGCTGTGTTCATGGACTTGATGAATCGAGTCTTCAGCCCGTACCTGGACAAGTTTGTGGTGGTATTTATCGATGATATCCTGGTATATTCCAAGAATGCAGAAGAGCACGAAGAGCATTTGAGGAAAGTACTTCAGACCTTGGAGGAGCATAAGCTCAATGCTAAGTTGAGCAAGTGTGAGTTCTGGTTGGAGAAAGTGACATTTCTGGGGCATGTAATTTCAAAAGAGGGGGTGGCTGTTGACCCTAGTAAGATCGAGGCAGTGACTAAGTGGCAGAGTCCGAAGAATGTGAGTGAGATTCGAAGCTTTCTGGGTTTAGCTGGTTATTACCGGAGATTTGTCAAAGATTTTTCAAAGATAGCGAAGCCGTTGACGTCGTTGATGAGGAAAGAGAACCGTTATATCTGGGATGAGAGTTGTGAGAAGGCATTCCTAACCCTTAAGGAACGCCTGACAACAGCCCCTATCCTGGCCTTGCCAGTTGGGAGTGATAATTTTGAAGTATACACTGACGCTTCAAAGCATGGGTTGGGTTGTGTGCTAATGCAGAATGGTAGAGTGATCGCGTATGCTTCTCGCCAGTTGAAGACCTACGAAGAGAATTATCCGACTCATGATTTGGAGTTGGGCGCTGTGGTCTTTGCACTGAAATTGTGGCGTCATTACCTTTATGGAGCCACTTTTAAGGTGTTTTCTGATCATAAGAGCCTGAAATATATCTACACCCAGAAAGAGTTGAACATGAGGCAGAGGAGGTGGATAGAGTTGATCGGAGATTATGATATGCAGATTGTCTACCACGAAGGCAAGGCAAATGTGGTAGCTGACGCTCTAAGTAGGAAGTCAATACATGCTTTGGATTGTGCCAGATCAAGAGGGAGGTTGTATGGTGAACTAAGGGAGATGGTAATATTCTTGATCCGGAAAGGGGACACTCTTGGTGACTTGACAGTGGAGCCTGAGTTGTATGGGGAGATTCGGGAGTTACAGCAGAACGATGAGAGAATCCAGAAGTGGCGTTTGATGGTGGAGAATGGAAATGGTGATGAGACATCCAAGTTAAGTATTCATACCGATGGTAGTTTGAGGTTCAGTGGGCGATGGTGTGTACCGAGTGTTGAGGAGCTAAAGAAGAAGATCCTGACTGAAGCTCATGCTACTCCTTATTCTGTTCACCCAGGGGGTGATACGTTGTATAAGGATCTTAAGAAGACGTTTTGGTGGCCTAATATGAAGAAGGAAGTCGCAGAGTTTGTGTCGAGGTGTTTGACTTGTCAGCGAGTGAAAGGGGAGCATAAGAGACCTCAAGGGAAAGTTCAACCGTTGGATGTGCCAGAGTGGAAGTGGGAGAATATTTTGATAGACTTTATCGTGGGGTTGCCTCGGACTCAGAGGGGCAACAACATGATTTGGGTGATCGTGGATCGTTTAACTAAGTCAGCTCACTTTATTCCCATGAAAGATACCTGGAGTAAAGCTGAATTGGCTAAGTCATATGTTCAGAATGTGGTCAAACTGCATGGCGTACCCAAGGACATCGTTTCAGATCGGGACTCGAGGTTTATATCCAGGTTTTGGCAGGAGTTACAGGCTGCTTTGGGTACCCAATTGAAGATGAGTACAGCTTTTCATCCGGCTACTGATGGTCAGACTGAGCGGACGATTCAGACTCTTGAGGATATGTTGAGAGCTTGTGTACTTGAGTTCGGAGGATCTTGGGAGGATCGACTGGGGTTGATCGAGTTTTCTTATAATAATAGCTACCATGCAAGCATAGGCATGGCCCCTTTCGAGGCTTTATACGGGAGGAAGTGTCGGAGTCCTGTGTGTTGGGACGATCGGGCCGACGTCGTGACTTTAGGGCCAGATATGATCCAGGAGATGGTGGAGCAGGTTCAGGGGATTCGGCAGAAAATGAGGGCCGCCCAGGATCGACAGAAGAGCTATGCAGATTTAAAGAGGAGCGATATTTCCTTTGAGATCGGAGAGAAAGTGCTACTGAAAGTCTCTCCGATGAAGGGTGTGATGAGATTCGGCAAGCGTGGCAAACTGAGTCAGAAATTTATTGGGCCATTTGAGATCTTGGACAGAGTTGGAGAGGTGGCATATCGATTAGCTTTGCCTCCAACCCTATCCAAGGTCCATAATGTGTTCCATGTGTCTCAGTTGAGGAAATATGTGAGTGATCCATCACATGTGCTTCCGCATGAGGTGATCGAGATAGATGAACAGTTGGCATATGTTGAGATTCCAAAAGAAATTCTAGACAGAAAGGTGCGGAAAACTCGCAGCGGGGAGACGATCTTGGTGAAGGTCCTGTGGACCAATCATAATTAGGAGGAGGCTACGTGGGAGCCTGAAGCATCCATGAGGGAGCGTTACCCGCATTTGTTTCGATTGAGGTAAGTTACGCGGACGTAACTTTTCTTTAAGGGGGGTGGAATGTAACATTCTGTGGTATAAGTCAACTTATCGTTTCGTGTTTCTCACCTAAGTGAGGATGAACTTCGGGACGAAGTTCAATTTAAGGGGGGAAGAATGTAATAACCCGTATTTGTTTGGACCTACACATAATAATAACAAGCATCATAATGTTTTACCTCGTTAATAAGCCATGAACCTAGTACGTTTATAATTGTTTTTAGACCATGGGGAGTCTCGTTTTGGGGTCTTGTGGTGTCGAATTAGAATGTGGTAATATGCTGTTTAAGGGGGTTCGAACTTGGGATCAATGGGAGTGTTGGAGTGGGCCTCGATTGGTGTGCAAACAAGGAAGCCCACACGCGTGTGTTATCTTTCTCAGCAAGAACAAGTTAAGCAGCCTACTTAAGATAGGTTTCTACTAGTGCAAACCCTACCCTAACCCTAATCTTTGTTCACACGCCTCTAGCCGTCACACCAAACAACGAAAAGAAACCTTGCACGGTGGCCTTAGGGTTGTTCACGGTGGTTCGAATTGGGTCGTGAAACTGGGAGTCACACTCACGTTTTTAATTCTCCTGTCAGTCCGCCTATTTGCATACCTTAATCAGTGAGGTATAACATCATGAATCCTTAATGTTTTTATGTAATTCTGTGCTAGTTTATGTAGTAAACGTATACAGAGCGTTGGTTGGTGGTCGTTGGCTTTTAAAGGGTGTCGTGAAGGGTGTTTATATGCGTTACAGGGATGAGTTCATGAATTCTGTTGTTCGTTTCTTAATGATATAATTTCTGGGTGTCCAAACTTATGTATGTATAGGGTCGTGTTTAAAGTACGCTTATGGGTCTCGTGTTGGAAGGGCTTTTAGTTTTTCCAGGTTGTCATATAAGGGTGGTTGTGGTGGTCCGTGGTGATTGGTTATGGTGGTTATGGGTAGTCGATAACGGGGTGCCGGGAGGCTGCTGTTGTGTTTTTGTTTTTCCTTTTTATGGTCAGAATGTAGGGGTGACATTGGGAGTGGTAACACCGTTGACTCGGGTGAGGTCGACACGGTGTTACCACTGAGTCGTGTGGGTCTGGTGTCTCAGGGGGGTTATGGTGGTGGTAACTGGTTGTCGTGGTGGCTGGGCAAGTGTCGAGGGTTTGGTGTTTGGGCCTGGTCAGAGAGTCACCGTGGGGAACCAGGCCTGGTGTTGGCGCTGGTTCGACCCGACAGTGGTAGTCGAAGGGGAGGACGGTGGCTGTGGGGGTAGGTTGGAGTGCTGGGCTTGCGTGGTGATGGTTGTCGGGGGGAGTGATGGTGTGTCGCGGTGGTTTCAGGGCAGTTTGATGGAGGGTGTCGGGCTGTTTGTATGTCGGGTTAAGTGGTTGTTGTTTTTACTTCTTTTATTTTTTATTATTATTATTATTATTATTATTATTTTTATTATTAACGTTATTATCATTAATTAATTCTCATTTTATTTTGCCATTAATTGATGATCTTTGCCTTTAAGAATAAATATTTTATCATGGGAAAGTTTTGACTTGGTTTAGTAAGTATTTTGAAATTTAAATTCATTCCTATCCAAGGCATCTATTATTTTTGGAAGGTTTCTATTTTGGGTAACCTCGTTTGTTAGGAAGTTTTCTATTTATAAGGGGTTTCTATAAATAGAATGTGTATACGTATTTCGAGTATTAGGGTGTTTATTAATTATATAATATTTGTTTAGGAAGCGGGTTTCGCGTGGAACACTTCTAAACAAGCTTTGGTTTATCTGCGTTTCCTGCAAATTCAGGTAGGGGAAAGTATTAGTTATAATAATGTGTTATCTATTCTCCGTTGGCATTAAGCATGTTTGCTACCTAATATCATGTGATCATTGTATTGAGTTGTTATCTTAACCTGTGTTATCATACAATGTGAATATATATATTGGGCCTTGTGTTATGGAGTTGGATCGGTGCGGAGTATATATATGGAGTTGGATCGGTGCGGAGTATATATGGCGTTGGATCGGTGCGGAGTATATATATGGTGTTGGATCGGTGCGGAGTTTATTGGCGTTGGATCGGTGCGGAGTTTATTAATTATATTTGTTATGTTATTCTTTACCTACTCAACCTTGTGGTTGACCCTGTGTATTCGTGATCACCTGTGATGAACCAATTATTGGGGAGCAGAATGACAGGTGCTGAGACTAAGGGGGAGCTATGGGAGAAAGAGCTTGGATCCGGACCAGTTTAGATGTCTAGATCGCCTTAGTCAGTTTAATTGAGTTGTACTTTATTTACGTTGTTAAGACCTTTTGGATACTGATGTAAGAACATGTCTTGAGTTTAATTCTAATTAAAGTACTGTTTTTCTTTCCTTTGTATCTACTGCCTCGGGAAACCGAGATGGTAACACCCTTACTTATCTGAGGAGTCCTAGTACAGGCCCTTAAATAAATGGGGGTGTTACAAAGTGGTATCAGAGCGAACGATCCTCAGGCCTAACCTAATGAACCCAATGAATGTAGGAGAGTCTAAATAAAATGAACCCCCGGGATAGGACTGTTAGGAGCACACTAAAGGGGAAGTATGAGTCTGGGGCCCCCTCACACCGAACCATAGGCCCTATGAGTTTTACCCGGGAACCCAGAGTGCATATATGAGAGAAAAGGGTAGAATAGGAGGTGGTGAAAGTGATAGCATACTGTGATAAGTGTGTTATGAGAATTCTGAGTATAAGAGACTTATGGAAAAGCCGGAAGGGGCATGAGCATGAATGAATCCTTATTTGTTTGAATAAAAGATGTATATTGTTGTGGTCTGATAAGTGATTTGAAACATGCTAGTAATTCTTCTTTCATCATGTCTACTGATATGCGGTTATGTGATCCCTGAGCCATGTTATGGAATAGAACTACTCTATATAATAAGCTTTGATAGATTTTGATGCTTAGGGAACATAGCCCTAAACCAAATGGGTACCCACGTATGTCGGGACTCATTTCTTTTCTTGTTTTATAGTATGCCTCCACGAAGAGATAATGCCATTAACATCACCCAAGAAGAGGTGGACCGTTTGATAGCTGAAAATGCGGCCCTAAAGGCCAAACGAATGGACTCCGCGAAAATGAGCACAATCATCGCAAGACATCACCCTACCCAATTCACGGGGGAGGGGGAACCTCATCTGTTAGGGGCTTGGTGCCGGGAATTCGGTAACCTGTTCGAGTTGGTGGACTGCCCTGAAGAATTAATGGTAGACCAGGCTGCCCACTATCTGAGGGGTATGGCTGGAGACTGGTGGACCGCGAATAAGGGAGAGCTTCGGGAAGCAGCTATAGAGGGTGGATCCGCGTTTGTTCCGTGGGATGCATTCAAGGGGGTTCTGAACGAGGCGTTTCTACCAGAATTCCAAAAGAGCAAGCTGAGGGAGGAGTTCGACTCATTCCAGATGTCGGAGGACATGACCGTAGAGGCTTACTACAGGAAGTTCATCCACTTGGTGCACTACGTGGGAGACATGGGTTTCGACGATGCTATGCTAGCCATGAAATTTGAGAGGGGATTATCAATCGCCATCAAAAAGAGACTGATTGCAGCTCCGCCCACCACAATCCGTGACATCTATTTACGGGCTGGGGCGGCGGAGAGGCTTTCGGATATGATCAAAAAGGACAAACAGTCCAAGACAGAAAAGAGGAAAGCTGAAACAGTAGCTGAGGGTTCAGGATCGAAAAAGCAAAGTAATAACAAGTACAGTGGGTATTTCGGGAGTAGTGCCTCTGGTGGTGCGAGGAATCAGAGTGGGAGCAATCACATGAGTGGGATTTCTGGCAGTGGTTCGGCAGGCATAGTGTGTTTTGGCTGCGGGAAGAGGGGACATAAGCAGGCGGTGTGTCGTTCTTCTGGAGGAAATCAGTCCGGGGGTTACCGCACACCTACATCCGGATACCAGGGATCCCGCACCCAGTCCTACGGTAGTAGTGGCTATCGCACACCCACGACAAACTATGGTGGGGGTGCGAAATCTGGAGGGAGCAGCAATTATCAGAGGAACTATAATAATTACCAGAGCCGCCCGTACCAGAATCAATTCAATGGAGGTGGAAGCAACCAAAAGACAGGAGCGGGAGGAAATCAGCAGGCTGGAACATCTTCTGCCAGCCAGAGTGGAGTCAAGTCCAGTGGCAAGCTCTTTGCCATGGGAAAGCAAGCAGCTCAGGAGGATGCGCATGTAGTAACCGGTACTTTTCTTGTGAACTCTAATCCTACTTTCGTACTTTTCGATTCCGGTGCCACCCATTCGTTTGTGTCTAGAGATCATGTTAAGGCTTTGGGACTTGAGAGATTTGACTGGATCGCGGATCCAGTGACCATACCATCAGGCGAGTCGATAGTCTGTAATAGAGTATATGGTAGTGTACCCATCAAAATCGGGGAAGCAATTTTCTATTGTGACCTCATAGAGTTTCCTCTGGGGGGCTTTGAGGTGATCCTGGGGATGGACTGGCTAGGGAAGTATCGAGCTTTCATCGACTGTCATCAAAAGAAGATTTCCTTGAAGGGACCTAAGGGAGTGAGGGTGTCTTACAAGGGATACCGTGTGAAACCAAAAATCAAATTCATTTCTGTCAATACCCTTAAGTCTGGCTTGAGGAAAGGAGAGAGCCTAATCTTATGCCAAATGTGGGATTGTGAGGCTGAGACCCCCAAGACTAGTGAGATACCTGTGGTACGGGAGTTTGAGGGAGTTTTTCGTGACGACGTTCCGGGGTTGCCGCCGAGGAGGGAAGTGGAGTTTTCCATTGACCTAAAACCAGGAGCGGGACCGATCTCTAAATCACCGTACCGTATGGGGCCGAGAGAGATGGAGGAGTTGAAGAAGCAATTGGATGAACTAGCTGAGAAAGGGTTCATCCGACCCAGTGTGTCGCCCTGGGGAGCACCTGTCTTATTTGTGAAGAAGAAGGATGGGAGTTTGAGGTTGTTTGTTGACTACCGAGAGCTGAACAATGTAACCATCATGAATCGTTATCCTTTGCCGAGAATTGACGACTTGTTCGATCAGTTAAGTGGAGCTGGGGTTTTCTCCAAGATTGATTTGAGATCCGGGTATCATCAGTTGAGGATAAGAGATGAAGATATTCCAAAGACCGCTTTCCGAACGAGGTATGGCCACTATGAATTTGTGGTCATGCCCTTTGGATTGACTAATGCTTCAGCTGTGTTCATGGACTTGATGAATCGAGTCTTCAGCCCGTACCTGGACAAGTTTGTGGTGGTATTTATCGATGATATCCTGGTATATTCCAAGAATGCAGAAGAGCACGAAGAGCATTTGAGGAAAGTACTTCAGACCTTGGAGGAGCATAAGCTCAATGCTAAGTTGAGCAAGTGTGAGTTCTGGTTGGAGAAAGTGACATTTCTGGGGCATGTAATTTCAAAAGAGGGGGTGGCTGTTGACCCTAGTAAGATCGAGGCAGTGACTAAGTGGCAGAGTCCGAAGAATGTGAGTGAGATTCGAAGCTTTCTGGGTTTAGCTGGTTATTACCGGAGATTTGTCAAAGATTTTTCAAAGATAGCGAAGCCGTTGACGTCGTTGATGAGGAAAGAGAACCGTTATATCTGGGATGAGAGTTGTGAGAAGGCATTCCTAACCCTTAAGGAACGCCTGACAACAGCCCCTATCCTGGCCTTGCCAGTTGGGAGTGATAATTTTGAAGTATACACTGACGCTTCAAAGCATGGGTTGGGTTGTGTGCTAATGCAGAATGGTAGAGTGATCGCGTATGCTTCTCGCCAGTTGAAGACCTACGAAGAGAATTATCCGACTCATGATTTGGAGTTGGGCGCTGTGGTCTTTGCACTGAAATTGTGGCGTCATTACCTTTATGGAGCCACTTTTAAGGTGTTTTCTGATCATAAGAGCCTGAAATATATCTACACCCAGAAAGAGTTGAACATGAGGCAGAGGAGGTGGATAGAGTTGATCGGAGATTATGATATGCAGATTGTCTACCACGAAGGCAAGGCAAATGTGGTAGCTGACGCTCTAAGTAGGAAGTCAATACATGCTTTGGATTGTGCCAGATCGAGAGGGAGGTTGTATGGTGAACTAAGGGAGATGGGAATATTCTTGATCCGGAAAGGGGACACTCTTGGTAACTTGACAGTGGAGCCTGAGTTGTATGGGGAGATTCGGGAGTTACAGCAGAACGATGAGAGAATCCAGAAGTGGCGTTTGATGGTGGAGAATGGAAATGGTGATGAGACATCCAAGTTCAGTATTCATACCGATGGTAGTTTGAGGTTCAGTGAGCGATGGTGTGTACCGAGTGTTGAGGAGCTAAAGAAGAAGATCCTGACTGAAGCTCATGCTACTCCTTATTCTGTTCACCCAGGGGGTAATAAGTTGTATAAGGATCTTAAGAAGACGTTTTGGTGGCCTAATATGAAGAAGGAAGTCGCAGAGTTTGTGTCGAGGTGTTTGACTTGTCAGCGAGTGAAAGGGGAGCATAAGAGACCTCAAGGGAAAGTTCAACCGTTGGATGTGCCAAAGTGGAAGTGGCCGGGAGAATATTTCGATGGACTTTATCGTGGGGTTGCCTCGGACTCAGAGGGGCAACAACATGATTTGGGTGATCGTGTATCGTTTAACTAAGTCAGCTCACTTTATTCCCATGAAAGATACCTGGAGTAAAGCTGAATTGGCTAAGTCATATGTTCAGAATGTGGTCAAACTGCATGGCGTACCCAAGGACATCGTTTCAGATCGGGACTCGAGGTTTATATCCAGGTTTTGGCAGGAGTTACAGGCTGCTTTGGGTACCCAATTGAAGATGAGTACAGCTTTTCATCCGGCTACTGATGGTCAGACTGAGCGGACGATTCAGACTCTTGAGGATATGTTGAGAGCTTGTGTACTTGAGTTCGGAGGATCTTGGGAGGATCGACTGGGGTTGATCGAGTTTTCTTATAATAATAGCTACCATGCAAGCATAGGCATGGCCCCTTTCGAGGCTTTATACGGGAGGAAGTGTCGGAGTCCTGTGTGTTGGGACGATCGGGCCGACGTCGTGACTTTAGGGCCAGATATGATCCAGGAGATGGTGGAGCAGGTTCAGGGGATTCGGCAGAAAATGAGGGCCGCCCAGGATCGACAGAAGAGCTATGCAGATTTAAAGAGGAGCGATATTTCCTTTGAGATCGGAGAGAAAGTGCTACTGAAAGTCTCTCCGATGAAGGGTGTGATGAGATTCGGCAAGCGTGGCAAACTGAGTCAGAAATTTATTGGGCCATTTGAGATCTTGGACAGAGTTGGAGAGGTGGCATATCGATTAGCTTTGCCTCCAACCCTATCCAAGGTCCATAATGTGTTCCATGTGTCTCAGTTGAGGAAATATGTGAGTGATCCATCACATGTGCTTCCGCATGAGGTGATCGAGATAGATGAACAGTTGGCATATGTTGAGATTCCAAAAGAAATTCTAGACAGAAAGGTGCGGAAAACTCGCAGCGGGGAGACGATCTTGGTGAAGGTCCTGTGGACCAATCATAATCAGGAGGAGGCTACTGTTGGAGGAAGTGTCCTCGACAATAGTGTGTTGACGTATTTAAAACTCATTTGAATGAAACACAACTGGGAGTGTTACTCTTTTAAAGTCAACTGATCAACATTTATCGATAATGATTGGCTGTCTAGAGTTTGACATTATCGTCATATGATGGTGGTGATTAGTTGATCCCTTAAGGTCATATCTTTAGGGAATTCCGTCTCAATGGAATAATTAATTAAAATTGTATTGGATACAAGTTAATTAATAACTAGAAATTGAAATGATTTTCATTACAAATATTGTTATAAAGGGGTTATAATAAAAGGTAATAAAATAGTTTTATTACATGATTTTATTTATTCGTTTTAGGAAACGATTAAGTTGAGAATAAACACGGTTGATCATAAAATTACAAAGAGTTGTAATTAAAATTATGATATTACATTTTTATGAAGTAGTAATTTCGAATTACTGATGGTGTTATTTAAATGTTATAAAATTGTGAATTATGAATTTTAAAAGGGTAAAATTGCATAATTAACAAATTAGGTCATGTGTTATGAGACATATGTGATATGTTACAAATTAACACAATTGACAAAAATAAAATGGGTCCTTTATAACCCACATTTCAGCCGTGACATTAGACACACAATATGATTGTGTGTATTATACACTAAACCTATGTTTAGGTGTGTAAGAATGTGTAAGATAATGTAAGGCATATTGTGTGCTTTGTGTAAGTAATAGAAGGCCATGCATTGGCTTAGGGTTGCTTGAGATGGCCGGCCATCTTGCTCCAACAAGCAAGGTTATCTTGCTTCCTATTTATACACAACACTCTTCATGCATAAGTAGTGGATGTTTTAACTTAGTCCTTACTCTTACAACATCCAATTCTCAATATGGATACTAGAGATTAATAACTCTAGTATTAAAATCATTTCATACTAATAATATTAAGAGTAATATTATTGTTATTATTTCTAGTATACTTATACTAATTTTCTAGTAACAAAATTAGTATTAGTTTGAGACCGGGTCCTTGATACGCATCTTTTGGAGACGATTTTTCTTAGATCGTTTAAGGGTATTTCGGTGGTTTGAAGACTCATATAATAGGTGATTATTGAGTATAAACCTTCTAAAACCAATGTAAGGACTATCTCATTTTATGATATCATCTTGCATGCATAAGATCTATTTAAGTTTTTATGACTAAACTTAAAGAAGTAAAACTCACATTAGATATGAGTATAAAATGTGGAACTTAGTTTCCAACAATTGGTATCAGAGCATTACGGTTGTTGCATGCATGATCGGATTCATGTTTTATGTTAAAATCGGTTTAACATATATTTCGAAAATTTCGAAATAATTGTGATTTATTATGATAAATCACAAAATAATTTTGCATGTTAAAGTTTCTGTTTCTAAAATGGTTTTAGGACATAAAAATAATTTTATGGATTTTTATTGTTCATTTTTATATTTATTTGTATATTTTGTAGTCTAAATCGGTTTTAAACAACAATTAATGGGAAAAATAGCTAAAAATAGTTTCTGGCCGAGATTTTTTGATATGTTCTCACATGCATATTTAATATATTGTATATGATTTTTCGTAAGAAATGGAGTTAATATGCATGGATTATGAATTTTATGAGATAAATAGTCATAATATGAGTAAAAATGGGTATATATGGTTATATTTCGAATTTGACCTTAAAAATTTTATGAGAAGTCACATGCAATATATAAAGTTCCTGTATGAATTTTCGAAATTATTGGAATTATTTTGCATGATTAATGATTTTTATAGTAAAAGTCGGATTAATAATGACTTAAATTCGACTTTAATAGTTATAGTTGGAATTTTGCCATAAAAACTTTACACAATGTCACATGCAATATTTACAGTTTGTATGTAAGTTTTGGGAATTTATTCTCAAGTGATGCATGATTTATGATTTTAATGGTTAAAATCGGATAAATAGTGACTTATTGTGTTAAAAATAGTTAATCTTAATATTATGGCATGAAATTTTACCCATAGATGTCTTATATGATAGGAACATCAGATCTAAAAGTTAGATATCAAAAGGTTTCTGTTTTTATGATTATTAATTTTAATGAGTTAATTAGCTAATAATCGTAATTTATGAGTCGGAAAATAAAATTTCGAGTATGGTCTGTAATTTTTGGTCACTTTCAGATTCTAATATGTATTTTAGGATGACTAAAAATTTATGGCAATTTATTTCAAGTTTTTATGATTTAAATCGGATTTTAACCATGAAAACGGCTTATTATACGATTTATTTATGATATAAGCCATAAATAATTGCAAAAGATCATTTTAATAATTTCTGAAATTTTAGAAAAATTTCCAGAAAGTTTAAAATTTTTGAATTTTAAATTTCGAATTTTATTGACTCATTTGGCCACATTTTGTTTATTTTTCCCGAAAATACAAGTAATTTATGAACAATAATGCAAAATCAAGTTAGATCATGATCAAATATTAGTAGAGACTAAACATTGATTCCTAAAGTAAGTTAGGATGATTAACTTGGACATAAATGAGATTTATGTAATTTTGGATGATTTTAATAGTTAAAATCGCGCATATCCGTAAAAACCGTAAACAAATATGAGATATTTGCTCCCATAAGGCGATTTGGCATTAAATTTGAGCATGTGCATACATATTTTATTTATTGCAATTATTTAATATGAGTGTCATATTTTGAATGTTATTTAAATAATTTGGAATTATGTAATTTTTCTTAGTATGGCCTTAGTTTTAATCAATATTACCCGTAATGAAAGGGAATATTGATTCGGTTGTAATTTATGTGATCTCGTATCACGGGTTTGTAATTTAATTTAAATTTTCAGTTTTACAATAGAATAGTTGTATTGTTTTATTGTAATCCCGGAGATCCAAAAGACGGTGCCATACGGAAAGGAGTTCCGACAAGACGGTGTTTTCTTGGATGGCGTGCCAATGAAGTTCAAGGGACCAAGGAGTTGGTTTCCGAATTTGTAATAGTTAATTAGTTTTTACTATTACTAGGAAGGCCATACTAGGATTTTATTGCTTTATTGCTTTTGTTTTTGCATTTTAATATGTCTGCATGCATAGCCAAATCGCCATAAACATGCATATTAGTTTAAATCGTTAAAAACGACCGTGTCAATTATAATTATCGAGTTCACCGATTTAATTCGCTTAAAGGAGATAGATAATAAATTGACAAGACCTCTATATTAAACAAAAACAATTGAGAATTAGCCTTACCAAATAGTAGAACCCATGAGCTTCTATTTCGTGGGGTGGTGCTAGTCCAGTGGGCAGTACGAACCCCATTACGTAGGATAAGTGGGGCGATGGGGTGGATTCAGTCCAGTGGGCGGATCGCATCCCGATGCATTTGAAATTTGGTTTGTACTCAACGGAAGTGTAGAGGACCAGTGGTCAATGTGTTCCGGGCTAAGATGAGTAAATAATGATTTGTCATCAACCAAGAGTTCTAGGGTAGAACCGGTTTATTTTAACCCACCAAACCATATCATTGGGTCGGAGTTCCAGTGGTTCACGATTTCGATAGTATGGGTTTGGGTCTTGGAATCATTTATAAAATTGGATAGAGGTCATTTTATAGATGCAATAACTTGTCAATCATTTACAAGTTTTCAAAAACGATAAATGTTAATTTTTCCTTCATCTCTTGTAGTAATTGAAAAATGGATGCTTTCAATAATCTCATTCCTATCACCATTGATAACTGGCAAAAATACTGTGAAGATGATCCGACTAGAGAATTGCGCTTTACGATCGACAACAATGGAAAACTTTGTCTGGTAACCACCTCTGCTCCGCCTAAACCAATCGTGATGACGGATCATGACTATGATAATCTTATCTCTCAAATGAACTCAATGTCTTTAGAGACAAAAGGGGATGAGGAGATGAGTGGGAGCACAAGTGGAACACCTCTTTCCATTAAGAATGGAAGGAAGTTTAAAAGGATAAAGAAAGGAAAGCGACCCATAAAGGGAGTAGCTAGTGGGACTACTACAACCAAAAAGAGAGGTGCTAAACCTTCAGATATTTGTCACCATTGTTTTGAGTTTGGCCATTGGAGGCGTAACTGCCCCACATATTTGGAGGACATCAAAGATGGAATCATCACTCCAAAGAGTAAGACTCTAAGTGAAATATATGTTATTGACATTAATTTCACCTCCTCTATAACATGGGTATTAGATACTGGTTGTGGATCTCACCTTTGTAATCATTTACAGGGGCTAAGAAATGTGGAGAAGCTAGACAAAAGTGACGTGGATCTCAGACTTGGAAATGGGGCTAAGGTAGCCGCTTCTTCAAAGGGAACCTACGTATTACATTTAGCTAGTGGTTATGAGTTGTATTTGAAGGATTGTTATTATGTACCTTCTTTATCTAAAAACATCATTTCGGTTGCCATGTTAGACATGGAAGGTTTTTCATTCATGATCAAGAATAATTTTTGTGAAATACATCGAAATGGCTTGGTAGTAGGCCAAGCAAATTCCGTAAATGGGATTTATGTACTCAACAACTCAAAATATATTGATGTCCACAATGTGCAAACAAAAAGACTAAAATCAAATGACCCAAATGAATCGTTCATTTGGCATTGCCGTCTAGGTCACATAAATGAAAATCGCATTAAGAGATTAGTATCGACTAATATCATCAAACCATTCGATTACATATCATATGGAGTATGCGAATCATGTCTTCTTGGTAAGATGACTCGATCACCTTTTAGTGGAAAAGGTGAGAGGGCAAGTGACTTGTTAGGACTAATACATACCGATGTATGTGGTCCAATGACAATCACCGCAAGAGGAAATTATGACTACTTTATTACTTTTACTGACGATTTAAGTAGATATGGGTATATCTACTTAATCAAATACAAAAGTGAAGCATTTGAAAAGTTCAAAGAATTTCAAAATGAAGTAGAGAACCAAACCAATAGAAAGATCAAAGCACTTCGATCAGATCGTGGTGGCGAATATCTAAGCAATGAATTTGATTCTCATTTAAAAGATTGTGGCATAGTATCACAACTTACTCCACCAGGAACACCACAACTCAATGGTGTTTCTGAAAGGAGAAATCGAACCTTATTAGACATGGTTCGATCAATGATGAGTCTTACAGATCTCCCTGATTCATTTTGGGGATTTGCACTCCAAACCGCCATACACTCCTTAAACAGGAGTCCGACTAAAGCTGCAAATAAAACTCCATATGAGATATGGAAAGGGAAGGTCCCGAATTTGTCATTCATTAAGATATGGGGTTGCAAGGCTTATGTTAAGAACAAGTCTTCCGATAAACTTGCACCCAAATCTGACAAATGCACATTTGTAGGATATCCACTCAATACTCGTGCATACTACTTCTATAATTCTCAAGAAAACAAAGTGTTTGTGTCTCGAGAAGCTGTCTTCTTAGAAAGTGATTTCATTTCTAAAAGACAGAGTGGGAGAAAATTTGAACTTGAAGAAATTCAAGATCAAGAGCCACAAACAGAAGTAGAGATAACGCAAGAAAACATTCCTTCGTCATCAAATGCTGTAGTTCATGCTCCAGTACCTAGGAGGTCTGGGAGAGTGAGTCACCAACCTGAGAGATATATTGGTGTCATTGAGGTAGGAGACGCTTTAGACGTTTTTCTAATGGAAAATGATGAACCATCCACCTACAAAGGAGCTATATCTAGTCCAAGCTCAGCTTTTTGGCTTGAAGCCATGAAATCCGAAATTAAATCTATGGAAGATAATCAAGTTTGGAACTTGGTTGATTTGCCTAAGAACGTTAAACCACTTCAGTGCAAGTGGATCTTCAAAATCAAAAATGGCATAGAGGGACATGATGATGTCTACAAAGCTAGGCTTGTAGCAAAAGGTTTCACTCAAATTCATGGTCTACACTATGATGAAACTTTTGCTCCTGTTGCTATGTTGAGATCAATTCGGATTATGTTAGCAATTGCCGCATTTCACGATTATGAAATATGGCAAATGGATGTTAAAACCGCCTTCCTAAATGGGCATTTAGAGGAGGAGGTGTACATGGTACAACCTGAAGGTTTTAAGGATCCTAAAAATCCTAACAAAGTATGCAAGCTAAATAGGTCCATTTATGGGCTTAAGCAAGCATCAAGAAGCTGGAATCATCGATTCAATCATGTGATAAAAGAGAATGGGTTCACTCGAAGTGTCGAAGAACCTTGTTTATACATGAAGTTCAGTGGGAGCAAAGTTGTGTTCTTAATCTTGTATGTAGACGACATACTCCTTATTGGTAACGATGTTACCATGTTGACTTCAGTCAAGGAATGGTTAGGAAAGCATTTCCAAATGAAAGATTTGGGGAATGCACAACGCATACTGGGTATAAGAATCTTTAGAGAAAGATCCAAGAGAATATTGGCACTAAGCCAAGAATCTTATGTGGATAAGATACTTCGTCGTTTCAACATGGAAAATTCTAAGAGAGGACTGGTTCCCATGGGGAGTGGGATTTCCTTGAGCAAAACTCAATCACCCACTCCTGATCAAACAGAACATGTTGAACGAATGAAGGACATACCCTATGCTTCAGCTGTTGGGTCAATCATGTATGCCATGACTTGTACCCGTCCAGATGTGTCATATGCTTTGAGCATGACGAGTAGATACCAAGCCAATCCAGGTGAAAAACACTGGATAGCCGTTAAGAATATCCTTAAGTACTTGAGAAGAACTAAGGATCTATTCTTAGTGTTTGGAGGAGAAGGTGAGTTTAGTGTAAAGGGTTACACCGACTCAAGCTTTCAAACAGATGCGGATGATATGAAATCCCAGGCTGGATTTATCTATATGATCAATGGTGGTGCCGTAAGCTGGAGAAGCTTCAAAGAGCCAGTTGTTGCGGATTCTACTACAGAGGCTGAGTACATTGCAGCATCAGAGGCTGCGAAGGAAGCTGTGTGGATTAGGCAGTTCTTGGAAGGACTAAAGGTAGTCCCCGTAGCCAAAGATCCAATCACAATTCTTTGTGATAACAGTGGGGCTATCTTTCAAGCAAAGGAGCCCAAGTCTAGCAATAAGTCCAAACATGTACTCAGAAAATTTCATGTAATTAGAGACTTTATTGAAAGGAAGGAAGTTGCGGTTTGTAAGGTTGGGACAGAGGACAATATTGCTGATCCTTTAACCAAGCCTTTATCGCAGGCTAAGCATGACCGACATGTAGCATCCATGGGTCTTAAACGCATGCCAGATATGTACTAAATTATGAGGATGAAATAAAGTGTTATTTTTCAAGTTGTTCATAATACATTTGTCGTGATAGAGTTTAAGTACTCAAAAACCAAGGTCATAAAATTCAAATGGGATGGTGAGACCATATTGAACCCCATTAAAGTGAATTGAATTATCATGACCTCGCCCCTGGTTGCTTAAGTGAGGTGACATCTCAATGCAACCAGATGTGTGATGCGATTGATGGCGAGTTCAATTGCCATAGGGTCATACGAGATGACTAGTCGATCACCTAGGCATAGACATGTTAAGATACATTTGCCGGGCTAATGACCGCAGATAGAGCTCTGGCGTACTCTTATTAAAAGACTGCCTGGTCGTGGCGGGAGCATCTATCGTGTTTCACATGAGTCAGTTCTTGGACTAATGACTGTTCTCTGAGGTGGCATAGTTTTTTCAGATTAACTTTGATTTATGTCCTAACACCTTCGTAACTGGGGTTTATAAGGACATATTTTGGGTTATGATGGACTATGGCCAGCCGGAAGGAATAAGTCGATTAGGAATTGTCCACCCCTTGTCAGGGTTGAGAAATATCTCTAGGCCACTCGAGGAGAATAATAACTAGAAATGCGTGGCCACGCTCGGAAGGTATCTATGGTAGATAATTCCGGTCAGTAGTTATAAACTCCAGATCGAGATAAACCACTCTAGATTTTTTAATCAATTGCCGGCACGACCTGAGAGGACGCCATGCATTGAGTGGGAGATAGTAATAGGGCAAGAGAATTGGTGACACACACTTGTCTCGGACAAGTGGGAGATTGTTGGAGGAAGTGTCCTCGACAATAGTGTGTTGACGTATTTAAAACTCATTTGAATGAAACACAACTGGGAGTGTTACTCTTTTAAAGTCAACTGATCAACATTTATCGATAATGATTGGCTGTCTAGAGTTTGACATTATCGTCATATGATGGTGGTGATTAGTTGATCCCTTAAGGTCATATCTTTAGGGAATTCCGTCTCAATGGAATAATTAATTAAAATTGTATTGGATACAAGTTAATTAATAACTAGAAATTGAAATGATTTTCATTACAAATATTGTTATAAAGGGGTTATAATAAAAGGTAATAAAATAGTTTTATTACATGATTTTATTTATTCGTTTTAGGAAACGATTAAGTTGAGAATAAACACGGTTGATCATAAAATTACAAAGAGTTGTAATTAAAATTATGATATTACATTTTTATGAAGTAGTAATTTCGAATTACTGATGGTGTTATTTAAATGTTATAAAATTGTGAATTATGAATTTTAAAAGGGTAAAATTGCATAATTAACAAATTAGGTCATGTGTTATGAGACATATGTGATATGTTACAAATTAACACAATTGACAAAAATAAAATGGGTCCTTTATAACCCACATTTCAGCCGTGACATTAGACACACAATATGATTGTGTGTATTATACACTAAACCTATGTTTAGGTGTGTAAGAATGTGTAAGATAATGTAAGGCATATTGTGTGCTTTGTGTAAGTAATAGAAGGCCATGCATTGGCTTAGGGTTGCTTGAGATGGCCGGCCATCTTGCTCCAACAAGCAAGGTTATCTTGCTTCCTATTTATACACAACACTCTTCATGCATAAGTAGTGGATGTTTTAACTTAGTCCTTACTCTTACAACATCCAATTCTCAATATGGATACTAGAGATTAATAACTCTAGTATTAAAATCATTTCATACTAATAATATTAAGAGTAATATTATTGTTATTATTTCTAGTATACTTATACTAATTTTCTAGTAACAAAATTAGTATTAGTTTGAGACCGGGTCCTTGATACGCATCTTTTGGAGACGATTTTTCTTAGATCGTTTAAGGGTATTTCGGTGGTTTGAAGACTCATATAATAGGTGATTATTGAGTATAAACCTTCTAAAACCAATGTAAGGACTATCTCATTTTATGATATCATCTTGCATGCATAAGATCTATTTAAGTTTTTATGACTAAACTTAAAGAAGTAAAACTCACATTAGATATGAGTATAAAATGTGGAACTTAGTTTCCAACAGCTACGTGGGAGCCTGAAGCATCCATGAGGGAGCGTTACCCGCATTTGTTCGATTGAGGTAAGTTACGCGGACGTAACTTTTCTTTAAGGGGGGTGGAATGTAACATTCTGTGGTATAAGTCAACTTATCGTTTCGTGTTTCTCACCTAAGTGAGGATGAACTTCGGGACGAAGTTCAATTTAAGGGGGGAAGAATGTAATAACCCGTATTTGTTTGGACCTACACATAATAATAACAAGCATCATAATGTTTTACCTCGTTAATAAGCCATGAACCTAGTACGTTTATAATTGTTTTTAGACCATGCGGAGTCTCGTTTTGGGGTCTTGTGGTGTCGAATTAGAATGTGGTAATATGCTGTTTAAGGGGGTTCGAACTTGGGATCAATGGGAGTGTTGGAGTGGGCCTCGATTGGTGTGCAAACAAGGAAGCCCACACGCGTGTGTTATCTTTCTCAGCAAGAACAAGTTAAGCAGCCTACTTAAGATAGGTTTCTACTAGTGCAAACCCTACCCTAACCCTAATCTTTGTTCACACGCCTCTAGCCGTCACACCAAACAACGAAAAGAAACCTTGCACGGTGGCCTTAGGGTTGTTCACGGTGGTTCGAATTGGGTCGTGAAACTGGGAGTCACACTCACGTTTTTAATTCTCCTGTCAGTCCGCCTATTTGCATACCTTAATCAGTGAGGTATAACATCATGAATCCTTAATGTTTTTATGTAATTCTGTGCTAGTTTATGTAGTAAACGTATACAGAGCGTTGGTTGGTGGTCGTTGGCTTTTAAAGGGTGTCGTGAAGGGTGTTTATATGCGTTACAGGGATGAGTTCATGAATTCTGTTGTTCGTTTCTTAATGATATAATTTCTGGGTGTCCAAACTTATGTATGTATAGGGTCGTGTTTAAAGTACGCTTATGGGTCTCGTGTTGGAAGGGCTTTTAGTTTTTCCATGTTGTCATATAAGGGTGGTTGTGGTGGTCCGTGGTGATTGGTTATGGTGGTTATGGGTAGTCGATAACGGGGTGCCGGGAGGCTGCTGTTGTGTTTTTGTTTTTCCTTTTTATGGTCAGAATGTAGGGGTGACATTGGGAGTGGTAACACCGTTGACTCGGGTGAGGTCGACACGGTGTTACCACTGAGTCGTGTGGGTCTGGTGTCTCAGGGGGGTTATGGTGGTGGTAACTGGTTGTCGTGGTGGCTGGGCAAGTGTCGAGGGTTTGGTGTTTGGGCCTGGTCAGAGAGTCACCGTGGGGAACCAGGCCTGGTGTTGGCGCTGGTTCGACCCGACAGTGGTAGTCAAAGGGGAGGACGGTGGCTGTGGGGGTAGGTTGGAGTGCTGGGCTTGCGTGGTGATGGTTGTCGGGGGGAGTGATGGTGTGTCGCGGTGGTTTCAGGGCAGTTTGATGGAGGGTGTCGGGCTGTTTGTATGTCGGGTTAAGTGGTTGTTGTTTTTACTTCTTTTATTTATTATTATTATTATTATTATTATTATTATTTTTATTAGTAATGTTATTATCATTAATATTATTATTCTCATTTTATTTTGCCATTAATTGATGATCTGTGCCTTTAAGAATAAATATTTTATCATGGGAAAGTTTTGACTTGGTTTAGTAAGTATTTTGAAATTTAAATTCATTCCTATCCAAGGCATCTATTATTTTTGGAAGGTTGCTATTTTGGGTAACCTCGTTTGTTAGGAAGTTTTCTATTTATAGGGGGTTTCTATAAATAGAATGTGTATACGTATTTCGAGTATTAGGGTGTTTATTAATTATATAATATTTGTTTAGGAAGCGGGTTTCGCGTGGAACACTTCTAAACAAGCTTTGGTTTATCTGCGTTTCCTGCAAATTCAGGTAGGGGAAAGTATTAGTTATAATAATGTGTTATCTATTCTCCGTTGGCATTAAGCATGTTTGCTACCTAATATCATGTGATCATTGTATTGAGTTGTTATCTTAACCTGTGTTATCATACAATGTGAATATATATATATTGGGCCTTGTGTTATGGAGTTGGATCGGTGCGGAGTATATATATGGAGTTGGATCGGTGCGGAGTATATATGGCGTTGGATCGGTGCGGAGTATATATATGGTGTTGGATCGGTGCGGAGTTTATTGGCGTTGGATCGGTGCGGAGTTTATTAATTATATTTGTTATGTTATTCTTTACCTACTCAACCTTGTGGTTGACCCTGTGTATTCGTGATCACCTGTGATGAACCAATTATTGGGGAGCAGAATGACAGGTGCTGAGACTAAGGGGGAGCTATAGGAGAAAGAGCTTGGATCCGGACCAGTTTAGATGTCTAGATCGCCTTCGTCAGTTTAATTGAGTTGTACTTTATTTACGTTGTTAAGACCTTTTGGATACTGATGTAAGAACATGTCTTGAGTTTAATTCTAATTAAAGTACTGTTTTTGTTTCCTTTGTATCTACTGCCTCGGGAAACCGAGATGGTAACACCCTTACTTATCTGAGGAGTCCTAGTACAGGCCCTTAAATAAATGGGGGTGTTACAACCACAACCAAGCAACAAGTAAAAATCCAATAATTTAATCTAAACTACATGTTCTCGAAACATTTTATAGCCCACACCTCTTTAACTTCATATCTTCAACTGACATGGTTGAATCTTCAATAATCTACATTTAAGAAAAAAAAAATAATGAGATGCTTTTTGAAAAAGAAAATAAGTAAACTATAAAGATTTTTACTTAAAAATAAGAAATACCTGCTCAAATTGTTCCACACTGCCCTTTGAGTAATAAAATATTATGCTATACATCCATTTCATGACATAATAACCACATTTGTAATCTCTGGGTTGTTGGGGACACTAAATATATAAAATAGCATAGTGTTATTTAAACTATATTTGGATTATGATATTAGATAATTGAAAAAAAAAGTAGCTAATGTTGACTAACCCTTCTTAATCACTTTGATCTGAAGTTGATTCTTTTTATCAAAATTACGCCTTCCCCCATTAACACAATGTAAAATTACGCCTTACTCCATTAACACAATGTAAAATTACGTTTCCTGGGAGTTTAATTTGCAGATATGACCAACATTGAATTTGAAGGTTTTTTGCAAAATTCAATCAGATGTCAATATACATTGGAACTAGGCATATGGTATATTATGGTATATTGTGTTTATATGATTATGGGGCCCAGTGGGAATTTAGTCTTCCACTAATCTTTTAAGGTACTATTCAGTAATGTACTGAGCTTTCTCCAGTATGCATCTATCCACAACAAAACTACAGGGACTTGGTAGAAAGATACAACAAATGCCCTTTCATACAGTAGCATTGTATTTTAGTAGATATGGCTCATTGTTACACATCAGTTCCTCTATGATCATTCTGCTTTTTGGAGCATAAATTTTCCATCTAAAGCTGTATCTAGCCTTTGGTCATATCGTTCCAACAAAAACTATACAAAAAACACCTTCTGACTTATCAAAGTCATTTGATTGTATCGACCAACTACTAATAGAAGTTGAGAACCTACTACCCAATCATTTAAACTCTTTATGGCACAAGATTCAAGAAGCACATACTCCAAATATTCATATGCAAATAAAGAAGAAATTAATGGAGTAAATGTAGCCGACCTTGAAACAAATGACATTGTCAGCAAGTACAGAAGTTGTTGATGAAAGAGCATGGAAAGATGATCCATTGCAGTCCTGCGTACTACAACTTCCTTTGCTATGGCTCAGTGGCAAAATCAGCAGCTTCTCCACAATTGAAACCTAATGAACATAATAATCAAATTAATTAAACAAATTAGCGGATAAGTCAGTTTATCTTCAACTTTTGCAATATTACGAAAAGTCGGAGAATCATTTAGAGCTATGAGATGAATTTTATTGTCGTAGCAAAGTCAAATAGTTACTCTCAGGAGAGATTGTCTCCCCTATTGCCCTATACATATACGGAGACAGAAAGGTTTGGATTATATATTGATGGGCTTTTTTGTTGAATAACTAAAGCAGTCTAATAAGAACATTGTGCAGGTTAGCCTATTTTGGGGGAATTATGAATAGATGGGAAAAATATCATGTTTTCAATTCTATAAATAATTGTACTATAAACAAACAATTCAGGATAATTGACTGCCATTGATTAAGCAGACTGGCCAACCAGAAATCTGAATGACAGTGAAATGCTCAAGAGTGATGCAGTGATCAAGTCATAAAACTACTCAAAACGCCAAAATAAGAAAATGATATCTCATTCCTACTCTAATAACAGGAAATTCATATTCGCATGAGTAGGACTGAGATGTCCTTGTTTTAGTTACTATACACTTCTGTGAAGACCAATTTCCACTTAATAACTAGGACTGTACACTCTTAAACAAGCATCTGTTGGTTTCACTGTTTGCAGTTTTTGTTTTCGCGTCGTCGCATTAGTAGCATTGTAGGAATGAATTAGACATCTGTTGCTGTATAGTTTTATACCTTTGTCGCCAATCAGTACAATTAGAACAAATAATACATGTATGAAAGAGTTGTCAAGCTTATATAACTTGAATCTCATGTCACACTTAATCAAACTCAAACATAAATTACCATGACTGAATCCTACTTGATAAGCCCTTGGAAATGACACCATATCTTCACCAGGATTTTGTATCAACCTAATTAAAATAGTCCACATTATAATACAATAGTCGAGGAAATGAGCTGAACAATGGAGCTGAGTGACAAAAGTAGTGCTCGTAATCATAAATGGGAAATCTAAAATCAGCCAATACAAGGGTATTAACGATAAACGGGATACCTGCAACAAGGCATATCAGATCTAAAAATCATACCTATTTAAAAAACCAGCCATGGCATACATATAAGCCTACTACTGACTCGTCATGGACTTGGAAAAGTATTTGCAAGCAAGGTGAAAGACAAACTGAAAGATGCCTATATGAATGATCAATGAAGTCCTAGTCCTCAACGATACACTATAAAAGGTGTCTACGATTGGTTAGAAACTGTTAACTCTATTCAGGATTGTCACCCTAAGGTCTGGAACAAATGCAGCATCCCCAAGCACGCTTTTATCACTTTGCTCACCCTAAATAATGGACTGAATCTTAGAGATAGCCTTTTCAGATTTGGCTACTGTCAGACCAGGGAGTGTTGCATTTGTGAAACTGAGGCTGAAACTAAGGATCATTTATTTATCACATGTGCATATAGATAGCAAGCGAGTTGTACAACTTACTGTATACTGGTATGGATTCCACATTGATCTGGGTAATACAGCTCCTGCAACAAACACTTTACAGGTCTGGATGCAAGATATTGTCTGGATAGCTTGTTATTACTATATTTGGAACCAACGAAATAATGCTAGAGTGAATGCTACATTGATGAGGCCTGGAAATATTGCTCTTAAGATCAGAGGGGATGCAAATAAGCGTATCAGATTGTTTCTCCCAGAAACAATTATTAGTGCAAAACATAATTTTTTACATCAGTGGAACAGATGCTGCCAATCAACTATCAGTACATTAGCAGATGCTGTATTCTAGTCTAGAACGAATCTGAAGATAGATGCTGATAGATTATTTGAGGAGCTCGAATAAAAGTGAGAATGAAAGTTACCTTATTGATTATGGACTTGATGACGATGTGAACAGCTCTACAAGCAGGAGGTAAAGTGTCCTCTTTGATGCGGAAGATGGATATGCAGATCCTGGTGGTTTTGTAGCTGAGAATAGGATATCAATTTGATTTTTTGGTCTCTGTCGGTGGCCTAGTGATGCCGTGGATTAAGGGCTTGTCCTTATCCCATCCTTTGTACCTTTCATACTTAGCCCTTAATGGTTATGTTCTACTCCCTCTATTCATTTCATTTTCATATGTTTGTTTAATATATGTGAGATTTTAAACTCACGTAATCTGAACAAATGTACGGAAATGAAAAATCCCTCCCAATGTGCATTTCTAGACCAAATGAACGGGAAAAATTTGAGCACCGCCACTGTTGAAAAGTACAAAGCACCATTCAGGGCGGCGACTATATTGGAACCTCCAAACAAAACGTCTCCGTCAAGACAGAATGCCGAAAAGTGCTCCCTCAAAACCACAAACTTTTTCCTAAGTCCAAGCCTCCAAGGTCGTCCTTATCCAAAGCAAATCATAGCCAAATAAAAAAGGCTTAATTTGCCTTGAGTTTTAGTTCTACATAATTTTACATGTGATAAAAGAAACATACACATCAGATGAAGAAAAGTTTGCTACTTTTTGTGGGGTAAAAGTCACCCCAGTATAATCAACGGAATGTAATGTGGAAGATTGAAAAATGAAACATAATCTAGGTCGTATTCTAGACTGTCAGTGGGCAGTAACTCGGTAACATCCATTATTTTCAATCATCTATGAGAAATGGATTTCTATTTGAGAAAGCAAGAGGACCACTGTGAAAACATGACAGAAAGACGGAATTTAAAATGAGATCTTAATAGTACCTTCCACCTTTTGAACCTCGGCGACATCACAATGAATGGAAACGGAAATGCACACATTGGATTTATGTCTGATCCATATCTTATATGGTTCTGCAGGAAAAAAATGAGATTATAAGAATTCACATTTCACAGCCATATTTCAAAAACAATGAAAGACGCAAACATTTACAAGAAAGTGAGGCAAAGTTAAGAAAGATTCAAGTAAGACACGAATTTCACAAACCATTTTGACAGTAGTAAAAGCATTACAAGACCATTATTACAAGCATGAAGACCATTTTGAATTGAATTAGGATTGAGATAGGGTTTTGTTTGCATTTGAATTGAATTAGGATTGACGTAGGGTTTTGTTTCCAGTTGAATTGAAAGGTAGGGTTTTGTTTTGTTGAATTGAATTAGGTAGTGAAAGACGAACGCGCGTCAAATACTGTTACTAGAAGTTTACTTCAAGACAAATACTTCCATTGTATATAGTATATACGTCTATTATTAATTAAAAACGTCACAAATTTTATACGGTGACGGTTATGGATAAAAAATCGTTGTTTTTTATCACTACTTTTAGTGTCGTTATTAATGTCGGTTATAATTAAAACCGTCACAAATGATTTATAGTGACGGTTCTGACTTACAACCGACACAAATAATTTTTTTTATCGTGACAGTTCTTTATTAAAACCGTCACAATAGACACCCTATAGCCTAAAAAATCCTTCCCGCCAATTTTTTTTGCCTTTTATGTCGTTTCCTATTAGAACCGTCACGATAGCTGCGACACGATAGGGGTTTTTTGTACTAGTGAGCTGTAGTAAAGTTTTGTATGGGCTTGATAGAATCGATTGATGTATTATAGACACTTGTATAATCACGTGATAGTGTACGTGTTAATTGAAGGAAAGGTTTGGCATTCCAGGATTGAGTCTGTTGCCCATAGGTTTCCCATCCTAGAATCGAGATCTGATTTCTGTTACAGCTTGTTATTCTAGGTTTGCTTGATCCTGAACACTGATTGCTGGTTATGTTGGAAGCCTGAAACATCTATTGAAATGTAAAATGTTTTGCTATTAATATATTCAAATGAGATTGGTGGAAACACATGGCTTAGTTAGTTGATATTGTATACAATATCATTACTCAGGAGGCTTTTGCAACTGGCAGTGTACATCATATGCAGATATGGACATTTAGAGTGTAGAAGACATCAAATTGAAGTTGGATGAAGTCAAGGTTGTTGCAGTTACATGCTTGGGAATAACTAGCCCTTTGCTTGGAAATAAGAGATCTGATGTGTGCATAATTGACGAGGCTGGACAGACTAGCCTGCCGGTATTTCTACTTATCTTCGTTTGACACAATGTTCTGTTGGTGGGCATTAGTATGTTATTACAACTCTTCACTTTTATGGCTCTACTCGTGTTTCACACAACATTTACTCATATGACTATGATGTATGTGCCCTGACCAAATCCGATGCTTCGCCTAACAGTATTTGATTTTTTTTACTATGTTCAGCCTTAATTCTTAACATCTCTTTATTTGTTTTACAATGTTCAACCTTTGGCAAATTCTGTGATTTTGTAGATTTATTAGTTTAGGTGAGTAACTAATTATGATTGAATTGTTGTCATCTTAGGTCTCAAGTAATGAAAATGTTTGTTTGACACAATGTTCAGTTTGTGTGCATTAGTATGTTATTACGACTCTTCACTTATATGGCTCTAATCTTGTTTGACACAACATTTACTCTCAAGGCTTCCTCAACTCAATTTGGATCATTCACATCTAATCCATCCACGATACAAAGTATCCCATTACCCAAGGGACTTCACAACTCTTGATTATTACTCAACAACCAACATCCTTCATAAAGCTAGATCCAAAATTACTAACAAGGTCACACTCATACCCAACTAGCATATGTTATAGATCTCCAAACATGGTAAAACACCAAAACAAGGATCTTAGACCAGAATCCATCGTACTTCCAGACCTCTAAACAAAAATTCGTTACACTCAAATCGACAATCAAAGATATGAACGTGGCACTCTCGGAGTTGTACTTACTCTCATACATAGGATTATGAGATAATCATTCAAAACATCTAATCCCAAAAGCATAAACACAGTATTCTTCAAACCGTAACTATTCCCAAACGTAGGACTATGAGTTAAACATCCAAGGCATTAAGTCCCAAATACTCAAATTTCGTCGACCCAAATCACGGAAAACATCTCTTAAGCCTTGACTACCATACTTCATTAACGTAAAGTGATCATCCTAAAAGAAAGTCTCATAAAGGTAACAACTTTCACCCAAACCATCTCTAGGAAACCATCAACACTCTCATAGATAACACAAAAATTATTAGCCTTACGATCGATACCAATCAACAAGAAGCACTCATACCGTCAAACCTTTAACATGAAACCACCAAGATGGCACACTACCTAATATTACCCAAACGTCACCAAACGCTAACTCTCTCAACTATGTCCAATAAAACAAGACCAAGGATCCTCTAAGCATATATCACTATTCCACAAATGAAGTCAACCTCATAACTAATCCAAGAAGAAAGGGGACAAGGCTCACAACGGTTACAGATAAAATACAAACTCAGAGACAAACGCGATACATAAACTTGAGAGAGAGATACATAAGACGACGGGCTAAAAGACTCCAGGCTATGGACTCCAACAATAGCGAAGCCATGAGGAGAAGAATGACCATTAGAGGTGAGAAGATATATGACATAAAGAAAGGTTAAGTAAGCTTTGTTATGAAAGCATAACTCGAAATAACTAGCATGGAAGAGGAAAGGAGAAGAGAAGTGTTGAGGAAAGGTTATGATTTTAACTGACACTATTCCTAAGGCTGAGGGTTCCCAAAATCCTCAAAATGTTCTCAACTGCTATTTCCCAATTCAAGCCCGCCAAACTAGCACTTTCCAAAATGAATTATTCCAGATTGTTTACTATACTATAAGTCCTTTCAAGATAAGGGTGTACGATTATCCCAATTTCAACTATTCCATAAAGTCTCGGGTATCTCTACTTCTTAAATTCCTTAAACAATGTTTCTTTAATACTTCAGGATAAATCACTTCTATACCATTGCTACTTCACAATCTTTATACTCCACAGATTATTAACTCTCTCTAATTCCTTCAATTCCAAAAACTTTTATTACTCATCGAATTACTCAATTCTAATCTCACGCAAGGAGTAAATCCTTTGAATTCAGCAATACCTCAAAAATGTGAACACTAAGATCTATTATTAATGTCCTCACACCTTTATATACGAATCCAAACGTCCTTTAAACATCACAACCTCAAAATCTCGCAAATCCATAAGTTGCACCTCACTACATCAATCAGACTTCCAACGACATTATCTTTAGGTAGCTCCTCTAAGGTTACACCACTAATTCCTTTAAATAACTAAAAGAGTAAACTTCAGTCAATTCACCAAAGATTACCTCATACATCGTTTCTCCACTCATCCATCATTATAAACGATTCCCATTCTCTAAAGGTAACATCCCAAGTATATTTTCCTAATTCATTTTACGACTTCAAACACGCCATTCATACACTTAAAGCGTCACATTTCAATCCACCAGTTCTAAATCCCAATTATGATTCCCAAAGTTAAACTCCACCGACTATCACACATACAATTCAATATGTAAACCAAGAATTCTACCAACCAATTCCACTCACTATATAGAGTAAACAACTAAGCATTAAGATGACCAAGACATGCCTTACTACACTCCCTAAAAGTTTTCAGTAACATTACTTTTCAAAATAAGGGCCAGGGGTTATCCTCGAACAAAATCCTCAATATCCAACTAAGCTGGGCTACCTACGAAGCGCCATGGGAAATGGCAAGTAACAAGGATAAGGTTAAGTCGGGAAGTTACGAACGTAGCTTCCGAGTTAAGATAGAAAAGAGTTCGGGAAAAGGAGGAAATGCATCAAGAAATAAAGAAGAAGGTGATGCATGATGAGCAAGGAGTATCTTCGAGGACATATAAGCATCCTTCAAAGGTAGCACGAATCTTCCATCTTTGGTAGTAGACAATAATCTTGATCGTCATCTAGGTAAGCTCATGGTTCACCAATCCTTGAGAACAAAAATAAAATCTTTGACAATTAACAAACATGTTAAACCTATCAAGGAGCACTCACATTACAGACTACAACTTGCTCCTTAAGTCTACCCATCTCTCATTCATTATTTTAAGTCAAGTTCAAATTTAATTTGGGGTACACGTGCGTGCGTCAGGAGCATTACTGCTCTGATACCAACTGTGACACCCCGCGATATAACATAAAAATAAACAAGTAATTTGCAGCGGAAATACGATACTTTTAAAATCTTTTCGAGATGTTTATTAAAACTTTTTCGCGGAATATCAAAAACAACATGCGGAAGACTAAAAACTAATGAGAAAGCATAAATTATACAAAATAACTTAAATAGACGAGGGATAAGGTATCCCACAATAACAACATGAATTAAATCTAAACTAAGCGTAAGGGTAATTGTCGAATTATCAACAATGCTCGCTAGCCACACGTCTTCCCCAAACAACACCAACCTACATACATGAAACATGTACGCCACAGTCAGTGGGGAGTAACTCAGAGTTCTCCCAGCCACTTTACGTCAGAAAACATGTAAATGATAATACAAAACATCTTATACATATGATCATGTATATAATTTCAGAAACAATCATATATGCATTTCCAAACATAATCAACATGATTAATGCATTAGCGATAAACCAAAACATGTGGGAAAAACATTAATCAACATGTGAAACATAATTAAAGCCAACAAGTGAGATGATATCGAAATCAAGTAGCCATCCAAATGATCGACTCAGAGGCCAACAACTAGGTGGCATGTCCAATCATCAAATCAAGTAAACATCCAAGTGATTGACTCAGAGGCCAACAACTAGGTGGCATGTCCAATCACGCATACAACGAGAAACCAAGAATAGAATGAACGCCATCAGAGCGCATATGCACGACCTCTGACTAATGGAGCGCTTAGGCACGACCTCCAACGACGGGAGCGCTTAGGCACGACCTCCAACGACGGGAGCGCTTAGGCACGACCTCCGTAACTATGTATAGCGTATAATCACTGCCTATATGCCTAAGACCTGGCCAGACCTCTCGATGTAATAACCTGCACCGAACGACACACGGGGACCGGAGCGCATATAGCACGACCTCCGACCAATCCCGAACATAGCTAAAATCACATTCCATGGGTGGCATTTGTTCATTACAATGGTACACAAATCGTACCACCGCTATCTATTCACAAACAAGGTAACATAACCGGCCCCAACACAATTTAGGGTGACATAACCGTCACCTAAACACAAGAAAGGCAGCATAACCCTCACCCTACTCATCTTAAGATAACATAACCGTCATCGAAACACAATTTAAGCTAAAATAACCGTTAACCAACTCATTTACATACAATAGCCAACAATCAATAAATAAGACAACACCCAAGTCCATTCCATATGGGAGAAGAATAAACGGAACTGATTAATAAAACATAAGTCTTAAAAGCGTTTTACATTTGAGTTGTCCTCTGCCGTAAAATTAATAATTAATTCAAATAAAATCGAAATGATACAAGGACAAATAGGTCAGATTAATAAGACTTTTATCTACAATATTTGTCAAATAAACATTTTCAAAATACGGACTTAATAGGGGGTTATTGTCTGATCTTTACAGTGTGTCAGAAATCGTCACACAAAATGTATTGCTTCATAAAACGGATTTAACAAATCATTTTGGGGCAAAGCAAACTCCTAAGATCATCTAAAATCTTCAAAGTTTAATTATTGAAAAGGACCAGAATAGTTTCAAAGTATAAAAATTGTTTTCGATATAATCTTTGAGCTACTGTCCGTTCTACGAGTATTTCAGCGCAATGTTCGTAAATAATTTATTGTGAACAAACGACATGCAAGAAAATTACGAAATTTTATAGGTAGACTCTACACTTAAAATAAACATGGGTCTCTTTTCAAAATATTCAAAGACCGATACTCTAAGATGTCGAAATAAATTGTACAAGACAATGGACAGATTTGTCAAAGTGCTGAAACTTATCAAATAACCAAAGTAAATCAAGCATTATGAACTTGAAAGGCTATCAAACTAATCATCCTCAAAGATCACAACCTAATTTAACAATAAAATTCTTAATGAATTTCCAACTAGAATACCATCCAACACAACCATGCAAAAATGGAATTCATCCAAACATATGATTTATGAACTTAATCATGTCACTATTTAACCAAACACAATTCTAGTATACTAAATATTACTAGCATATAGAACACATGCAAACATAGACGATAAGTCGAGTAACCCATCACCGTTACCTTATAGCTCTTCAATAAGCATGATTTTGACTCAAAGCCACTCCGGTTTGGACAACCGAACTAGTTACACATAAATAAACGAGGTTAGCTAAGAGAACCGTGCCTTAAAGGCCACGACCAGAGTATATTAAGGAAGAATTTTGATACTTTATTACCTAGAAAAATGGAGGGCGAGGAGAGGAAGAGATAGGCGTGAAAATCGTCGAAAACGGATAAGAAACAAAGATTTTACGACCGTTTTACGGTTGAGGTGCACAACAATGGTGTTTTTCTTGTTTTGTGTTTTTGTGAGTTTTTTTCTGAAAAATAATGAAGGAATTGAAGAAGAAGGAAGGAGGAGGTTGACCTTGGGCAGCAAGGCAAAGTTTCATACTTAGCCATGTGTCCCAAAGGACATGTGGAAAAGAGTAAAGAGTAAGCAACGAGCGTGGGTCTCGTTAGCGGATGGTCCGTGACAGCTTTTCGTATTTTCGGCATAATTTCCTCTACAGAACTCGTATTGACGTGTTTTTGGTGGCGTTGGAAAGCTAAGAAAAAGTGCTAAAACGTTTATTTTATAAAAAAGAGCTAAATATGGCTTTAACATATCTTAAAATTAGCAACAAGGACAGAATAGCGTTTCACAGGTTTAAGAAGTATAACTTTAAGACGGACATATTAATATCATTGTCAAAACGATAGATTTTAAATGGAATTTTATTTATTGTGGAACATTATTATTACTAAAATAAGATTTTAATAATATATAATGACTTGGAAATTACGGGGTGTTACAAGGGGGGTTCATGGGAATGGACGTACTCTATATATTATTATTATTATTATTATTATTATTTTTTTATTATTATCAACCGGGAACTTTTATTAAAAATAAAGGAAAAAATTACATGAAATTTGTGGGCACCCGCGAAACTAGCCGGGCGCCCACTCCCTTAGCAATAGCAAAACTAAGGCGAGTAAAAATAAAAGCAGCGCTCCGCGATCCGGCATCCTGGGACACAGAAAACTTCTGAATCCGCTTGACCAAGGAAACAACATCTTCCCCTAATTCCCCCAAAGAAGAGAAGGAGAAAGGCAAGAAGCCATAACCATGCGTCGCACACAAGTCCCTGTACTTGGCGCACTTCCTCCGAGCAGCATCTACCACCACCCCTCCTGGCACAAAATCAGTCATGCCCGACTGAGTCAAAGGAGAAGACCCGACCAAATCCACACAAACATCGCGCCCCCGGTCCCAAGAATAGAGCAGCAAATCAGCAGGTCGCAAAGGGCCACCCGCACCATCGAGCAACCCAATATCCACCTCCCGACCAGTAGTAATCCCCGACCGGTAGCAAATATCCAAAAGAGTATCACGAACCAGATTATGCCGATGCTTGACACCCACAACACTAACGCAAGAGACAGCATGATCCCCGTAGATATCCCCCTCAAAAACCCGGGAACAAGCAGAACAAGAAACGGACACAGAGAACAACGGAACACCCAGCCGATAACTGAGAATGCACCGGTAAGTCCTACTGTTCATAGTCTGTCCCAAGCCGGAAATAGGAACCATACGCAACCAGTCAGATGAGTGACCGCCCACCTGAGACTTCCAAAGCGCAATCTGACGAGGAGTCAAAGAGAAATCCGATTCCGCGGAGGCAACAACCCTCGTGAAATAAACATCTGCCAATTTTTTCATAAGTTTGGTGGCAGCGATTTCAGAAGGATTGCTCAGAAATCCAAATCCCGTAACGGCAGCAAAAGCACCCAGAGCTGACTGAAAAGAAGGTCCGGTATCGAGGACACCCGATACCCGAAGAAGCCGATTCTGCAGATCCAAAGACTGCAACCGAGAAGCAATGAAAGCATAGTGTAGGACGTCACTGGCAGCATACACCCCCAACCCACCAAAGGAAAAGGGTAGGGCGGCAAGTCGCCACTGCCAGTCACCAAAACCCGGGCCAGAAGCAGTGACGATACGATCTAGATGCGATCGCAAAGCCGCGTCAAAAATAGGCGCAGCGGTCCCGAAAGCATCAGGGGAACAAGTACGCAAAGCGAAGTAAAGCTTCGAGATACCAGTACAGGCCCGGAGCAAAAGAAGCTCACACTGTGGATCATCAATCAGGGAGACGGAGTCCATGAGCCCAATAGTCCGAGCCACTCTCCCATCACAACCTCACTACGAAAATCTGGGCACACACTCACCGGACGACCAAGGACCTGGACACCACGCAGAGGGCGAGCAATATCAGAAGGAAAAACACCCAAAACCCGGCTTCTAGGGTCTTCAGCCGGCCAAAAAACCTCGGTCTTGCCAATATTAAGATGAAGACCTGATCGCGGCCCATCCTCCGTAATCATCTCCAAAACCTTCCCCACAACCACAGTATCCCCGACAATAGTGCCATCATCCAAATACCAAGCCTGCAAACTCAAGTCGAAAGAGTCACAGAGCTTACAAACCAAAGGATGTAAAACCAGCGAAAAGAGCAAAGGGCCCAAAGGATCACCCTGCTGAACACCCTGACAAGACCATAAGCTATGCTCCCCATAATATAAACGCGCGGGCCGGGAATAACCAAACTCCACCCAACAAGAAAGAGCGGGACACTGACTACGCACCTCACGCAACATGACCTCCCTGTCAACCATGTTAAAAGCGTTCCGGAAATCAACCAACAGCATAGAAAGACCCACCTCATCACCCCGGCTCTCCACCAACCGGTTCAAGGCATGCAGGATAGCCTCGCCCACACCTGAAACTCCAACCCCAAACTGGAGACCATCAAAATAACCACTCAAAGATGGACCCACCAAAAAAGCACCAACCTTGGATACAAGGCGCCTCCAAATCGTACCCACGGCAATAGGACGTATACCACCACCCGGCTTAACAAACGGGGTCAGCGGTGCACTGGCGATATACTCATTAAGAACCAGCGGACATCGTCCCTCAAGAAAGATATTAACTACCCCGGTGATAGACGCTAGCAACTCATCAGAAACGGCAGCCGCGGCACCACTCAAACAATCCAGAAGATGTTGAGCCCGAAAACCGTCCCTCCCACAAGAAGTACCACGCGGAAACCCCCGAATCATACCCAGGACAGCCGAGATGGGGGCAACAAGGGGAGGATGACTCGCAGACCGAGATGGCAAAATAGGTGAAGGGACAATGGGGTGCTTATCTGCCAAAGCCGTAAGAGTAGCCGTACTATAAGGGGCAACGCCAGAAGATGATAGCACACGAACAGCAGCAGTGTAATGACCATCACAAATCTTCCGCCGACACTGCTTAACATTAGCCTCACCCAAGTCCATTTCCTCAGCAAACCGAAGAGAAGGAGATGACGCAGCTAAGGTATCCCGAAGGACCTGCAACATGCCACCAGGCACACTCCAAGAACATAGGGCACTAGAAATGCTCTTCTCCTGCCGCTGACGCCGGACAGCGGCACGACACTCACGACTACTCCGCGGAGAGAAAGTCTTGAGAATACAAAGGGGCAAATCTAGCAAGGCAACCCAAGATGAGAGATCAGAAGGAGAACGGATCACAGCATCAAGGGCCCCTTTAAGGACCCGAGAGAAAACAAGACGGCACCGATGGGGGATGGACTTCACGGTTCTCAAACCCTTAGACAACAACAGATCAAGAGAAGTAACAGTAAAACCACCTACAACCTCCTGATCAACACCCTCAGACAAAGGTGGGTCGGGATCAGACGGCCGAGGAAAGTCGTAAAGAGTGAAAGAGACAACCCCATCACCCGAATCCGGAGCCTCAATAAAGGACCCATCCCCATGGAGACAACGCTTACTATGCGCATGCGTTTTAAAACAAACCCCACATAACCAAATACCCATACGACGAAAGGTAGTCTCAGCCTCATCAAAAATAGACAAAGAAGTAAGAGATTGTCGAGTAATAACCTGAGCATCAGCGGTACAGTGCCGATCACGCAAATGAGTGATCATGGAAGCTTTTTTGAGACCATTACCACGTCTATCCTAACAACCCGAAAGCCCCACAAAAGGACAATGATATCGGACGAGGTCCGTCATCACCAAAAACAGCCACAACCTGCTACAAAATAAACCGCTACAAAATAAACCAACTGACAACCAAAGTGACCACAACCACGGCGTGGCACCAACAACCCTACGTCCCCGATGACGGAAGCAACAACACCGCAGCAACAACACAGCCCCACGTACTGCCTATGCCGACAGAACCGCCGGAGACCACAAACAGCACGTGGCACCAACCAACCACACCGCCGACAGAATTACCGAAAACGAAATCGAAAAGTTTACCGGAAAGCACCACTCACAATAGAAACAAGGGAAACCACCACTCACAATTTTAACGCCGGCAATGTGAGGTTGCCGGAGAATAGACGAGAATGACGGCGGCAACGTGAGGTTGTCGTCGGTGATGGCGGTTACGAAACAGCGACAAGCGATAAACTGACAACCACGCACCGCGAACGACTGGAACACCGAGAGACCACCCACGTCCGGCGACGGCGCTGAACCTGATCGGCGGTGAGGGGAGTGACGTCGCAGACGAGCCAGGCGGCAGCACAGTGGAAAACGCGGAATGCCCTAATCGTCGCACGCTCTCTCTCACACACAATGGAAAAACCACCACCCACAGGTGACCGTCGACGACGTGAGGTCGCTGGCGGGGAGGTTAGATGACGGCGGCGACGTGAGGTGGCCGCCGGTGGGTTAAATGGTGGAGTTGCGCAGCCGTTACGATAATATGCCCTAATCGCCAAAACTACTATAGCCCCTCTCTCTCTCCTCATTATTATTATTATTATTATTATTATTATTATTATTATTATTATTATTATTTTACTAATCGACAATAAGATGATACGCATGTTCCATGCTTTTTCCTACCGGCCACTACTCAAATCACTGATTATTAACTTATTATTATTATTAACTTATTATTATTATCATTATTATTACTATTATTTTATATTATTATTATTTTTATGATATTAATAATTGTATGGAATGATATTATTGTTTTGAGATGTCATTGATAATATTTTAATATATAGTAGTTTACGTGGCATTTTATATCAGAAATTTCTTCTTTGGGCAAGGTTGCTAAATCGGGAAAGTTTCTATTTTAGGAAACTTTCCACTTTTAGGAAGTTATTGTATTTAGTGTACCTATTACATAAAATGAGGATTAGTGATGGTTTATTGATCGTTAATTATATTTGTTAGGTAACGATTTTGAAGTGGCATAAGTCTGTTTACTTGCTGGCTTGCTAATGGATCATATTGCTATCCAGGTAGGATACATTGACACTATACTCTATGATGTGTTATGAATGAGTGTTAAATTGTGTGTTATGGATGCTGAGCATGATTGACATGATAATGATATTGGTTGGATTGAGTGTTGATTATTATTAGTGGCGTGAGCATTGCATTATTTAATAGTATGATTGATTAAGAGTATTGTTGCATTCATGAGCATGGCATATGCATTGGTTACTGAGAAAGATGTAAATCAGATGTTGTTCTGATATAAAGCCCATGGTGGTTCTGCAGACCAGGCCTGGTGTCTTATCAGCTATTGAGCTGGTGTTCGGTGACGACCGATTATAGTCTTCCGGAAGGTTCGGTATGGCTGGGTGTTACGGGTTTGAGATTGTGATTGAGATTGAGATTGAGCTCGAGCATATCATTGCATTTTCATATCATAATTGTTGCATTATCTATTTTGTGTTATCCTACTCAACCACGAGGTTGACAGTGTATTCGTGTACACCTACGATGATCCGGAATGGGGAGTAGATTCTACAGGTCAGAGACAGATGGATTAGGAGCTTGGGCATGGAGAGAGACATGGCTTGGACCTACTTAGAATTAGATCACATACTTAGATGTTATTAGTTGTACTTTTATTCTTTGCGTAGTAGTTGTAATATCAAAAGTTCAAATTTAATCAGTTTTATATAAAGTACTTTGGTTTGTTTTACTTTGTTATTCACTACCTCGGACATTCTGAGATGGTAACAATTCTATTTATTTGACAATGTCTTGCTATAGGCTCTTAAATAAATGGGGGTGTTACAAAGTGGTATTAGAGTGAATGATCCTCAAGCCTAAACCAACTTAAAATAATGAACATAGGAAGAATCAAATAAAATGAACCCCAGGCTAGTAACTGTTAGGAGCCCCCAAAATGGGATGAGTTAGGGGCCTCCTCAAACCAAGCCACTGGCCCTTTCAGTCTAACCTGGTAACCCTTGAGTGATGCAGAGAGTGGGTAATAATAAAATAAAAGATCAGACCTTGCCTATATTGTACTAACAGTTTTGCAGGAGCAGAATGAGGTAAGTAATGATGTAATACATGGTTAATAATGATGTGCGATGAAAGTATATGGTTGACGTTGGCATACTGAATTATTTGAATAGTTGAGTGACATTTTAGTGTATGGATGGCATGAGTTGTGAATTATGAACTATATGATGGTATGCATGCGGCTTTATGATCCCTGAACCCTTAGGTAGAGATATAGTATAATGATATGTGTAATGAGTTGATGATAGAAGCACCATAAGCTATAGCAACCTAGGAGGTTAGATATAGGAGAGAAATGACCTTGATTGACTGGAATGCTTAGTAGAGCCAGCCATGCTATGTTGTTACAGAATGTGGAATCAAGTTAATTCCTATGTGTAAATTAAAGCTAGTAGACCGAAACGGGTGTCGTGTCCGTTGATAATTGTTTTGTTACTATTCTAAGTGTGTATGTACTTCTTATCTGAATACCTTGTTCTCTGCAAGAGTTACTGTTCGACTTACTAGGCAAATGTAATCGAATTTTGAGATTTATGATTGTTATTATTTGTTAATTGCCTTAACAAACCATGTCTAGTGATATGCAGAATGTGTTGTCCTAAGCCATGAATGTTATAGGATTATGTGTTGAAAATTTTATTCCAATTTGTACGTCTAAATATATACAATTAACTCAGTTATAAGGATGGTAACCAGTAAGGGACACCTTAGTGATTCCTAGTTTTATTTACGTAATTTAAATAAGCTGTGATTGTACTATGGTAGAAACCAATGCATTGTCTATACATACATGATTATTGAGTTATTTAGTTGATTTTAATTTCGGTTTCGCAATCTGTACCGTTTTCTAGATGGCAATTACATGTTAATATGGTGCTTTGTGATTTCAATGATATGTCAACATGCTTTGAAGAAGTAATGGTGGTATATAATGTGATAATGTGAAGCATATATTTTTTTTAAGGGACCACAATTGTAATAAAAGTTCCAGAATGTTACCTTGTTTGTACAAGCAGCCATATAAAATGTGTCCATATATGAATATGAAAATATTATGTATGAGACCCTTATGAGTTAGCTTTCCAATGCTTTTGGTTTCATGTTAAAACGACTTACATTTTGAGAGAGATGAATATTTTAGTCGACAGTGGTCAGATTGTCACTACGCAGTTCTGTTTGACCCATGTTTTTGGAAAAGAAACCATTTAAAGCTTATTTATTGTTTATGCATAACTCCAACTCTACTTTTTAGAATATTCATTCACATTTTCAAAATGATAAGCCACGTAAAATCTTAACGAGTCCTTATTTAATAGTGATTTTTTTGAAAGTTGTCCAAATCGCTGTCTAAGTGCTGTAAAGTTTGTTCAGACCAATTGAGTTGTAAAATTTTTTATAAATAATTTCATTAAACTTTACAATTGATTCATTTTCTTATGATTCGTTAATTCCTCATTTTTTTCCAAAAACTATAATTTCTCACAAAATAGCAAAGCGGTTACTTAATTATAAATTCTGAAAGTTGAAGCATGATGTTTGATTGTTGAGATTGTAAGTTATGCAAGTTTTCTATATAAAAGTTTAATTAAATATGAATTATGTGATGTCACTATGTAATACTCTGATATGGCATTAGTGGCATGAACAGTAGGCATATGATATGAACATGAACTTTATTATATGTTAATAAACCTCTTATATTGCAAGTTATATTTATTACCGGTTTCATGATAAATGATGTAATGTGAGTAGATGAGAAATGTACCTATGTGATTTTAACTTAATTGTACCTATAAATGCTAAGATGACTAGCTAGTCTATGATTAGTGTATATCTCGTGAATTATATTATTGTTCCGTGTTTAATTACGTTAATTAAATAATTGCCTAATGTATTTTCTAAAACTTGTGTGCATAATCATGATTTTGCTTCTATAATATGAGTATGAGCATGAAATGTATTAATCCGTCAAGTATGAACTATGAGTTAGCTGATTGTTTACATTGATGTGAATGTGTTAATTTTTGCGTCAAAATTTCCAAAGTATAAAAGTGTTAGTCACCTTGATTTTGTTTTAATGCGTAGCATGAAAACAACAACTATGTTGTTGCTTTAAAACTCGGATGCTAGTTGCCCAGTATAGAGTAATTAACTTATCAGATGATTTGTGACTGTGGTTCCGGTGATCTTCTTAAGCTTTGAATGTGGAATTTTATAATGGGGTTACGGGGACGTAACCATGTTCTAAGAAGGATAGGATTGTAAAATCTTGATGGTTTACGATCTGGCTAAGTGGTATGTTATGATTGGCTGACTGAAATTGACCATGGAGTCTGCTGTTTTAATTTGTTATGTTTCGATTAATGTTGCGGTTCTTTAATTGTCTTGTACTTCTGTCGTTGAACTTTGGGGACAAAGTTTCTTAAGGGGATAGAATGTAACATTCCGCGTTTTAGAGCTTGGATATATGTACTACTTGTGTTTGTCTTATGCTATGGAATGTTTTGTTATTGTTTTGTTATCGTTAAGGGTTGGCGAACTTCGGGACGAAGTTCATTTTAAGGAGGGAAGACTGTAATACCCCGTATTTTAGCCTCGGTCATCGGCAGTTAAACCATGTTTCATACACGTATTTCAAACGGGATGTTTATAAAGTATTTTACGTAATTTATTATTATTTTATAAATCATATTTCTACGATTGTTTTGTATTTCATAATCATTTTATATTGATGATTATTTCATAAAGTGACATTTCATTTGTATTTTCCTTAATTTTGATAATATATTTCCTATTTATATTTATTTCTCATTTAAACTTGTTTTATTATTTAAGTCGTAAGTATATTTAAATTCTAATTTTATATATTCTTAAGTAAGTACTAATAATTTTATATAATCTTATAATTAATTTAATTGATATTTACCAATACTAATTATATGATTTAAGTAATATAATTATTTATAGGGTTAATTGATGAGAATAATCCAAACTATTACCCATCTTCTCAAAATAATCTCAATTATAATTAATCTCACAATAAACCCAACTTTAGTATATCCTTTCTCGAAATGAACTTGTCTACCGCCAACCTGATTAACAGGTCAACTTTTTATTTTATTTTCTAACTTTTGTGAAGTAGAAGTTACATAAAATTGAGAACTCATATAGCAATAGCAAAACTAAGGCGAGTAAAAATAAAAGCAGCGGCGCGCGATCCGGCATCCTGGGACACAGAAAACTTCTGAATCCGCTTGATCAAGGAAACGGCATCTTCCCCAAATTATTATTATTATTATGATTATTATTATTATTATTATTATTATTATTATTATTATTTTACTAATCGACAATCAGATGATACGCATGTTCCATGCTTTTTCCTACCGGCCACTACTCAAATCACTAATTATTAACTTATTATTATTATTAACTTATTATTATTATCATTATTATTACTATTATTTTATATTATTATTATTTTTATGATATTAATAATTGTATGGAATGATATTATTGTTTTGAGATGTCATTGATAATATTTTAATATATAGTAGTTTACGTGGCATTTTATATCGGAAATTTCTTCTTTGGGCAAGGTTGCTAAATCGGGAAAGTTTTTATTTTAGGAAACTTTCCAATTTTAGGAATTTATTGTATTTAGTGTACCTATTACATAACATGAGGATTAGTGAAGGTTTATTGATCGTTAATTATATTTGTTAGGCGACGATTTTGAAGTGGCATTAGTCTGTTTACTTGTTGGCTTGCTAATGGATCATATTGCTATCCAGGTAGGATACATTGACACTATACTCTATGATGTGTTATGAATGAGTGTTAAATTGTGTGTTATGGATGCTGAGCATGATTGACATGATAATGATATTGGTTGGATTGAGTGTTGATTATTATTAGTGGCATGAGCATTGCATTATTTAATAGTATGATTGATTAAGAGTATTGTTGTATTCATGAGCATGGCATATGCATTGGTTACTGAGAAAGATGTGAATCAGATGTTGTTCTGATATAAAGCCCAAGGTGGTTCTGCAGACCAGGCCTGGTGTCTTATCAGCTATTGAGCTGGTGTTCGGTGACGACCGATTATAGTCTGCCGGGAGGTTCGGTATGGCTGGGTGTTACGGGTTTGAGATTGTGATTGAGATTGAGATTGAGCTCGAGCATATCATTGCATTTGCATATCATAATTGTTGCATTATCTATTTTGTGTTATCCTACTCAACCGCGAGGTTGACAGTGTATTCCTGTACACCTACGATGATCCGGAATGGGGAGTAGATTCTACAGGTCAGAGACAGATGGATTAGGAGCTTGGGCATGGAGAGAGACATGGCTTGAACCTACTTAGAATTAGATCACATACTTAGATGTTATTAGTTGTACTTTTATTCTTTGCGTAGTAGTTGTAATATCAAAAGTTCAAATTTAATCAGTTTTATATAAAGTACTTTGGTTTGTTTTACTTTGTTATTCACTACCTCGGACATTCCGAGATGTTAACAACTCTATTTATTTGAGAATGTCTTGCTAAAGGATCTTAAATAAATGGGGGTGTTACAAAGGTGTTAAACAGTTCTTATCGATACATATGTTAGTTGAGTGTTTACGTTTAGTCCTTGTCATAATAATCTCTATAAAGTCTTCATAACTATTAAGATTAAGTGGTGCAATACATGTTGTTGCCTTCTGTTAGAAGTGAATCACATGTTCTTTTCAAGTGCCGATATGTTTAAAATTTGGACCACAAATACAATAAATTGACAATTTAATTCAGATATCTCAGAAATTTTACCCGTATTTGTAGTATTTTCCATGCTTGATCTACTTAATGTCTTATCATGAAGATTTTATGAGTTCTAGCTTTGTGAACAAGCTTTCTTTTACACTGATTTCACTATTGTTGAGTTAATGGTTTAAGGGAAATAAATGTTTTAGTGAACTTTGGCAAGAATGTTACTTTACAGTTTCGATCTATAAATTAATTCTTGGTTATGGTTTAATTTTTGCTTATGCTTTACCACCCGATTCCAATTCCATTATTTAGTAAGTTTTAAGATGTTTTCAAATGATAAGTAATGTTAAAACTCGAGATGATGATATTTATGATGATTTTGTAACCTGACCCAAATTATGTGATTACATGCTCTAAATATTTTGCATGAGTCGTCCTTTTGTGTTATATCATTATACATAAATTGCATAATTATCTTATGAATCCTAATATTTTTCCGCGTTCTTATAAATTTCTACATTTTCTAAAAGTGTAGAGACTTCATTGTACATGAATGGTTAATTAATTGTGATTTTTTTGCAATTTACACGCGTTAGTCATTACTAATTTTATATTAAATGATATCATGTGAGTAAATGAGAAATTTACCTAATTGATTTTAACTTATTTATACCTACCTAACCATGTAACTCATCTAGCATGTCATCTAACCTAGGAATTGGAAATCTGTATTTGATTGTAATGTTGTTTACTGCCCTACTATCCATGCACATTCTCCATGTTCCATCCTTCTTTGGTACTAGTAATGTCGGCACCACACAAGGACTCATGCTCTCCCTGACGTATCCTCTCTCCATCAACTCATCAATCTGCCTTTGCAACTCCTTAGTCTCCTTGGGATTGCTTCTATAAGCGGCTTTATTGGGTAGGGCAGCCCCCGGAACTAGGTCAATTTGATGCTTAATACCTCGTAAAGGTGGTAACCCCGGTGGTAGATCTTCAGGAAAGACATCCTTGAGCTCCTCCAACAACCCCTTTACTAATGGTGACTCAACCCTTTCCTCACACTTCTCTCCTGTACCTCCTGAGACTAGTGCGTACACCATCTCTCCCTCCTCGATGGCTCGCTCTACCTCCTTCCCACTCGCAAACACCGCACGCTCGACCTTCTTTTGGTTCTTGGTAGTCATCTCCAACACGGCTTGAGGTGTCATAGGTTTTAGTATGATTTTCTTGCCCTTATCCCTCAATTTGTATCCGTTGACCCTCCCTCTATGTACTGCATCCCTATCAAACTACCATGGACGCTAGAAGTAGGTGACAAGCATCCATAGATATTACATCACATAGAATATCGTCTTTGTATGATCCCATGGTGATTCCTACCCTAACCTGTCTCATTACTCTTATAGCACTCCCATCATCTAACCAATATAATAAGTATGGGTTTGGATGTGTGGTAGTGGTTAGATCAAGTTTGGACACCATCTCCTCGGAAGCAACGTTTTCATAACTACCTTCATCACTAATCACACTACACTACTTGTCTTGTACTTGGCACATAGTATGGAAGATCTGGTTTCTTTGATCGGTTAAGATTGAGTCGGTTTGAACTTCTAGGTTACGAAGCATTAGGTTTCTTGAAATTGGCCTTGGAACCCTAATCTCGGTTTCCCCTTTGAAATTGGCCGCAGAGAATACTATAATGTAAGCACTTATGCAAGACCTAGAGAACCAGAGGGTTCAAGCTGAAGCTGTTCCTCCTCCTCCGCCTGGTAACGATGCTAACAAACCTGGTGGCTTCTCCTGGATTGCCTCTCAGATGGCTAGGAGCCATGCTAAGACCTACGGCGGCGAAGTTGATCCAGTTAACTTATCGGAGTGGTTTAGAGATATGGAGAAGAGCTTCTCCATGTACTCAGTTGTTAGGGAGGATAGGGTACGTTTAGCTGCTCACTTCCTGACGCTCGAGGCAGACCGTTGGTGGATGCTTACTGGTCCAAGTTTCCTCCTTGATCTGTTGTTTGATTGGGACGCGTTCAAAGACAAGATAGAGACTCGTTTCTACCCAAAGGAGTTTCTTTCGCAAAGATTGAAAGAGTTCATGGATATCAAACAAGGAAAGATGACAGTGCAAGAGTTCACGGACAAGTATAATCAGTTGGCTCACTTTTCTTCTCGGTTCGTAAGGGATGAATCCGAGAGAGTCTACTTCTATAGAGGTAGCTAAGTCCTCGCATCGAGAGTATGATTCGCAGAGATTCTACTTCTTTCGTGGAGGTTTACGACCATGCCATTTGGGCAGAGGGATCGATTAAGGCTATAGACGAGGAGATAATCGATCCAAGCCCTCTCCCTACCTAGTTCTTCACCAGCTTGCCCTCAAGGCAAGAGACCCTCTACTTCTTCACCATCTTCTCCCCGTGCAAGCAAGATGAAGTTGGTGCATTCTGGTGGACTTTCTACCCTAGCTACTGCTCCCAGAGGCAAAGGACCCCAGGGTACCGGACGTCGTCAAGACCATCGCTCGGGTACACGTCGATTTGGCAGACCGCGATTGTGCTATCATTGTAGGAAGCCCGGACATCTAGCCGTAAGATGCCCTAAGAAGGATGCTACCGACAATGCCACTGCCGCTATCCAAAGACCGAAGGCCAAGGGTACTGTGTTCGTGATGAGCCGTGCTGCAGCCGAGACTTTCCCTCAGTTGATTACTGGTATGTTTTCACCATTGACTTTTCCCTTCTACCTTCTTCTAAGACCCCAAGGTCGTGTCCTTATTCTTTTTTTGTACCTCCGTTTTTGAATTCTCTTCCACCGTACCTTGGAAACTACTTGCATAGCTTCCTGGTTTGACCCTACTTCTGAAACCTACCCTCCCATGGCTCGTGTGCGGTAACTTGCTTATAATGGCCTTAGAGGAATTTCCTTAGGATAACCGCACACCGTATTTTGAGACATATTGTTGTTGAGAAAAACCTATGGCATATTGGGAGATGTGTTTTGGTGACCCTAGTTTCTATGTGATTGCCAATTGGAAGAGTGAGAATGAATGATGAAATATTTGTGCTAAGTAGGATTTTTATACCTGGCTTTCTGCGGAACTTAGATATGAGAACACTATTGAATCATGAGTATTGGTAGATTTGGAAGTACCATTTGAGTATTTAAAGGATATACCTAGAGTCTTGGGTGAACTTAGAGTAACATGCTTTAGATGGTGCTGATGCCAAATACATGAATGAGGTAAGTTAGTTATGCTTAAACTTGAGAAAGTATTGGAATACAGAGAGAACCACATATTTTGAGGAATGAGAGCTTTTAGTGACAGAGTGAGAACTTTGAGACGTTTACAATTTGACATGTGGAATTGACTAAGTGTTTAAACTTAAGTTACTTAATGAATCTTAGTGTTCACCTAGAGAAGTACTTAATGGGGAATTGAAACTCGTTGACTTAATAATAAATTGGGAAGTAAGATACAGTTGTCATATGAAGAATCTTAGAAATTTGAATATCCACACCTTGGGAATAATTCGAACTGGAAGGATGGTAGTATGACATCGTGAGTGTACCATAACAAAGGATTTATCATTCAAGTGCCACTTGAGGATTTGAGAGTTGTGATCTTTGTAGAGCCTTGTTGCGAATGCTCATGTTATAGTGATGAGTCTGAACTTGAAGATGTCAGCTTATCCCTACAAATCGAGATTAGAGGTTCAGGACCGCTTGTGAAAGGTTTGTATGAGAAGCGATGTGATAAAGGCTCCATTTTGGTTAGAGCAGTTTGAGTTGTTTAAGGAAAAGATCTACCAATACCCTAGTCAGAAGCCTTGATTTGGGAAGAGAGAGATGAGAACCTTGTGAGAATTTCGAGAAACCCGAGCTTGTGGAATCATTGGTTCTAAATCGTAATCCCTCCCTTGCACCGATTCTCTTTTGTGTTTATGTAAATTCGCTAAGCTGCCTTTCTTTCGGTCAATTGTAAACAGTTGGATTTTTACAACTTTACTTTTTCTGAAAATTTGGAAATAAAGGTCTATTTCGAAAGGATTTTAGTTAAAGGAAATGGATAATTTTTCGAGTTTGACAAGTTTCAGTGATAATTTCTCGAGAAAACCTGGTTTTAAAGAGTAACATGTCTTGCAATTGATTGATCTCAGCGTCGATTTGTCATTTGAACTCGTTATTGGAGACGTCTGATAACCTGAGCTATGCTTACCGACACCGGATCGATCTAAATTTTGGATTTTAATTGATTTAATTTTTGGGACATGTCTCAGATTTGGAATGTCGGGCTCTTGAATGTACAACGAGAACCCCAACGTCCATTGACATAGACTTGTGCCTTGACAAATTGTTTCGAAATCTATGAAACAAACCTAAGTTTTGAATATCAAGTTCAGTGAAAATTTTGATTTGTTAACGTTGTCCTTGCAACTGCTTTTAAGTTTCGAGGACGAAACTTTTTGAAATATGGGATGATTGTAACATCTCGTATTTTTGTAAATGGATATTTTTAATAATTTAAAGTAATTTCCGGAATGTAATATTATTTCAATAATAAATCGTAATTTTAATTTAAGTTTTTCCGATAAGATCCGTCTTAAGAATATTTTAATTTTAAGATGTTCACTTGGCATATTTTAATTCCGACTTGAGTCCGTTTCACAAAACAAATAACCCGACTCAAATAAAGTGAAAGGACAATATAAGACCCCACTTAAAACCTATTCATCGACATCCATTTCATTTCCACAGTAACATCAAAACCTCCATTGTTCTTCATTTCTTCAAGCTTAAAATCAACATCTTGACCCCTTCCCGAACTCGTATCAAGGTAAGCTTTACATTTTCTGAAACCTCTCGAGATTTGCAAGCTTTATTTCTATCTCTTTCAATTTCAGTTTCCTTAAAGTCGAAAAAGACGTTGTTTTGCCCTAAATCACGTTTTAGCCTCCTAATTGGTGTTTTTGTGCTTTTAGGTGGTACTTGTGATAACCCGGAGGAAGAACTAGTGATTGTTGAAGAGGAACCCGGTGACCTCGCGGAATAAAGGTGACGATTACGAGTAACTCAGCCTTTTTGTCTAAATTAGCATATTATGTGAAATTGGTGTGTTTTGATGAAAGTTAGTATGGTTTATTTTTCTTAATGTTCTTATTATGATATGCAAACTGATTTTTATGAAGAATCCATGATGAATTTGATATGTAGGTCGATTAATGAGTATACATGGTAAGACCGGTTAAATTTGGGATTTCGTTATAATTCATGAAATGATTGTTTGTATACATGTTCTTGTACTTAATTGGTGTCGTATATATGCTGGGAATGCTTGGTTGTTACTTAGAATCATGCTTAAGACGTTTTTAAGAAGTATAGAATCGTTTAGGAATTGTCGAAATAAGAAATTGGGCGAACATGGACTCTGAGCCGGTCGACCAACCGGCGGCCGGCCAGCCGGCTCAGAGCCCATTTGTTGTCATGTTGTTTAATTTGCGTAAAAGTGGAGCACTAGGGGTCCCCAGCTGGTGGACCGGCAGCCGGCCGGCCGGCTGCGAGTCCCTTGTGTTTTGTTGCGTGTTGCGTTGATTGGCGAGAAGAGAAGAGAAGAGGTCCCCAGCCGGTGGACAGGTTCGTTGTTTTTGTGCGTTGACGGATGAGAGTAAACGACTCTCAGCCGGTTGACCGGCCGCCTGTGACCAACCGGCTGAGAGCCCCAATTAGCTATATATTTGTAACTTTTGTTTCTTAAGTCGGATTTCGTTGATTCGTTTTTCATATGCTTCGTATGTGTGTTTGAGGTCCCCGGCGTTCAGGCGGCACCATGTTGGGTTCGGGAATAGAGTGAGGATAGAGACTCTCCGGTCGGGCAACCGAAAAGGAAACTGGCTCTCCCTTATCTTAGTTCATGGGGTCAATTAAGTGTCGATTGAATGTTTATCAAGAGTAGATCGTTTATCATTTAAGTCTGTCGTAGTCCCAGGAATTTGGCGACATTTACGTTGGGTTCGGGTATGGATTTGAGGAGAAAGACCCCCCGGCCGGGCAACCGGAAGGGAGACCAACTCTCGCCTCAAATTAGTTCCCGAAATCAACTAAGTGTTGATGGTTGTTTTTAAGTAATTGATTTATGGTTTAGTGTGAAGCCTCCTTAGGAGATTTGGTTGTTGAACCACTTAGTGGTTGGTTCGTTGTGTTAGCTTAGTGTGAACCCCTTAGTGGGGGGTTCCTTCTCCGTGCGAACCCTTAGTGGGTGGTTCTTTCTTCGCGTGAACCACTTAGTGGTTGGTTCTAGCTTAGTGGTCGAACCCCTTCGTGGGTGGTTCTGTCTCTTTGTCGAACCCCTTCGTGGGTGGTTCGTGTGTGTTTTGTGTTTAGCTGCCTGAGTTGGGGTATAGTGCTAAACATTGCTGAATGATCTGTATATACTTGCCTGAGTTGGGGTACCGTGTTATATACTGCTAATACGTATTTGGATATAATAGAGTTGTGGTATGTTATCTATTTGCATGACTATGTTAAGAAGAGTTATTGACATATACTTCACATGACTGTTTATGTTGGAGTACGATGCTTCTATTTATATGTTCTGTGTTGTATGACAATAGGTGGCTATGAGAACTCTAGTCACTCCCCACTGACTGGGGCGCACATGTTATATGTCTGTAGGTACATGCGGCTGTTTGCAGGGGGGTTACGTTGGGGCTAGCGAGAGATGATCCAATCATCGATGACTTACCTTTATCGTGTAGCTAGACCTTAGACTTATGATTTCAGTATTTCATGCATGTAGGGTATGCTATCCCGGGCTACCTTGTTTTGTATTTAATACTTATTTATGTTTTATTTCTTCCGCATGTTTAGTTTTGTTAAAGCACCTCGCATGCTTTTTCTTATCATGTCAAAAGTTTTAAATTCCGCACGTTTTGGCATGTTTTGTATGTTTACTTTTCCGCTGCCACGAGGGGTTTTACAGTTGGTATCAGAGTGTTATCGCTCCCGACGCACTCATGTAATCCCCAAACCTAACTTGACCAATAATTTGAATAATGAATGAGAGATTTGGGTAGATTTAAGGACAAGTGGTAGACTGTTTGTCCTTGTTAATTGTTAAGGTAACACCGTTTTCTCTTTTGAAGGATGGTGAGACCCTCGGCCACAAAGAATACTATTATGCAAGCACTTCTGCAAGTCCTAGAGAACCAGAGGGTTCAAGCTGAAGTTGTTCCTCCTTCTCCCCTGGTAACGATGCTAACAGACCTGGTGGCTTCTCCTGGATTGCCTCTCTGATGGCTAGGAGCCATGCAAAGACCTACGGCGGCGAAGTTGATCCAGTTGCCTTTTCGGAGTGGTTTAGAGATATGGAGAAGAGTTTCTCCATGTACTCAGTTGTTAGGGAGGATAGGGTACGTTTAGCTTCTCACTTCCTGACGCTCGAGGCAGACCGTTGGTGGATGCTTACTGGTCCAAGTTTCCTCCTTGATCCGTTGTTTGATTAGGACGCGTTCAAAGACAAGATAGAGACCCGCTTCTACCCTAAGGAGCTTCGTTCGCAAATATTGAAAGAGTTCATGGATCTCAAACAAGGAAAGATGACAGTGCAAGAGTTCACGGACAAGTACAATCAGTTGGCTCACTTTGCTTCTCGGTTCGTAAGGGATGAATCCGAGAGAGTCTACTTCTACAGAGGGAAGCTAAGTCCTCGCATCAAGAGTATGATTCACAGAGATTCTATTTCTTTCGTGGAGGTTTACAACGATGCCATTTGGGCAGAGGGATCGATTAAGGCTATAGACGAGGAGATAATCGATCCAAGCCCTCTCCCTACCTAGTTCTTCACCAGCTTGCCCTCAAGGCAAGAGACCCTCTACTTCTTCACCATCTTCTCCTCGTGCAAGCAAGATGAAGTTGGTGCATTCGGGTGGACTTTCTACCCTAGCAGTTGGTGCACACGCCTAAACTGATTGCTTATAGGAATCTTACTTAGATCCCAATTAGACCATTATTAAATAAATCCTAAACTAAATCAGGCTATTAACTAACTAATAACTAACTCTGAAGAGTCTATTGATATGATATACTAAAGAAGGGGAGGGGGGGTTGAATTGAGTATGCCTTCTTTTTCAAATCTTCTTCGATGTGTGTTTTTGTTTGGTGATCGTCGAGTAGAGCAAGTAATAAAGAGGGAAACGATATTTTTGAAGTGGTTCAGTTTCACACTTTGAAACCTACGTCCACTATTCTCGATTAATAAAATTAGTACCGACTCCGGATTACAATTTTATCAACCCTACTCGTACAACTTTGATGTTAGTTGTAACTCAATCTAGATACCGTTAAATATCTAGCTACGTCAAGTACCGTTAAATACTTGATTACAATGAGTACCGTTAAATACTCTATCTATCTTACACTAATAAATAAGTTTTCAATGTTCTTCAAAGTCACAATCTTGAATGAATAAGATCAATGCTTGACCACTTGAATCTTGAAACGAATATGACAATTTAAGCTCGAATCTTGAAGAAGAATATCAACGGTGGTTTTCTTGATTTGCGTGTGTGTGTATGATTTCGTTATATCCAATGTTTCACAAGTGTTCTATTTATATAGAATTATGTCTAGGTTATTAAACCCTAGATGATTTAGGAATATTACTTAAACTAGAATTCTAATCTTTAGGTAATACTACCATAAATCTAATCTTAATTTATTTAGGAAAGATTTAATAAGATACTTTAGGTATTATACAAGGAATCAATTTCCTAATTTATATTTAGGAAAGATCTTATATAATAAATAAATAGCAACCTTATTAAAAGCAACTTCCTAAATCTTGTCAAAATATAATAAATTATATTTCATAATATAATCTAGATTGTTTTTAGGATATCTAAATAACTACATATTAATTTATTTAATCCATCCTTCACGTTTTATGGAACGTGTCATAGTACATGTTTTCCAAAACCGTTTCATACAATATTTAGATTATCTTATTTTGACAATTATGGTTATATAAAAATCCTTACTTTATTAGTAATAAATAATTAACTTATAAGAAAATTATTTATTCCTATTTGACCAAAAGATATTTTATACTACCTTATTAAGATTAATAATTCAAAAATAGAATACTTATTAAACATTATTTAATCACGACGATTTTGTAAACCAAAATCGTTTCAATCATCACAAACTTTTCGACCATTTCTTCTTCCTTGAGGTATAGCTACGTACGAGCTATAACTTGAATTAATCTCATACTAAAGCTATAGTTGATAAGTATAACTCTAGTTCACTATATGCACTTGTGATCTTCATCTAATCTTCGATTAGTCAATCCTTTGACTAAAGTTCTTGAATCTTTTTTACTTGATTGATGAGATCTAATATTCTGTACACTTAGCACACGATTATATGCACGAGTATATAATATACTTAACTAGACTTGTCATTATCAAAACATAAACATATATACTTAATATATACATTTGAATATATGGTTCAACAAATTCCCCCTTTTTAATGATGGCAAGTCTTTCTTAGATTTGTGTCTAAGTGTAAGTTCCCCCTCAATATAATAAGGGTCATTCATAGCAAAGATTAACTTAGGGTTTCTATCTTCTATCTAACCCATATCCTTTAAGAACCCTAAGAGGCAATGAATTACGACAAGGAGCAAGCTTAGGCAAATTCTAATCTAAGTCGCATTTTTCCCCCTCTTGACATCATCGAAAAGATGAGAACAAAGACATAAAACGACTAGAATAATACACTACGAAACATAAGTAAGCATGCATCAAGAATCAAAATATACGAACACACACGATATTATACAAAGACAAGTACGGGTGTTAGAAAATATACACAACCAAACCGAAATACTAAGCCAATGGGCTGAATATAATACAAAGGATAAGAAAATTTGGCCAACTTAGGATTAATGTCTTAATGGGCCACAAGCAAAAGATAATTGTGATCCGAGGAAGGCAAAAGAGATTAAAGGGCCTCGGATTCACAATGGAATAGGATAGAGTTTGAGTTTGAGTTTGGGCCAAATAAGGATTAAAAGTTTACTAAGCCATGCCGGACTTATCCAACAACAACGAGAACTAACCGAAAACGAAATCAACAACACAAAACAAAGTATCAACACTTGAAATCTGATCAAGAAGAGGACGGATCACGCCGCTTGGCATAAGGGTTAACATAATCTGGTC